>RYFJ01004270.1:0-104473 GCA_003991445.1 Oryza meyeriana var. granulata | reverse complement strand
AAATTTTGGCGTTAACACATGCCCCAATTTTTCGATGTTCTAGTACTGGTAAGGATTAACAACAGATAAAATCCTTAGTTGATCGCCCAAACTTTGGGGCTCTAGTTCTCCTACCGGCTAGCGGCCAAGGTGCAGCTGGCACTTGCCTCAATGTTTGGAAACGCAGTGCAGAATAGGCTAAGGATACATTCTCACGCATTCGCTAGACACCGGCAAATCCAGCTGTCCATTAACTAAGCCTTTGAATAAAACGCTTCGTCTTTTGTCTTTTTTTATATCTTTCACATAACGCAGCGAGCTTCCTTTCAATCCTCACGGCTTCGCGTCTAGACGAATTTGCACTCTCTCTCCGTCGTCGAGCTTTGAAGCTCTCCTTATTTGCCGGATGGCAAGCATCTGTGTTCCTGGGTATCTTTCAGCCGTTATTTTTCGCCAATCTGGCAATCTGTAGAACGATTTGCCATGTTCTTCACCGCATTTTCGTCGTGTTCTTGTCTATGTAGCATCTCAGAGCCAGATCGTTGATTGGCGCGGCTTGGCCGATTACCTCGCTTTTCTAATCATGGCCCATGCAGCGGAAGATTCACCAATGATTTCCATTCCAATTTGATGCATGGCTAGTGGAAGACCACGCACTCCCATTGTTCAAGATCCGCCATGTTGGTCAGTGACTGGCCCCAAGGCTTAGGTCGCTGGCCGCAGATTGCCTGGATGGAGCGATTACGGTATCAGAAACGTATCGCTGCCAGAGGATGTACTTGCACAGATCCATAATAGAGACACTCAATCAACCTCTCCTTGCCGATATTTGGAGAAGGAAATGAATCTTGTAGCATCGGCCTCGAACTTCTTGGTCTGATGCTCTCAATGCTTTCTGTTACGGGTCATGGGCCGATGACCCACTTCTGCTAGATGTTCAGAACGGGGACCATGCTCCTCTAACAGCTGATGCACTGGTGGAACGAAGCTAACATCAACCCTTGCAAATCCGTTCAAGACTTGCCAGGCTCCAAACAAACCATTTGGCGGGCTGGTTCAGGTAATCTCTCTTGCACAACAAGGAATCAGGACGGTTGAGTCGAACTAGCGATTTAATAATAATAAAAGAGAGGGGCACGTCGTGTCTGTAGTCTTAGAAAGGCTTTGTGGTTGGAACGGTTCGTTTTGGTGCGCAACCGCTGATAGGATCTACCACTGACGAAGGACTTAATATATGATGCGATAGATGGCTAGGCTCCGAATAGTGGTTGGCCGATAGAAACAATTCCGTTAAGGCGATAACTTATCGGGCTATCTCCTTGGCGCATCATGTACAAGCTGCTGGCATCCCATCAGCCGTGGAATCAAGATAGCTATCAGCACGGCGGCTTGTATTAAAATCTATGAACGCTAGTAGGTAATAATTTGTATCCCCAGAGCAGCCCGTCTTGCAGTCTACTAGATTAGAGGGGGTGCCTTGGTGGTATGGCGTACGCTACCACTTGGCAGATACTGTCTTGATCGCAAAACGCCTCGGCAAATCGCAGAAACCGCACAACTGATATCCAAAATTTACTTTATGCACGAAATCACTCTCTACCGTGCTGATGATATCGCAGAAGATCAGAACCCGATCTAAACCTACGCGATGCATCTGCTAATGGGTGGGCTGATTCGGGCTTTTCCGGCGGGCAATGATATGTCTCTGCTGAAGTTAGTCAGTGGGTTAGGGGTTTTATTACTGGTTTACGAGGAATGCTATCTTTGGTTTGCTTACAATGACATCATCATTCGGATGCCTTGCCACTTTGATCCTAAAGCTCTGAACGATGATGCAGTCTAAAGCATATTCCTTGCGGCCATCAGGTCCTTGCGTGCTGGCCACGGCTTTTCTGCTATGGCGAATCAACCATCGTATGAGTTCTCCAAAGTCAACAGCTCCGTCAACGTCGCCTTTGCAGCGTTCCGATCGGCCTGTTCTTCACCGACAACTCCAGGCTCGGGGCATGGTCAGCAGCCCTGGAATATGATCGTGGTGGTCTTTGACAGACTCTCCTGCAGGAACCTGATATAATTAAGAGCATGCTCGCCGATGCTGATACTATCTAGCCCTTGGACGCAAGAGACAAACTTGAACTGATTGTAGCTATAGACAGGATAGGATCCACTCGATGATAAGCCAACTAGCTGTAGAGCGATTATTAATATCGGACGGTGTCGTCTGCACTGGCACACAAAAAGCTTTTGTCGCATGGGTCGGAAAATGGAAAAAAACTCTGTTTGCTTAAGGGCCTTGTTTTGCTCGTCTGGAGCGCCGCTATGTTGACTCGACAAAAGGGTAACTCTTGCAAGGTCTTTCTTTCAAATATCATCGCTCAATCGTTCTGACCCTTGCTTTGCAGGCCGGCAGGCACGAGCCCGGCGTCAACAAGCACAAGGGTCGTTCGATTCTGTAGCAACCTTCTCAGCCGCTCGCCTTAGGAGGACGCCCCATCTCCATCGGGCTCTTCTCCAGGGCAGCTCGGCCCGATGGACAAAGGAAAAAGGTTTGCGGCATGCGCTCCTGAAGAAAGCAGAAAACCGAATAGGGCCCTAACAAAGGAAGTCGCTAGCGATGATTCGTACGTGGCATAGTGTGGTAGTGGGAGAGAGCTTTACCCGACGAGGCCGCAATCTCTTCTCCCCAGACACATGGCTCCTCATCTCCTCGGGGTATGGCGCCCTCATCTTGAGACGAGGGGTGGGAGGTCGACTTAAGGCCGATACATCCGGGCTCGAGAGGCAAGAACTCGGGATCAAAAAGGGTGGGGCGATGGCGTCGATTGTATTGATCTGTGTGATGATGTTAGCAATGGTACCCCTGGTGAGCGCACGCTCGGGCAGTTTTTCTCCAATGGTTCATCTCACATGTAATCTCCGGCTCTAGATATCGTTGTTCAGCTCGAGTCCGTCGCGTCCAAGAGATTTTCAAAGCTGCCTTTGCCTCCCTCCAAGCGAGGTGATGCGATGGCCCACGCGCAAGGACTTGATCTTGACCCCTGCCACGCCAACGCACTCTTTGCATAAGTGCCTATATCCAGGCTGTCGATGAGATGCCCCTATTGACCTGCGCCTGACAGTGCGCCATCCAGAGAATCACCTTTCTCCCTGAAATCCCATGTCGCGCAATTTGGCCCAGGTGCCTAAGCTTCGGTACCTCTTTTGTTATCTCGGCCGTTAACTTTTCTAAACTGATGACACGAAACAGGAGTTGCCTAAGACTATCCATTTTACAAGATGCAGGAAAATATTTGGTGCAAGTCGCAATAGCCGATCTGTTCTCGTAAACACCGCCCCTTTGATGACTGACGAGGTAACCAGAAGTAGAAGAAACTCCGCGAGATCATGCGAGGAAAACAGAGCGGTCGCGTGAATAATCTGCTGAGTGATGCGAGAAGGTGTAGCGGCGTTTTTCCTACTAACGGAAAAGATTTATTGCGAGTCCGTTGCCGCCATTAGAGTTTGACAATTGATTACGGCTAGAAATGATTAGAACACCCATCTGGCCGGAAGAAATAATTGTCGACCTGAGTTACCTCGCATATTGGATCATAGATTTTACTCATCAAGCTTAGACTAGGGATCGAGCGCGAGTCGGCGCCTAGTGCAACAGAGACGTAGACGCGAATTCTTCATGCGAGAAAATTCGCGCGTTTCGAGAACTTGGTCGTCCATGCCGTGCCGATATGAGAGAAATAGGCCTTTGTATTAACTATGTAGCTGCGCTGCCCAGCGGATCGCACCAACCTAAAGTTAGAGCGCAAGTGGTTTGAAGCAATATTTTTTGAGAGGCTAAGTCTCGGCAGATATTGCTAGAGCACGCGCGTTGAAAGAGTTCAAGGATCTTGAAAGACTCCAGTCATCGGCCTGCCGGCAAGTCTCCGATGAAGAAAGGGCAAAGTCGGCGCAGCTCGAGTTATCCATCGGCGGAAAAGATTGATAGTCCTCCAGGCTCTGAATGAAGAGATATGCGTGATAATGAAATATGATTGCAGATCCGTCTACGCGCATCGAACTATCCGAAGAAGTTTTTGTAAGGCCTTAACCCTTATAACTGACGATTTTCGGAACATGCGATCACGCCAAAGTTTTGGCGTTAACGCTTCTGGATGGGCTCCATGTATCAGATCGGTTGTTACGCATCTCTGCTCAGTCTTAGGCAGATAATTTTTCCGGCTGTTTTGATCTAAAGGGATATCAATTGTGATATGGCTGTTTTAGGCCGACGTATAAACCATGGCTTTTCCTAATGTTTAGAAATGCGCTGTACTTAACCGTTTAAGAGGTTGATGGACACGCTAGGTAGTATTTCTTGCAGATATTGCCATTAGTGCTTTAGGCAAATCGGTCCGTCAAGATTTCTATAATATATTGCGTTACTAGGCCACGTACGCGGCGATTAATCGTAAGGGTCCAACTTAGGCGGGGCATCGTACCAGGCGCATTCGATTGAGTTCTGAAAAGGCAAGTAATATCTATGACGATCGGCAATCAACTTCCAACAGGTCCTCGAAACGACTTATTCACGCCAACTTCTTTTCTGGTTGTACTGTTATAGGCGATAGTACTGACGGCTAGCCTTATGCGTCTTGTCTCTTTTCTAGCGTGGCACTGCAAACGAGTATCTGAGCGCTAAATGTTTTCACAAGTTATCTGCCATCAAGTTATGATCGAGTGCTATCGAATTGGCCGTTATTGATTTCTGGAAAGAAGTGCTGTCCTCAAGAGAGCGTGTTAGTAATCTGGGCTAAGCCAGCTAAGAGACCAGTCATGTCCATGATACACAACTGATACGGGAAGTAGTAGACCAAAGTGTTGTTTGCAGCGATTATATAGTTTTCCTAATAATAGGGCCGTGGTCATGAGCCATTCCGATAGGTTTTTGAAGATCCGAATCGGAAGATGCAGAGTGCTCCTAATGGTATCCGAGGAGCTGTCCAATGGCGTGGTGGCTCTACAATGGGCTTGCTTAGATACAAGGGAGGCGGCCCTCTTGTTAGAAAGGGAATGACATGGCTTGCCACATTGCCTTGTTGCCTTCGCAGCCGTAATGAAGGGCGGAGTGAATTTACATTAAGCTTGATTTCATATGGAAGGCAAACTGTTGAAACTCATCGAAACAAAATAGACCCTTGATCCGTAGTTATCGTCTGAGGAATCCAAACCGATAATGGATCTGGCTGCGCTTGATAATTATCGGCTTTCTTTGGACTGACGTTCTTCAAAGGAATTTGCCTCTAGCCCATTGGTGAAATAATCTGTTGCTGCAATATAAATTATGTCTTATTGATGGAGGGAAAAATCTTTTGGCCGATCATATCAATTCCGTATATATAATAAAAACATGCTCTGAAGCGGCCACGGTTTGATGATCAGGTTATACCGACTGGCCGTGCCCGCTGTATATTGAAACTTCTGACAATCTTGACATACGTTTATAATACTTAAAGCAATTTGCCAGCATTTGTCGGCCAAAAAATACTATCTTTCAAGACTTCACTTTCATTTATGAGCGATTGATGAGTTCGCACAGATGCTCGTGCACTTCACGCATAACCATGTTGGCTTCTCGCAAATTAGGCATCTAAGGCAGAATCTCAAACGTGCGATAATAAGTCTATCAGGTAGGAGCTATTTAGTAGCTTTATACCGATTTCCTGGAACAGACTTGGCACGTTTCGTAGTAATTAAGTTACTCTGTCTATTTTTTTTTTTTTTTTTTTTTTTTTTTTTTGTCATCGGCGTTGTTCTGGACATAATATGGCTATCTCGCACTCAACTGCTATCGCCGTATTCTGAGAATCTGTGCAGATCATTGGGCTTCAATTACTCTCTGGGAATAGATTCATTGACACCATCTTGAATTTCAACATCACACTTTCATAATATGACTTGACACTCATCCCTGCACTCAATTCTCGATAATGTTTGTCACCTAACAAGAATAGCAATAATCTCTATAAACATTGCCCGATTTTTTATAGTGAAGAGTCCTTTCAGTGCCAGCCTTCGTATCGCCTGATTGTTGTTCTTTCCGATAAGGCTTTATTGTAAAGGCAAACTAAAACTTGGCCGCCCGAGCGACACAAACAAACCGATAACCAGATCCTGGCTGCAAACGATCATCAAAATAAGACGTGACACGGGAATGGGCTCCACTAGTTCGTGATACACCTGTGCGGTCAATAAATCGGTCCAGCTGCTTGTCCTTTGGATTCTTTAGCGTTGTACTCAAGTCACGTCTGTCAGGGAAACCCCTTGCAACTCGCTTTCAAGACTGGAGGCCGACACATTATTTGACCAATCGGTGCAAATCTACTGTCTCAGCCATAGGCTGTATGCCTCATTTGTAGGCACGAGAAATATAACCTACAAGCATAACTTTCCACGTGGATATCTCGTCTCAGCATACCAAAAGTTCTCTACTTAGATGAAACACTCGCTCTTTTCCTTCAAACTCGTGGATCAAAAGAACGATTTGGTTTCATCGGCAGATAAGTATAACCTGAACGCACCTCTTCTTGCGGGCGATAATACAGGCGGGGAGCTAATAATTCTTGATCTCGTCAGCTTCTGCTGCGGTGCCGACAAAATTCTTGGATTTCGTTTAGCTTCATTAACAAAGGCGACATAGAAAGATCATTACTCACCTGATAAATTTGATATGACCCCTACAAAATTAATGTCTTGCTGGGATCAAGATTGCAATCTGTCTTATTCGGCTTGGTGGCTTGTGGTTATGGCTTGATATTTGCTGATAACTTAATCCTCGCTCATGAACCGATAACGAATTGCCAGCGATAAACCAAACAGCCACTTATTGGGATTCATTCTTAGTCCTATTCTTTAGACTCGCTCTCCAACACTCTTCGTAAATCGGGTAAGCCGCTTGCTGTTTGCATTACTCTATGATGGAGTTGGCTTGCAGGATTATGTGCGCCAGGTTGTGACTGCCAGAATGTGTATATGTATTTGTTGGAACGGGCTTGCACGTTGATGTAGGGAGTTGATGATCATCTTCCCCTAAACTTTTATCGGGCTATATGGCTTTCCCGCAATTTTAGATTCTAATCAAGAATGCTCGAGAACGGTAATGACACAAGTGTAATTCCACCCAATGTATAACCGATGAGATCAAATCGAAATAATATAATTCATTGCTCTTTGATAGGTGTGCACCGGCACTTTTCAATCCAAAAAGTCATTATCTCTACCCCTCTTCTGGTGGCCTTTGCCATCTACAAAACCCAATAGTCCAGGACATCGGACGCAGTCTTGTGTATATCCCTCTTCGGGCCATGGAAATCTGATTGTATCCTGCATTGCCGTCCATAAACTGATAATCCTGTGGCCTGACGGTTTTTTTTTTTTTTGTTTTTTTTTTTTTTTTTTTTTTTTTTTCTGCATCCGCACAAATCCGCTATGGCGCATCGGGGTACTATCCTTGGGGGTAGCTTTATTTAGATCAGGCGGAAAATCATACATATCCTCAATTTTTCATTTTTCTTTTCCACCGGGACGCATATTAGAGAACCCACTCAGGCATATCGGCACAGGCCTTATGACTTGGCACTCGTACAACCTTGTATCTCCCCTTGATCGGTGCTTAATTCTGCTTTGAATCTCCTTTGGAGGCCTTTGAATGGGCCGATACCCTAGTTTAATAGGTAGCGATGATTCAACATTGATCGGCTTAATCCTGGGCATCATCATTTGGTACTTCCTTATCAGCGCGAAACAATCCTGATACTCCTTCAACAATGCTATCCAATTCTGTCTCGTAGCTCAGACTTAAGTTTTTTTGCTTAATAGGAAATCGGAGGCCGTCGGCCTTGTCTATCTCTCCTGGCTATATAAGGGCAAGTACAGAAATAGTCGTGTCTTCCAAATCATCAGCTCCGCGACGTAAATCCTTGCCCCAATTCCCCTCGCGAAGTCTTCAATGGAGCCATCAGAGTAACAATTCGGAGCCGACTTGCTGGATCGGCTGTATTGTCCCCTGACTAGTAACCTTGAGTAATCTCCTTGCCAAACTCTCCGGGATGCAGTCACACCATCGGCTTCCCAGACTGGTTTAGAGCTGGGAGTCTGAAGGATAAATGGCTTCTGGGGATTTGGACTGTCGGGTCGAACAGACGCCCAGGCGATCTGCTTGCAGCCACTCGACTTGATCTCCCTGCCACTGTATTAGATTTGCCGCATTGAGCATTGTCGAAGGCACCAACAGTTCGCGTGAATCCAGTCCCTGCCGAGAGCAAACTATACGACCCTTTCCGTCAATTACAAAAAACCGTGTGAGGTAAGTGTCTTACTCATCCCTAAGGCTGTCAGGCGCTCCACGTTTAATACGCCTTTCGCTTTCAGATGAATTCCACCAGGTGGAAGTCTTTTAGCATCATATGGGTTTCTTGTAAATCATAATGCCGTCTTCATTCAACGCAGGTAGTGGCGTTCCCCCCCAAGTTTTCCGGAACGTAGCATGAGGCATGAGATTAACCAGCGGCTGTCCTCCATCAAACAACATCGTTTGTCATCGGCTTCCCATTTACGTATCGGGGCCTTGATGTATAAACGGTTAAGTGCCGATGCTCTGACTTCTCAGGTGGGGGGGGGTTATCAAATATAGGCTGATCAGATTGCAGCGTTAGTTGAGCGAAAAACCTCCTCATCTCTTCTTCATCTGATGAAAAGCGCTTATACTCCCGAGGCCAAAAGAACACCATATTTACCGGTGCTGATACGTCGCTCATCGTCCTTCTTCTTCACTTGGCAAACTTGCTAGTCTTTTGGGACGATGATCAACCTCCTCTTGATCCTGCATTGCTCCTTTTGCTGTTCTCGGTGTCGTAGCGTTGTGCCCTTCTCTTCTGATTCTTCGTGAATATGCGCTAGGGGGACACCACTGAGGGGATTCTGGACTTGTTTCCCATGTGCTTCCTCTTCATCTTCTTCAAAGAATCTTCATGGATCGGCCCCAATCGGCTATGAACCGATGTTCTTTTTCCCAGCGACGATCCCGCGAACATCTTGCTGGCGATCATGCCGATTCCCTGTACCGCTGCACTCAGGGGCAATTTTCAGCTGATGGCAATCTCATCCTTGATCCCAGCAGAAACGAAAAACGGGCAGTTTCCAATGCGATTTATATTGTTCCGGTCATCCCCCTGTTCTGGTACCTTGAGTACTTCTCTATCTACCTGATGAAGTAATCCTTGATTTACTCTGAGGTTTTCCCTTCATCGGCTTGAGTCCTGGACGATGATCCGCATTAGACCATTTTACGGGGAACGGGTGCCCATCTATCTCATTGGGGCTTTTTATCTTCAAACTTGATTCGTCCTTGCTCAACAGCCATCTGAATTTGTTGCCGAAAAAACCTTACACTCGTTAGTATGTGTGCGATATCGGTTGTGCCATTTGCAATACTTCTTCTTCTTTAGTTCTTCGGCTGATGGAATCACGTGGCTTTGGCGGCAATTGTATTTGCTTTTCCTGGCAACAATAAATCAAAGATCTTATCGGCTTTGTTACATCGAATCATATCGTTCCCTCTTTGCCGATATCTTTGACCCATGGACATGACACGACTTCTTGTTCCTTGGCGCCACTCCGCCAATCCAACTCAGCGTCGGATTCCTCATCATCTGAATCTGTTGAATAAGCCTGAACCTGAGCAACCCTCTCTGGTAGCTGCTGTCCTTGTTTCGCCTCTTGAAATCGGCTTTCATGAGCGTTACCTTCTGTACTAGGTGCGACAAAGATTCGAACTCCTGAGACGAAAACCTTTCTCTGATTGGCGCCAAGAGTCCCTGAAAAGCTAGATCGGCCGCCCTCGGCAGCCACCATGACAGGAAAAAGCCCATCGCTCAGGTTTAAACTATAACACCGGCTTCTGATATCCCGAAATCGCTGAATGTATTCCGGTACTGTTTTCATCTGGTCGCTGCTTAACCGATATTAAATCTGACAGTCTCAGCTCGTGACGATCCAGCGAAGAAATATTTGTGGAAACTGTTTTCTCCAGATGCGCCCACCCCCGAACAGATTCCCACCCCAGGACCCAAAAAAACAGAAGCCGCTTCGATAACCATAACGAGGAACGAGGAGAACCATGTAAAGCCGATCCAGATAATGATAGGGGAAAAAAAAACTAACCTTAGGGCCTCTTCAGCGATGCTTCCCCGCACTCGCCAGAAATCGGCTGACATGTTCTACTGTAGATGTGTTGTCCTGCCCTGAAACTTAGAGAAATCCGGGACCCTGTATGGTGTGCAACGGAACCCTGTCAAACCACTCAGGATATGGGTGCCGATACATGAACGCTTGCTCCTTGGGCTTGATCCCGAACTGCTCCCTTACTATTTCCTCAACCCGTGCCACAAATCTTCCTCTCTTGCATTCTCCTTTGTTGATACTGCTGATACTGCATCGGCGGGTGGTTGGCCCGATTCTGTCTGTGATACTCCCTCTGGTAAGTACCTGGATCGGCTCCTCTCCGGATAGTTTGGCTGATATCCCATAATAAATAGATCGGTGATAATCCAGGAAGGGATATCCTGTTGCCCCCGGCCTGGTTTTGTGCGAACAAGTGTATCTCGGTACATCTCTGCTAATGTTGTAATTAACTTGGCCTGGCTCTATCTCGTGGGAGAAAAACAGACCCCGAGTTGGCTCTTGGGCAATCGATCCATCAACAGTCTTCTTGGATAACCGGTTGTGCAATGTGTATTTACTAAGACCCTGACTGATTGATGAGTGCGTGGTGCACAGCCTCGTTTGACCATTCCTGTTAAAGGCTTGATTGGTGGACTCTCAGGTTGTGTGCGGCTCGATTCTCCTACCAGTACTGGTTTTTGAAAACTGAGACTTCTGAATCGGCCCTTGTCTTGTCATACTGAAGGATTCTAAACACAGCTTCTGGAAAATTGTCATGGCTGTCAGCCCTCAACTTGCTGTTTTGCCTTCTTCAGTTAGATCTTCCATAGACATGTGACCGGAATTACGTTGTCCATCTTGACTTATCTTTTCCAGCCATGTTGAAATCTTGATGAAACAATGTCATTTGTTGTTGGGCTCAAACTTCGTGTCCACTGGGCGTGCCAAAGCGTGTTGACGCGAAAATCGCCGGGTCTTGGTTCGGCTCTGGGTGACACGCGAAGGCCTGGGAGATTTGCTTCACTCCAGTGCAGTCCTAAAGTTCGAGGTTCGTAGGCGTGCCGAGTCAATTTGACCCTGTAATTGACAAGGAGGAAAATGTTAGATGCAATGAGCCAATCGGCTGGAAGCCGATCTAGACTCGTTTCATCATAGCCGATACACTGTAGCACTTAACATCGGCTTAAGACCGATGATGCGCAAGGACAATATGTAATAATAAAAAAAAATCATGCTAGCCATCATCGAAGAGATATTCAAAACCGGCTATAAGCTAGATAAAAATAAGCAAGTATATGCATAATAAATCAAAAACAGAGCCCTGTGTCATCGATCTAGTGTACTGGGTATTATATGAAGGTGTGCCTGCACCCGGGCCCTTGCTCATATCGGCTCCCAAGATCTTCGTCCGCTGTCCGGGCCCATGCACTGGTCTTACCCGGCTCATGCCCGGCCCTTACCTGGTGGGGTCGTGCCCGGGAACCTGCGTTGTACTTGTGCTTGGATCGGCAGATGAACCATCGGCTATTCACTTAGCCGATTGTACAATAATACAGGCAAGAACAAATAATAAAATATGGGCATAAACGTAAATGGATAGATAATTGATAAGCTAGGCCGACTGCTTAATAAAGGAACACAGGATAAAACAATGAATAAATGTAGTCGGCTTTAACAGGTAACTTATCGCTAAGCACTCCGATAACACCATCGCCAACACCATCGGTTATTAAGAGTAAAGCTATTATCGTCAGTCTAGTAGATCGGACCTAACCGTGCAGCACAGACGACAATAATAACAATGCCTCAATGAGTCGATAGATATAATGCGATCGTGATGAAAATAACTTACCGGCTATACAATCCGATAAAACGCCTGCACACAACGCATCGGCTCAGCAGGATCGACTTATCACTAGCAGTTCAGTAGGTCGGACCTAACCGATGCAGCACGAACTGATGATAAATCGCTCCCAGTAAGTCGATACAATCTATGCACACGTGATGTGATATACCTAATCAATCTATGAGATCAAACTGAACTGATGCAGCCATAGATAAAGTAAATATATCGTGGTAAGCCGACTACCATAAACGACTAGAATATCGGACCTAACCGAGGAGTCCTAGCCGATTGGTAGTCGGTGTGACGAGACTTACCCTCTCGCAGGAGTTCGGACCTAACCGATGCAGCCCGGCTCGAGAAGCAGGATCCCGTCGAAGGGTGGCGATGCGCCGAATTTGTATTGATCGTTGTGATAGATTACAAGGTCCCCGGGCATATGTATATATACCCCGAGTTACATGAGTCCTTATAGGACACGATATATGATTTCCTATCTATAACAGAAAACGCTAACGAGACCTGACCGGACACGAGGTCAGGTTTCCTAAAAGAGATAAACCTTTTCCTAATAACTATAGTAATTAACTGCCACGCGCGGTCTTCACGGCTCCTTCTCAGACTCGGTCTGCTTCTTGGATCAATTTCCATTATCCGACTGCAACCGTCCTCTTGACCGAATATGATACAGGTCCTTACCAAATTTTGGCGTTAACAACGCCCGAGTGGATTGACTGTAGGATTTGCTTGCCCTCCTCGGTGGTGACGCAGCACATGAGGACACCGGATGCACTTCTTCGGTATAGGTCTTCTCCGACGACTAAGAAATTCTTGCTTCGGCATTTAATTCGTTCGGCTTCACTGCGATCTTCTAGGAGTTCATCATCCAGGAGGAATTTGAGAACAGAAGTCCGCCAATCTTGAGATATGTTCAGCACCTCGTCTGTTGTCAGGGTAGGTTCGCCTCCCGACTGCTCTAGTGGTGGTTTCCTCTTAACTAACGGCTCCATGAGTTGCTCAACAAAGATCCCTGTCGAGACCACCTCTCGCTTGGATCCCATGTTTGCCAGCTCGTCTGCAGCGTCATTGTATTGTCGTAGGACATGTGTAATCTCCAGCCCATTGAACTTGTTCTCCATCTTGAGGACCTCCTGACAGTATGCCGCCATGGTGTCGTCGAGACATGTCCAGTCCTTCATGACTTGGTTTACCACGAGTTGGGAGTCTCCTCGCACAACCAGTCAACGGATGCTGAGTGATATGGCGATGCGGAGCCCATGGATGAGTGTCTCGTACTCGGCGACGTTGTGGGAAGCCGGGAAGTGGATTTGTAGGACGTACTTCAATTTTTCGCCGATGGGGGACGTCAGTACGACTCCAGCCCCGGCGCCGCCGATCCGTAGAGAACCGTCGAAGTACATTGTCTAGTACTCTAGCTTCGCGGTTGATGTAGGCATGTGAACTTCTGTCCGCTCGGCCACGAAGTCGGCTAGAGCTTGTGATTTAATTGCTGTCCGCAGCTGAAAGGTGATGTTAAATACCATCAACTCGAGCGCCCATTTAGCGATTCGGCTGGTGGCCTCGCGGTTATGCAGGACATCCCCGAGTGGAAACGTTGTGACCACCGTGACTTGATGTGCTTGGAAGTAGTGCACCAGCTTCCGGACAGTGATAAGTAGGCCATAGAGTAGCTTCTAGACCTACGGATATCTCGTCTTCAAGTCGGCAAGGCCCTCGCTGACAAAGTAAACTGGCCGTTGGAGTTTTTGGATGTGACCCTGTTCGGATCGTTCGACTACCTGCACTGTGCTGACTACCTGGGAAGTTGCCGCCAGATATAGCATTAGTTGTTCTTGGGGCATCGGTGGCGCCAACACGGGGGGTGATGTGAGAAATTGCTTGAAGTCTTGGAAGGCTTGCTGGGCTTCGGGAGTCCATTGGAAGTTGTCTGCTTTCTTCAGTAGCTTGAAGAAGGGCATACCCCATTCGCCCAGTCGGGAAATAAACCGGTTGAGTGCCGCCATGCAGCCTGTCAGCTTTTGGACGTCTTTCTGGTTAGTCAGGGGAGCCATATTCATGATTGCATTGACTTTTTCGGGGTTGGCCTCGATGCCGTGATGCGAGACGATGAAGCCAAGTAGCTTGCCGGATGGCACACCGAAGGCGCACTTTTCCGGGTTCAACTTCATCTTGAATCTTCGCAGATTGCGGAAGGTTTCTTCCAGGTCAGCGATGAGGTCTTCTTTGGGCTTGGTCTTGATCACCACGTCGTCAACGTAGGCCTCCACGTTGCACCCGATCTGAGAGTGTAGACACCGCTGAATCACCCATTGATACGTTGCTCTAGCATTTTTTGAAACCGAACGGCATAGTGATGTAGCAGTACGCTCCAAACGGCGTGATAAAAGACGTCTTGAGACAGTCCTCCTCTTTTAGGCTGATTTGGTGGTATCCCAAGTAGCAGTTGAGAAAACTGAGAAGGTCGCACCCTGCAGTTGAGTCCACCACCTGGTCTATTCTTGGTAGACCGAATGGGTCTTTAGGGAACGCCTTGTTGAGATCAGTGTAGTCGACGCACATGCGCCATTTACCGTTTTTCTTCCGGACCAGAACTGAGTTTGCCAGCCAATCTAGGTGATAGACCTCTTTCATGAACCTAGCTGCGAGAAGCTTGGTTATCTCCTCCTGAATAGCATCTTTACGGTCTTGAGCGAAGCGCCATAGCCATTGCTTGACTAGCTTGGCATCTGTCTTCACGTTGAGAGCGTGCTCAATCACCTCCCTTGGTACACCCGGCATGTCGGACGGTTTCCACGCGAAGATATCCTTGTTGGCTTGGAGGAAGGTGACGAGCGCGTCTTCCTATTTGGGGTCGAGTTCGGTCCCGCCTAGAGCAGTCTTGGAGGGGTCGGAAGGGTCCAGGGGGATCTTCTTCGTGTCCAAGTCCGCTGAAATTCCTGACTTTGCTGCTTTTTTGGCCGGAACTGGGTCTTCCTCGACTTCAGTTGTGATGGCTTGCCGAATGCTGTTGCGTTCGACTGCAGCCTCTTGTGATTGGGCCAACTCACAGCTCTCCTTGTCGTAGGTGACGGCTTGCTTCACGTCGCTGCGGAGGGAGAGGACTCCTGCTGGCCCTGGCATCTTGAGCACCATATATGTGTAGTGCGATATCGCCATGAATCTGGCGAGCGCCGGTCGTCTGAGTATCGCGTGGTACGCAGTCTCGAAGTCAGTGACCTCGAAGCAGATGCTTTCTGTGTGGAAGTTATCCCGCGTGCCGAAGGTGACTGGCAAGGTAATCTGCCCGAGTGGTGTTGAAGACAAGCCAGGAATTATCCCATGGAAGGGCGCCGTACTCGGCTGTAGATCTGAGCAAGGAACACAAGGAAATTTTATACTGGTTCAAGCCCTCGATTAGAGGTAATACCCTATGTCCAGTTGTGATGGTATTCCTTTGAGGATGTATGTGGATTAATGATCTCGTGTGTTCTTCTGCCCTCAAGGGGCGTCCTGCCTCCCCTTATATACTGGGGGTAGGGGTACAAGATAGGAATCCCTGCCGGATACCGCCAAGAGATTTCCTTCCTAGAGATACATCTTACCCGGCTAAGATTGTATATTCCTTTTTGTACAAGGCAAAACCTACCGGGTGCTACTATATCTCTAACTACAAGACTCGGCCCATCCTCTATCTGAGTGGCCCATGTGCTTGTGATGAGGTACCCGGGGCCCATGGCCTCCACAATGATCTCAAGTCTAAGAACTCTACATAAACACTACTTGAGACTAACTGATGACACATGAAATCTCTGCGGTATCTCATGGCGGGTCTATCCAACATATGTTCACTAACATATGTCCTTATTATCGATTTGGTATCTCCATACCATGATCCATGAGACATGATCATCAATCAATACATATGCCGATGTTAGAATCATATTTGTTCCTCATATGATATATGATCAGGGATCATTTAGAAATAGCAATATTTGACATTAAGAGTCTCATGAATAAGTCACGTACTCATTGATCAACAATGATAATGTCTATTTCAAGGAACAAATCAATACATTATAAACACAACATGTGATATATATATAACATCTCCATGTTGCCTCTAGGGCATATCACTAACAGTCTCCCACTTGCACTAGAGTCAACCATGTAGGTATCTAATACACATTGCCCTAGTGTGAGCCTCATGCTTTGTCTGGGGAAGCGGCTTTGTCAACGGATCTGCAATGTTCAAATCCATTTGTACTTTGCATATCTTTACATCGCCTCTCTCCACTATCTCGCGGATGAGATGAAAACGCCGTAAAATGTGCTTGGACTTCTGGTGAGATCTAGGCTCCTTGGCTTGCGCAATGGCCCCACTATTATCACAGTAGAGGTCCATTGGACTGAAGGCACTAGTCATCACACCAACCTCAGAAACAAATTTCTTGATCCAAACAGCTTCTTTAGCAGCTTCAGAAGCTGCAATGTACTCGGCTTCCGTTGTAGAATCAGCAACCGTCTCCTGCTTGGAACTCTTCCAGCTCACCGCACCGCCATTTAAGCAGAACACAAATCCAGATTGTGATCTGAAATCATCTTTGTCAGTTTGGAAGCTAGCATCAGTGTAGCCATTTACAATGAGCTCTTCTTCACCTCCATAGACAAGGAACACATCTTTAGTTCTTCTCAAGTACTTCAAGAAGTTCATTACAGCAATCCTGTGACCTTCACCTGGATCTGATTGGTATCTACTCGTAGCACTTAAAGCATACGAGACATCTGGACGTGTACAAAGCATGGCATACATAATGGACCCAATGGCCGAAGCATATGGGATCGCATTCATCTTATTCCGCTCATCAGGTGTACTAGGACACTGACTCTTGCTAAGATTTATACCATGTGACATAGGTAGGAAACCTTTCTTAGAGTCCTGCATGTTGAACCTTTTCAACACCTTGTCAATGTATGTATCTTGATATAATCCAATTAGCCTTCTTGATCTATCTCCATAGATCTTGATGCCCAGAATGTATGCCGCCTCTTCTAAGTCCTTCATAGAGAAACTATTTTTCAATGAAGGCTTAACAGATTCGAGCATAGGAATGTCATTTCCGATCAGTAATATGTCATCCACATATAAGATTAGAAATACAAGTGCGCTCCCACTGGCCTTTTTATAAACACAAGGCTCTTCTTCATTCTTAATGAAACCAAACCCTTTGATCACTTCATCAAAACGAATATTCCAACTCCGAGACGCCTGCTTTAATCCATAAATGGATCTTTGCAGTTTGCATATCTTTCCAGCTGATTGTGGATCGACAAAACCCGTGGGCTATGTCATGTACACATCCTCACTCAGATTTCCATTAAGGAAAGCTGTTTTGACATCCATTTGCCATATTTCATAGTCGAAATATGCAGCAATCGCTAGAATGATCCGAATAGACTTTAGCATTGCGACGGGCGAAAAAGTTTCATCATAATCAACACCTTGAATTTGTTTGAAACCTTTGGCCACCAATCGTGCCTTATAGATGTGAACATTTCCATCCATGTCTATCCTTTTCTTGAAAACCCATTTGCACTCAATGGTTTTAACACCATCAGGTGGATCAACCAAGTTCCAAACTTGATTACTATGCATGGATTCAATTTTGGATCTCATGGCTTCAAGCCATTTCTCAGAGTTTGGTCCCACCATCACTTCTTCATAGGTCTTAGGCTCATCGTTGTCTAAAAACAATATGTCCCTTTGTTGAGTAGTCAAGAATATATACCTCTCAGGTGCACGACGTGACCTCTAACCTACGTGGTGCCGGTGTCTACAACAGGTGCTTCAACACTTTGTTCATCCTACTGTGGTTCTGTAGGAGCTGAAACATTTTCAGGTGTTTCTCAAATTTCTTCGAGTTGCACCGTTCTCCCACTATCCCTTCTTGAGAGAAACTCTTTCTCTAAGAAGACACCATGTCAGGCAACAACCACTTTGCCTTCATGTTGATTATAGAAGTAATATCCTTTTGTTTCCTTAGGATACCCGACAAAGAAGCATTTATCAGACTTAGGAGTGAGCTTATCAGATTGCAAACGTTTTACATAAGCCTCACATCCCCAGATCTTAAGGAAAGACAAGCTAGGACGTTGTCCTGTCCACATCTCATATGGTGTCTTTTCTACTGAGTTTGATGGAACTCTGTTTAGTGTGAACACGGCTGTTTCAAGAGCGTATCCCCAAAAGGACTATGGAAGATCACTTTGGCTCATCATGGATCGCACCATATCTAATAAGGTACGATTTCTCCGTTTAGATACCCCATTCCATTGAGGTGTTCTTGGTGGAGTCCACTGTGGAACAATTCCACAATCCTTCAGATGATTGCCAAACTCATGGCTCAAATACTCACCTCCACGATTAGATCATAGAAACTTGATTGTTTTATCTAAATGATTTTGTACTTCATTTTGGAATTCCTTGAACTTTTCAAAGAATTCAGACTTATGTTTCATTAGGTACACATATCCATATCTACTGAAGTCATCAGTAAAAGTTATGAAGTATTGAAAACCACCTCTGGCTGTTGAGCTCATTGGTCCACATACATCACTATGTATGAGTGCCAATAAGTCACATGCCCTTTCACCTTGATCGGTGAAAGGTGCCCTTGTCATCTTGCCAAGTAAACAAGATTCACATGTTTCAAATGATTCAAAATCAAATAAGTGCAGAAGACCATCACTATGGAGCCTCTTCATGCATTTCTCATTTATGTGACCCAAGCGACAATGCCAAATAAACGTGGGATTCCAATCATTAGGACATTACTTCTTTGTATTAATGTTATAGACTGGTGCTCCTTCAAGATTTAGAACGTATAACCCATTCACAATAGGACTATGACAATAGAACATATCTTTGAAGTAAAGAGAACAACCATTGTCCACAGATCTAAAGTCATAACCTTCTGCTTGCAAATATGAAGCAGAAATAACGTTCTTAGAAAGAGATGGAACACAATAACAATTATTCAATTCCAAAACTAATCTTGAAGGTAAGACAATGGCATGGTGCCAACAGCCACCGTAGCAACTCTTGCTCCTTTGCCAACGTGAAGATCCACTTTGCTCCTTCTCAAACTTCTACTTCTTGTTAACCCCTGCAATGATTTGCATATGTGAGCAACTGATCTGGTACCAAATACCCAAAAATCAGTAGATGAAGTAGCAAGATTGATCTCTATACCATTTATACCTAAAGTGGAAGTCGCACTTCCCTTCTTCTTGAGATCCTCCAAGTACTTTGGGCAGTTCCTCTTCCAATGTCCTAATTCCTTGCAGTAAAAGCAAACTGCACAGGAGCAGTGCCCTTCTTGTCTTGCTTGGCCTTGGATCTGCTCGTGATCTCATCGGGAGTTAATTTTCTCTTGACCGCGCATTTCTTGGCATTGGGCTTGCCCTTGCCTTTCTGCATCATCATCACATGACTGGTGCTTTTCTTAATGGTTTCCTCAGCAGTTTTAAGCATCCCATGCAACTCAGCCAAGATCTTGTCCATGTTGTTCATGTGATAGTTTAATATGAATGGCTCAAAACTCGGAGGGAGCGACTGGAGAATCACATCAGTAGCCAACTCTTGGATAAGGGGAAAACCAAGCTTTTCCAGACTCTCAATGTAGCCAATCATCTTAATCACATGAGGGCTGACGGGATTTCCTTCCGCAAGCTTGCACGCAAACAAGGACTTTGAAGTGTTGAACCTCTCAGCCCTTGCTTGGTTCTCAAACATACCACACAACCCTACAATGATATTGTAAGCATTTGTGTTCTCATATTGCTTCTGAAGCTCAGAGGACATTGTGGCAAGCATGAGACAGCTCACATCAAGGGAATCATTCGTGTACTTCTCATAAGCTCTTCGTGTAGACATAGAAGCATTATTAGGCAAGTTCTCAAGAAAAGGAGTCTCAAGGACATACTCCTTGCGCTCTTGCTTGAGAACAATTCTCAAGTTGTGATACCAATCCATAAAGTTCAATCCATTGAGTTTTTTTCTCAAGAACAAATCACAAATTAGAAGAACTGGATGTTGCGTTAGCTGACATGATCTACAACATGAGAATATGCAAAGTTTAGCACTATTTTATGTTCATCTTTTATTAAACTATTTAACAAAAGACTCCCACTATGTGTTTTGCAACAAAACTCCCTCTAAGTTACATAGTGGGTCAAGATCCTCATTTCATTGATTCCTAGTGAGCGTTGGCATCACGGCTAGAAAACTGGTGACATGGGTAAGCAACACCTTGCTAATCACATCCCTATGTGACTCTTGCTTGTTGGGTGGCATCACTATGCCCTGGCCCCAACCTGTGCCCTAAGATCCAAAACTGTTCTGATGATCTTGTTAAGTAAACCAAATGCTTCCGCATGTAGATGTCCGGCATCTACCCCAAATAATGATGATAACCAACTGCATCCTACTTTGGTAGGCCTACAATATGGTGATCATTATCTTTTGGTGCAACATATGGAAGGGCATAAACACCTAATTTTTATTATGAGGGACTCTATCCTACCATAGCAACATATCACATATATAATTGCATAAGAGTAAGATAGAAAACATCACAGATAAACACATACATCTGTAAATTAGTATGGCCCAAAAGGATGGTGATCCCCATCTCCATGTACGTGTAGATGATCTTCATCCTCCACATCTCTTCTTTGGGTCACCATGCTTGAAAACTTGTAACCTCAAGTCTAGGCTACTACCTATAATAGCTAGCAATTGAAGATTACAAGGATGGATTCAAGCACTAAGGTCAACACGCAGGTCGTTAAATACAATTAAGACAGCTAACAAAAGCTGAAAAATCATGGCACGCAAGTCATGAACGAATGTTACATGCATCATATACATCTCATACATTCCAAATAAGCTTTAGGGCCATACTAATTCACATCATTCTCTGCAAAAACAAGTTAGACGTAGAACACCCTACGAAATTCACAGATCCAATCTATGAAATCGCTGTGGAAAAACTATTCGGCATAACCACCTTATGCCGATCCGAGACAATCTCCAGGACTCTAGATTTTCCACTGGCCCAAGGCTATCAGATCCATAACCTACTAGCATTCAGCATAACCACCTTATGCCGATCCGAGACAATCTCAAGGGCGCTAGTTTTTTTTTTCATTGATCCATAACCTACTAGCATTCGGCATAACTACCTTATGCCAATCCGAGACACTCTCCAGGGTGCTAGTTTTTCCATTGATCCATGCCTCATCTAACCCCTATTCACGGATTGATCTTATCAACCCGTGCCTTCATCGATCCATCACATGAACCGACTAATCTAGACTGCAATAGATCTAATCTACTACTCCCGCATATCAACATATACGATGATCTAGATCGTAAACTATGCAAGATGGCTCTGATACCACTGAAGGAGTACGCGCCGGCTACGATAGCAGAAAACAAAAATTTTCTACCGCACACACCAGGACATCATGCGAGAGAGGGATCATGAATCGTTACCACTAGACGTGCAGTGCAGCGGAAGAAGGGTTGGAGAAGCCGGTCCAACCACGCGCGTGTCGAGGTAGTAGTGGAAGTAGTCGATCTCCGTAGATCTAATCAGCGTCGATGCCGATCAACACCACAACGAGCAGCGCCTCCACCAGTATCCACACGTCCGGGACTGGAACGCCGATTGCGAGTATACTAGCACTCATGAGCGGCTAGGGTTTGGCTCGGGAGGTGGTAGCTAGGGTTTTGCTCGAGGTCAACAAAAAAAACGTGAATCTCCTCGGCCCCTCACCTCCCTATATATCGACCTCCTCACTCGGGCCTCGTGGACCGAGGCCCAGTAAGAGTCTACTTGGATCTCTATCCGAATTGAGCCCATATTCGAATCACATTCGAATAAGTGTTCCAACCCATTAGGCGTGCGACCCTGTAGGTTCACGTATATTTTGTCGCAACCCAAAAACGCCTTTCTGGTCACCCAGTTAATAGCGGCCTCTAGCAAGGCATATTAACCCCAAAATATACGTAAAGATCATATCGGCTAAACCTGTAATGTCCTCATATACAAATCCCTTTGCCTCACGTTATCAATTGAGCTCAAGGCTAGACTTGTGTCATCCTCTTAATAGCTCAATCACTCTCTCAATCCTGTGATGGATTACAAACTTGTGATTGACACCTCAATCACACTAGCATGGCCATGCACTTCCATAATCCATTACATCGAGGGGCCCAGAGATATCTCTCCCGTAAGGAGGGACAAATTCTATCATGATCATTCACATCCCACTACATGTTTCATAGCAAACCTGAAGACTACTTTTATGACTACCCAGTTACGGAGTAGTGTTTAGTAATCCCAAAATAAGCTACTACGTATGTTGGAACCATGATGATCTCAAGTCTAAGGACTCTACATAAACACTACTTGAGACTAACTAATGACAAATGAAATATCTGCAGTATCTCATGGCGGGTCTATCCAACATATATTCACTAACATATGTCTATATTATCGATTTGGTATCTCCATACCATGATCCATGAGAGATGATCATCAATCAATACATATGCTGATGTTAGAATTATTTTTGTTCCTCATATGATATATGATCAGGGATCATTTAGAAATAGCAATATTTGACAATAAGAGTCTCATGAATAAGTCACATACTTATTGATCAACAATGATAATGTCTATTTCAAGAAACAAATCAATACATTATAAACATAGCATGTGATATATATAACATCTCCATGTTGCCTCTAGGGCATATCACTAACAGTGAAACCCATGCTGCATCCAAGACGTTAGTCGGAAAGGCTTACCGACAGAGATTTTTCTGGCCAATAGCAGTAACAGATGCAAAAGACGTAGTTCGCACATGCTAGGGTTGCTAATTCTATGCCAGACAAACAAATCTCCTAGCCCAAGAACTCCAAACCATACCAATCTCTTGGCCCTTTGTAGTATGGGGGCTTGACATGGTCGGGCCTTTCAAGAAAGCACCAAGAGAGTTCACACACTTGTTCGTCATAGTGAATAAATTCACAAAGTAGATTGAGGCAAAACCCTTTGCTACCATAACAGCGGCACGAGCAAAGGACTTCATCATGAGTATATTATACCGATTCGGGGTCCCTAACCGCATCATAACGGACAACGGTACTTAATTCATGGGCGGCGTCTTTCAAGATTTCTATGACAAATTTGGCATCAAGATCTGTTATGCTTCTGTGGCACATCCGCGGAGCAATGGGCAGGTTGAGCGTGCCAACAGCATGGTCTTACAAGGCATCAAGACAAGGATATTGACTGACTACAACCATACGCGGGCCGGTGGGTATAAGAACTCCCATCTATTCTCTGGTCTCTAAGAACCACAATTAGTCGGGCAACAGGGCAATCCCCTTTCTTTCTGGTCTATGGTGCTGAGGCTGTGTTACCAATCAAGTTAGAGTTCAACTCTCTACGAGTCTGGGCTTACTCAGAAGACATCTCAAACAACACCCGATTGGTCGAACTAGATCAGTTGGAAGAAGTAAGGGACATCACCATAATCCAGGCGGTAGGGTATCTTCAAGGCCTGCATCGTTACCACAGCCACAATGTCCGTGGCCGCGCCTTTTTGGTTGGGGATCTTGTCTTGAGAAAAATACAAACCACCAAAGACAGGCATAAACTATCCCCAATATGGGAAGGGCCGTTCATTATCGCAGAAGTTACACGGCCAGGCACCTACCGATTGAAGACTGAAGACGGTGCCCTCATCAGCAACTCATGGAATATAGAATAGCTATGTCCTTTCTATACCTGAGTTTTATACTTTCCATGTGTACAGTTTTTCTCTGACTCACTACCCTTTTTGTTCCAACCGAGTAGTGAGTCGGGGGCGGCATGCATTATATGTGCTTTGTCAATAATATACGAGCCTATTTTGCTTAAGTTATGAAGTTTTGCGACGACTTTGTTATGTTTGCCCGAGTACAGCTCTCTGCGGTGAATGATTTTATTAAGTTCCGATAGACTAACTCGGCGCAGACTATATAGTCGGGTAAAGCTAATGATAACTCAGTTAGAACTTAGAGCTTGGCAGCATTGCACATATATTTACACATGTCCTTACAAAATATTTATATACACCGACTGCATGATGGACTATTCTTACATACCCAGGTCTCGGGTGATCACCTCTGCAGTCGGCCTCGCCTGGGCTATCAACTCCAGCACCTCCTCAGGTGTCATCTCCTCGGCGAATCCCTCTCCAATGGCTTCAATATCTGCCCTAGGGTAGATTGACTTGGTCATCGCCAGGGTTTGGGCCACGCCGGCAACGACATGCTCGTCCGAGTACCTCTTCAGGATACTCGGAGCTTCGTTAAGGCGCGTCTGTACTTGGGAGACCGTGTTGGAGCTAGTTCCCACGTAGTGAGGATCCATGATGTCAAGGAGCCCTTTCACAGACTGGGGAGGTTCGGTCTCTCTGAAGACGATGATGATGACAAGGACTGCGATGGGGTCCTGGCCCCCAACTCGGCAGATGCTGAGGCTTCGGAGACATGCTCAGGGGCTGGAGCAACAGCTTCGACACTAGCCCCTTGGTCGGTCAACGTCGGCGGCTCTGCAGTCGGGACGACCTCGGTTTCTACTACCAAGACGGTCGCCGGCTCGGCAGATACACTCGCAAGCACTGATCTGGCTAGGGACGGCTCTACAACAGGAGCAGCCGGTGTGGTCTCGTTGAGATTGATGTTGGCGCGCTTCCTGCACGATGAGTCGGATATCAGCACACCACAATGATGAATAGGACTTCCAGAAGACTTAAAGTCACATACCTCTTGGAGAATTTGAGCCTGCCCCCAGGGGCTCCTGATGTCGGCAGTGGGCTGCTGGCGGCTGCCGGGCTAGGCGGCTTGGCAGTCGGCGGTGGTGTTTTTGTCCTGGTTGGCCCCGCTCCTGGAGTGGCTGGCTAGGGCGCTCGAGTACTCGGCGGTACCATTCTTGGGCTTGATGTTGCTGAGCCCAGCGGCGCTTGACCCGACCTTGTACTCGGCGGCACTCTTATTGAGCTTGATGATGCTGAGCTCGACTACGCTGGTCCCAGCCTAGGACTCAGCGGCCTGGGGGTTGTGTCGGCGTCTTTTATCTTCAGACTCCCAGCTATGGTACTCGGCCTGATAACCTTCTTCTTGCCCTCGTCTACGACAGGCCTTTTCCCCACTCTCTTGGAGTCGGGCTGGGCAGCAGAAGGGCTTAACAGCCTCTTCTTCTTCGACTTCATGGCCGATAAAGTTCGGGAGTTATCATCGAACTCCTCACATGACTGCAAGCAGTTCAACAATACATATTACACATTCTGGAGCCAACCTGGGCACATATCTGCAAGCACTCATCATAGATGAACAGCAAGGGTTACCTTGGGACAAGGCTGTTTTCGGCTGTAAGCCGGGACAGAGCACTCTGCATCTTCGGTTTCAACTACCCCATTAGAGAAATAACTGAACAACACTTTGGTCACTTTGTGCTAGTTAGCCAGATCTTGGCATTCTCGGTCGGGATCGTCTCTCCCCTGGTAATCCTAACAGAATTGGCTTCTTAGCTTCAATGGCTGGATGCGCCGGTGTTAACGCCAAAATTTGGCACGATTCATATCAGACTTAGTTAAAGGAAAAATTGTGTCAGTCAATAAAAGCTAATCCGAGAGAGACCAAGTTTGGAAAGGAATCGTGAAGACCACAGCATGGCGGTTTAGTATTTTATCTATAAATTAGGCAGGGATAATAATTTTTAGGAAACCTGATCTCGTGTCCGATCAGGGCTTGTTAATTTTCCTTTTATAGTTAGGAAACTCCTGTTTCGTGTCCGATCATTACTGTATCAATCTCGGGGTACAAATACGTATGCCCGGGTACCATGTAAATCATCACACAGATCAATACAATTTCGACGCATCGCCACCCTTTTTGACCGGTTCTTGCCTCTCGAGCCGGAATGTATCGGTTAAGTTCGACCTCCTGCGAGAGGGTAAGTCTCGTTACCCCAACTATCGTATCGGCTAGGACTTCCTTGGTTAGGTCCGATATTCTAATCGCTCTACAGTAGTTGGCTTATCATGATGTATCTATTCTGTCTATAGCTACATCAGTTAAGTTTGATCTCTTGGTCCAAGTAGATATATCACATCACGCATGCGTAGATTTATCAGCTTACTAGGTGTAATTTATCATCAGTTTGTGCTGCATCGGTTAGGTCCTACCTACTAAACTGACTGCGATACATTATTCCTACTAGGTTGATAGATTTTATACAAGCGTCTTATCGGGATGTATAGCCGATAAGTTATCGTATAGTACATCATAATTGCATTAGATCTATCGGCTCATCGAGGTTCTTTTATTATTATTAATCTGTGCTGCATCAGTTAAGTTTGACCTACTAGATTGATAATGACAGATTTATCCTTGTTAAGCTGATGGGTGTCTATGTAATGTTCTATCGGAGTGCCTAGCCGATAAGTTATCTTTTTCTAGATAAAGCCGACTGCATTATCTTGATTATTATTTTGATTATCTACACTATTATTGGCTTTCCAGCTGATGCGCATATTCTATTGGTAGTCGGCTGATTTATTTATTTATATTATCGGTTCTCTAGCTGATGTACAAGTGCCATCAGCAATCGGCTGGAAGGAGTCTGTATCAACTTGTTGGCCGGTTGGATCAATGATCCAACTTTTTTCTATCTCCTTGTCAATTGCTGGGTCAAATTGACTGGCATGCCCACGAACCTCAAATTTAGGACCTGTACTGGAGCTAAGCAGATCTCCCAGGCCTTCGTATGTTCAATCGCATCAAACCAGATCATCAACAAGCTTCTTAGCACACCCGGTGGTTTTTGGTGTGAACATATTTTTGGCACGCCTGGTGGGACGCAGAACTTCGACATGGCTAGAAAGGAAGTCAGCACAGGCAATGTAATCCCAGTCACGATGGAAGATTTGACCGAAGAACAAAGACAACAAGTGGAGCAGAACATTGCTGAATTTCAGAAGCTTTGTCTAGAATCCTTCGGTATGACACATCAAGGGCCGATTCAAAAATCCCAATTTCCAAAGCTTGTTCTGATTGGGGAATTGAGTCATACATCGCCTGCAAGTTCACAGAAGCTACTTCAAGAGATGGTTAATGAAGCAGTTCACCATGCGTTGATCAATCAATCTGGGATATTGGTGAACACATTACAGAGCTTAATCAAGAAGGCGGTGGAGCCGATTCAACTGGCTGGGGGGCAACAAGATGGAATTCCTCAAGGATATCATCAAACTGCATACTATGGGGGGCATCAACAAAGTCATCCAGGAGCTGTCCCTGAGTATAATTATCAGAGAGAATATCAGAGGCAGAATTGGCTACCAACTCCACCTTTGCATTATCACGTTAAAGATCCAAGGGAAGAAAATTGGACATCAAGAATCACAGAGGTGGTGAGAGAACAATTCGGCCTAAAACCAAAGGAGGAAACATTTATGTATCGGCATCCATATCCGGATTGGTTTGATAGAGTTCCATTGTCGCACCGATACGAAGTACCAGACTTCTTCAAATTCTCAGGGCAAGATAATATATCTACAGTGGAGCACGTCAGCCGATTCTTGGCTCAATGTGGAGGCATCGGCTGAAGAAGCTTTGAAAGTTAGAATTTTTCCACTGTCATTATCCGGATCGGTCTTCGCATGGTTTTCTTCGTTACCACCAAATTCAATTTGGGGTTGGGCCGATCTAGAAAAGCAATTCCATAAATATTTCTTTACTGGGAATCATGAGATGAGGTTAACAGACTTAACATTGGTAATACAAGAGCCGGAGGAATCAATTCCAGAATATATACAGCGGTTTCGTGATGTTAGAAGCCGATGTTATAGTTTAAGCCTGAATGATGCACAGTTGGCCGAATTAGTGTTCCAAGGTTTGTTGGCTCCGACAGAGAGAGATTTTCATCACAGGAATTTGAGAGCCTAGCACACCTAGTATAGAAGGTATCGGCTCATGAAAGCCGATTTCAAGAGGCCAGGAAGGAATGCTGAGGCCCAAACAGAAGAATTTCAAAGTTCGATAACAAACTCCAAATATAGGGGGCATGTGTTAACGCCAAAATTTGGCACGATTCATATCAGACTTGGTTAAAGGAAAAATTGTGTCAGTCAATAAAAGCTAATCCGGGAGAGACCAAGTTTGGAAAGGAATCGTGAAGACCACAGCATGGCGGTTTAGTATTTTATCTATAAGTTAGGTAGGGATAATAATTTTTAGGAAACCTGATCTCGTGTCCGATCAGGGCTTGTTAATTTTCCTTTTATAGTTAGGAAACTCCTGTTTCGTGTCCGATCAGGACTGTATCAATCTCGGGGTATAAATACGTATGCCCGGGTACCATGTAAATCATCACACAGATCAATACAATTTCGGTGCATCGCCACCCTTTTTGACGGGTTCTTGCCTCTCGAACCGGGCTGTATCGGTTAAGTTCGACCTCTTGCGAGAGGGTAAGTCTCGTTACCCCGACTATCATATCGGCTAGGACTTCCTCGGTTAGATCCGATATTCTAGTCAGTCTACTGTAGTCGGCTTACCACGATGTATCTATTCTGTCTATGGCTGCAGCAGTTAAGTTTGATCTCTTGGTCCGAGTAGATATATCACATCACGCATGCGTAGATTTATTAGCTTACTGGGTGTAATTTATCATCAGTTTGTGCTACATCGATTAGGTCCGACCTACTAAACTGCCTGCGATAAGTTATTCCTATTAGGTTGGTAGATTTTATGCAAGCGTCTTATCGGGATGTATAGCCAATAAATTAACGTATAGTACATCACAATTGCATTAGATCTATCGGCTCATCGAGGTTCTTTTATCATTATTAATCTGTGCTGCATCAGTTAAGTTTGACCTACTAGATTGATAATGATAGATTTATCCTTGTTAAGCCGATGGGTGTCTATACAATGTTCTATCGAAGTGCCTAGCCGATAAGTTATCTTTTACTAGATAAAGCCGACTGCATTGTGTTGTTATTATTTTGATTATCTACACTATTATTGGCTTTCCAGCCGATGCACATGTTCTATTGGTAGTCGGCTGATTTATTTATTTATATTATCGGTTCTCTAGCTGATGTACAAGTGCCATCAGCAATCGGCTGGAAGGAGTCTGTATCAACTTGTTGGCCGGTTGGATCAATGATCCAACTTTTTTCTATCTCCTTGTCAATTGCTGGGTCAAATTGACTGGCACGCCCATGAACCTCAAATTTAGGACCTGCACTGGAGCTAAGCAGATCTCCTAGGCCTTCGTATGTCCAATCACATCAAACTAGATCATCAACAAGCTTCTTGGCACACCCGGTGGTTTTTGGTGCGAGTAGCCGGGTCAGGAAACGCCTGGCCACCCAGGGACCGGTCAGACCGGCGCTCTTCAACCTATCTAGTCTTTCAAGCAACTAATGCACTTGGCCCATCTCCTCAAAAGTTGGCAATGATAACCAGTCAGATGAGACCACCGGAGGCAAACCAATAATTCGAGACAGAGAGGGTTCTAGATCAGAACAATAGAATCACTCCTTATGCCAACCTTTCAAGGAATTTTTCAGAGGAAGATGAAGATATGTCCTTTTCATTTCACTCCTAAGCTAGATACCGGCCCCCCAATCACCTAGACCTTGCTCTTGGAGGGCTGGGGCTTGATGTGGAACAAGTGTCTAAAAAGATTTAAATGAGGTTCCACACCCAGGAAACACTCACAAAGAGTTACAAATATAGAAATTTGTAAGACCGAGTTGGGATTCAAATTCACCAACTCCAATCCATAGAAGGCAAGAAGATGGTGGAGGAAGTCAGAAGATGGAAGAAGTAGACCTCGGTCGAAAAAGGAGGTGAAATCAATAGTCTCATCGGCCTAGGGCTCTGGAACTGATTCACCTTCTGCCGGGAGCCAACGGATGACTTCATGGCTTTGCAGCCGCAACAACTTCTCCAAGTGCTCCAGCTTAGACCGACCGCAATTCGAAGTCGGCCACGTCTCATCCGACGCCCCCACAAAATCTGAAGCCCTTGGCATGATTGAGGGCGAGGAAATTTGGGGGAAAAGTTACTAGGGGCTTGGAATAGACGAGGAGAAGTGGAATCGTTCGAGTTTCAATGGGGAAGAGCCAGCAATGGCGAACCCTAGCAAGGCGGGAGGCGAAATTTCGGCGCGGAGGCTAGAAGATGAAACGATTGGTGGATTGAAGAAGATGAAGGAATATTTTCTCTCTCTCCCCGCCTTTTATAGAGCCATTTCCGATTCATGGGCTTGGGCTTACACAATCGGTACTAGGCCACCAAGATATGAGTTTCTACAGTAGCACAATCAATGTGGGCTGCTTGCTGGCTGTGTTAAAATCACAGTGCTGGTGCTACCAACAGGAGCCGATGAGGTAAACAGATATGCTTTATGAAGGCCTAATTGCTGAACACATGTGTTTGGGTATCTGTCTTATCCACCAGGTATTGAAGATATATCCTTATAAGGGTCACAAGCTGGTCTTCATCAAGATTGGGGATGTAGGTATCTCTCAAATACACCTAACCACATAATGGATTAAATTTCATAAATTGGTACTTGACCTACATGCTTGGCCAACAGTTGCAAACACCTTTCCAACCGATATGACGCTGAGGAGTCTAACTTCTGAGTAGTGCACTACTTGGGAGAGACTATAAATATTATTTCCAGCAGATATGACGCAGAAGAGTCTAACTTCCGAATGGGACGCCAGTCGGGAAAGACTATAAACACCTTTTCCAGCTGACATGAAGCTGAAGAGTCTCATATACGAGTGGCATTCTACTCGACAAAGACTATAAATTATTTCCGGTTGACATGATACCGAAGAGTCTCATATACCAGTAGTATACTACTCGGGAAAGATTACACAGTTAAAGATTTTTGACTTTATGTTTAATTGTTTTCACAATTAAGCACAAAGTCGGGGGCTACACCTAATAGGTGTGCCTATTCGGTGCACACTATTCATACATCTACATAGAGCCCTTCATAGCCTCGCTGCCAGCTGACATGAAGCAAGACTCGAGAAGAAGAAGCACTCAGATGAAGAGTACTCGGGAGCAATGCACTCGGGCAAACTTCACCGTGGAGGATGAGCACTCGGCATCAGCTGTGACTCAACTGTGAAGGTCTCAGGGGCTGCTGTGGAGGCCATGGGCCCCGGGTACCTCATCACAAGCATATGGGCCACTCGGATAGAGGATGGGCCTAGCCTTGTAATTAGAGATATGATAGAACCTGGCAGACTTTGCTTTGTACGATAAGGAATATATAGTCCTAGTTGGGTAGGTTATATCTCTAAGAGAAGATCCCTTGGCTATAATCCGGCTGGGACTCCTACCTTGTACCCCTATCCCCCAGTATATAAGAGGAGGCAGGGCGCCCCTGAGGGCACGAGTTCATCAGAACAACACACATTCTCAAAGGAATACATCACAACTGGACGTAGGGTATTACCTCACATCGAGGGCCTGAGCCAGTATAAAATCTCCTCGTGTTCCTTTGCAATCCACCGAGTTTCGATTCGACGAGTAGCCTTATAATAATATTGCTGGTGTAAAACATCGACAAGTAGAAGAGTGTTGATGTTTTGTATCGGCAATAATTATATGGGGCTACCCGTGAAACATAAACTTGATGGACTGCAAAGAAACACGGAACAATTTATATTGGTTCAGGCCCTCAAGATGAGGTAATAACCTACGTGCAGTTGTTGTGTATTGCTTTTGAGGTTTCTTTGGTGAGATTGTACTTCTTCTGATTCTGCCCTCAGGGGGCGCCCTGCCTCCCCTTATATACCGGGGGACAGGGTTATAGAGTAGGAATCCCAATCGGACTCAACCAAGGGATTTCCTTCTAGAAATACAACGTGCTCGACTAGGACTATATTCTTTCCTTGTCATATAAGGTAATGTATGCCAAGTCCTATTGTATCCCTAATTACAAGGTCAGGCCCATCCTCTATCCAGGTGGCCCAAATGCTTCTCATGAGGTACCTGGGGCCCATGGCCTCCACAGTAGTCCCTGAGACCTTCATAGTTGAGTCACAGCTGATGCCGAGTGCTCATCCTCCATGGTGAAGAATCCCCAAGTGCATTGCTCTCGAGTACTCTTTGTCCAAGTACATCTTCTCCCGAGTCCTGCTTCATGTCAGCTGGCAATGAGGCTATGAAGAGCTTCATGTAAAAATATGAATAGTGTGTGCCGAATAGGTACACCTATTTGGTGTTGCCCTCGACTTTGTGCTTAATTGTGAAACAATTAAACATAAAGTCAAAGATCTTTAACCTTTTAGTCTTTCCCAAGTAGTATACTACACAGTATTTAGACTCTTCAGCATCATGTCAGCTAGAAGAATTTTTGCTCAGGGCAATTGTTGGCTAAGCATGTAAGCTGAGTACCACATCCTCGAGCGCGTGTCTGGAAGGGCCCCCAGCCCGTTGCGGATTCCAGGAGACGTTGGTGATGGGGCCTACCGAGGCAGTGGAGCTACTCAGGCCTTGGGGGCCTGCACTGTAGGAGGCACTATCGACCCCTAGGACTCGAGGAGGGCAGGCAAGCGCCCTCAGAGCCTGAGTCCCCCAAAATCGCATCAACCGTGGCCACACCTGTTGCCACCCCGGGTCACCGTGCCGCAACGCATGGCGCACAATGCCAGGGCCAGCGGATCAGGTCAGCCGTGCGATGTTGGGGCCTCCGGAAACCCAGGGCCAAGAACAGGAGAGATTGGCCTCGAGGCATGGCCCGTGCCATGGGAGGGGGATGCCCGTAGCCCCCCAGCTAGGATGAAGAAGACGACGCTGACGCATGAGAGGCACCCTTTTGCGAGCACGCCATGGGGCTTCACTGGTCCAAAGCCCAGGTAAAACCCTCATGACCCTCTCAATTTGCGTGTTTTCATGCTCGCCTCCACCAGGTCCACCTAGTAAGGGCGGAGTTCAATGAGGAGCCCTGGCCGCAGTGGAGGTCCACCTTTAGGAGGGTCGCCAACAGCTAGAGGTGCTCGTCCGTGTTGCCAAAGTGGTTTATGACCGTGACATGGCCGACGTGGAGCGGCAACGTCCTGGACACGGAGCGTGTCGAGGCCGTCGCCGCAATTGAGGAGGCCGCAAAAGCCCTGAGGGAGCTCGAGGGCCAGTGGAAGGCCTTTGCTATCATCGCGGTGTGGGTGGAGGAGCATGGATTGGAGCTTGCACTCCGTGAGGCAGCGGTGACCGAGCAGGAGGAGGCCGCCACACAGCGCGAGGGCGTCCTCAGCATGGCCAAGGCCAGAGTGCACCAGTCTTATGAGGACTTGCACATGCACGAGGAGAAACTAGCGCTCTGTGATGTGTATCTACGTGACTCCACCGCCACGCTGGACTTCTGTTCCGAGGTGGTCGAGAGGGCTGAAGCTGCCTTGGCCGAGTAGGAGTAGGCCATCACCAGGTCCAAAGTGAAGGCAACCAATCGTGGAGTGGACTCTGCCGACTGTGCACGAGCCCTAGAACATGCCCTCTCCTCCAAATGGAAAACAGCGGCCTTGCAGGCCAAGGCCACGGCAGCTGAATGACCGAGCCGCAATGGCTGAGTAGCACAAAGAGGTCGTGGGGACCGAGCACACCGCTTCTCGCAAGATGATGGCTGACGTCATGGCCAGCATGCAGCGCTCCATGCGGGCTGCTGGGCTTGACACTAGGACGGTGGACAAGCACGCTGGCACTTTGGGACATTTTGTCCAGGAGTTCTCCAAGATGGCGGACTTCCTCAAGGAACTCCTGGCTCATGTCCACAAGGTGGCTTTTAAAGAGGGGTGCGAGCTGGCCTAGTCCATGTTGGAATACATCCTCGCCGTATATCATGCACGCAACCCCAACTTCTCGCTAGAGCCACCACACAAAGGCATTGTGGAGGCCATGGGCCCTGGGTACCTCATCACAAGCATATGGGCCACTTGGACAGAGAATGGGCCAAGTCTTGTAGTTAGAGATATAATAGCACCCAGTAGATTTCGCCTTGTACAGAAAGGAATATACAATCTTAGCCGAGTAAGATGTATCTCTAAGAAGGAAATCCCTTGGCCGTATCCGGCTGGGATTCCTACCTAGTACCCCTATCCCCCAGTATATAAGGGGAAGCAGGGCGCCCCCTGAGGGCACAAGATCATTGATCGACACAAATCCTCAAAGGAATACCACCACAACTGGACGTAGGGTATTACCTCACCTCGAGGGCCTGAACCAGTATAAAATCTCCTTGTGTTCCTTTGCAATCCACCGAGTTTCCCCTTGCCAAGTAGCCCTATAGTTATATTGCCGGTGTAAAACATCGACAGTTGGCGCACCAGGTAGGGGCTCTGGCGAGTTTCACATCTAGAAGCTCGATGGATCCAGCAACCAGAGTCAATGGCGGCAAGTTCTCTCCTAGAGATACAATAACCTTCGGAAGCCTCGACTTCATCGCCAATCAATTCGGTGATCTCACCTTCGCCAACACAGATCCGATCCAACCGGCCGAGGAACCAGCCGACTCCGCGGCAGTCGGCATACAATATGCTGCAACCACACTCGCCGACTTGCTGCGGCAATCTACCACCTTGCCGGGTCTCGGGACAACTCTCTCCTTCGGCGTCCGGCTCGCGCTTGGCCTCGAGCCGGCCAGGGTAGGGCTATGAGGGGTAGAGATTGTTAATCTCCCTGGCAGACCCGACGATGCCGTAAATCTACATCCCACGCAGCAAACCCGATCTCCTGCGATTCAGGTTGGACACAGCCAAGCGCCGTTTCAGATTGGATCTAGAGAGGTCGGAGAATTACTCGGACTCCGACTCCAGGTCAGACAACGGTTCGAACACTAGTTCAGACTCCAGTCTGGCAAGCTTTCTCCTGCCCCGTGAGATCTTCATGGCTTCAACACCACCACCCGAGGTGCGCCGACTACAAGAGGAGCAGCAGGAGGAGGCGCGCTGGCTATGACAACAGGAGGAAGCTGACCGCGTGGTTCGCAACGATGGGCTACGCAAGGCTGGGTGAACCACCCAGCAACAAATACTCCAGACCAAAGTTGGCGACCACGACGTCTTCGTCACGCCACAACAGAACGTCGTGGCCGCTGCAACCTTGCTGGACACACTCTAGCTCAGGCCTGACCACCAAGCCACCCCGACTATCGCCAAGATCAAGGCGATAATTACAGCTGCTGCCTGTCAGCAGCAACAGCAGTCGGGTGACACACTTGTGTTGACCAACCGATCAGGTTCTCCGGCGGTAGGATCATCTACGTCAGCACGACGCCGGGCGGCTGGCTCTAGTCGGCCACATGAGGAATCGCGACAAACATCACTCGGCGACACCAACAACAACAACCGGCGGTGTCACCAGTACGATCGCCGGCCCAATAAGATCTTCGAGTCCGTCTACAACGCAACCTCTAACATGCCATTAATGCTCGGCACCACGAATGCAAAGAAGACAAGCGTCGCCGATTGGAGGACGACTATGACCGTTTGAGCCTCAACCACGAGCGATTTAACCACCATAATCGGAGCCGGAGCCCTCTCGAAGACGAAGGCGTTCCGGCTTTCACCCACGAGCTCCAGGAGGTTGACTGGCCGTCGAGCTTCAAGCCTACGGGGATCGAGAAATACGACGGCAAAACCAACCCCGAGTGCTGGCTCACCGTATACACCCTGGCAATTCGAGCTGCTGGTGGTGACCACAAAGCCATGGCTAACTACCTCCCAGTCGCACTAGCCGACTCAGCGAGGACATGGCTAACAGGGCTCCCGAGGCAGTCGATCGGTTCCTGGGGAGAACTCAGGGAGCGGTTCATTGCTAACTTTCAAGAGACCTACAAGAGGCCGTCTTCTGAGCATGATCTATATCAACTGCACCAAAAGAAGAATGAGTCTCTACGTGAATTTATCAAGAGGTTCTCTGAGAAGCGCAACAAAATCCCGATGATTAAGGACGAGGCCATCATCGCCGCCTTCCGCAAGGGAGTAAAGGACGCCCCGTTCATCGCAAAATTCACTCGGAAGCCACCATCATCCGTCCAGGCTCTCTTCGACATGGCGAACAAATACGCCGACTCGGCTGAAGTGGTCACCGAGGCCCTCGACAAGAAAAAAGAGTCCCAATAGAAGGATCAGGAGGCGAAAGCCGACAACGAGCCATCACAGAACAAGTCCGGCAACCGCAAGCGGAAGTCGGACAATGAGGTAGCTAACATGGAGCGAACTAAGTCGCGGCCCCAACGGAACAACGACTACTAGAAGGTCATGAATGGGCCATGCCCCTTTCACCCCAAGGGCAAGCACGTTGCCAAAAACTGCTTCATGCTCAAGAAGTTTGCTTCCGAGCAGGCTTCAATATTTGGCGCTGACAAGAACAAGGACAAGCCAGATCAAGACCCGGCTGACGATTTTCAAGATCCACAGGCCGAACTCAACCACATCTTCGGAGGGCCGTCTGCATATGAGTCTAAGCGCAAGCAGAAGCTAACAGCACGCGACATCAACACAATCTCTACAGCAGACGCCCCCCAATATTTGCGCTGGTCAGAGACGTCCATCACGTTCACCCGTGCTAATCATCCAGATCGGATTTCGCACCCGGGACGCTATCCACTCGTCCTGGACCCGGTTGTCAAGAACATCAAGTTGAAGAAGGTTCTCATAGACGGAGGCAGCGCGCTCAACATCCTATTCGCCAAAACTCTCGATGAGATGAAGATTCCTCGTTCAGATCTGCGGCCGAGTACGGCGCCCTTCCACGGGATAATTCCTGGCCTGTCTTCAACACCTCTCGGGCAGATCACCTTGCCAGTCACCTTCGGCACGCGGGATAACATCCGCATGGAAAACATCTGCTTTGAGATCGCCGACTTTGAGACTACGTACCACGCGATACTCGGACGACCGGCGCTCACCAAGTTCATGGTGATACCACACTATACATATATGGTGCTCAAGATGCCAGGGCTAGCAGGAGTCCTCTCCCTTTGCAGGGATGTCAAGCAAGCCTTCACCTGCGACAAGGAGAGTTGCGAATTGGCTCAATCACAAGAGGCGGCAATTGGGCGCGACAGCATTCGGCAAGCCGTCACAGTAGAAGTCGAGGAAGACCCAGTTCCGGCCAAAAAAGCAGCGAAGTTAGGAATTTAAGCGGACTTGGACACAAAGAAGATCCTCCTGGACCCTTCCGACCCCTCCAAGACTGCTCTAGTCGGGACCGGACTCGACCCCAAATAGGAAGACGCGCTCGTCACCTTCCTCCAAGCTAACAAGGACATCTTCACGTGGAAACCGTTTGACATGCCGAGCGTACCAAGGGAGGTGATCGAGCATGCCCTCAACATGAAGACAGGCGCCTAGCCAGTCAAGCAACGGCTGCGGCGCTTCGCTCAAGACCATAAAGATGCTATTCGGGAGGAGATAACCAAGCTTCTCGTAGCCAGGTTCATCAAAGAGGTCTATCACCCGGATTGGCTGGCAAACCCAGTTCTAGTCCGGAAGAAAAACGGTAAATGGCGCATGTATGTCAACTACACCGATCTCAACAAGGCGTGCCCAAGGACCCATTCGGTTTACCGAGAATAGACTAGGTGGTAGATTCAACTGCAGGGTGCGACCTTCTCAGTTTTCTCGACTGCTACTCGGGATACCACCAAATCAGTCTGAAGGAGGAGGACTACCTAAAGACATCTTTTATCACATCGTTTGGAGCGTACTGCTATATCACTATGCCGTTCGGTTTGAAAAACGCTAGAGCAATGTATCAATGGGCAATTCAGCGGTGCCTACACACTCAGATCGGGTGCAACATGGAGGCCTACGTCGACGACGTGGTGATCAAGACCAAGTCCAAAGATGACCCCATCGCTGACCTAGAAGAAACCTTCCAGAACCTTCGAAGATTCAAGATGAAGTTGAACCCGAAAAAGTGTGGCTTTGGTGTGCCATCCGGCAAGTTACTCGACTTCATCGTCTCGCATCGCGGCATCGAGGCCAACTCGGAGAAAGTCAACGCAATTATGAACATGGCTCCCCTGGCTAACCAGAAGGACGTCCAGAAGCTGACATGCTGCATGGCAGCACTCAGCCGGTTTATTTCCCGACTGGGCGAACAGGCATGCCTTTTTTCAAATTATTGAAGAAAGCGGACAATTTCCAATGGACTCCCGAAGCTCAGCAAGCCTTCGAAGATTTCAAGCAATTTCTCACATCACCCCCCGTTTTAGCGTCACCCATGCCCCAAGAACCGCTAATGCTATACCTGGCGGCAACTACTCAGGTAGTCAGCACGGTGCTGGTGGTCGAGCGATCCGAACAGGGTCATATCCAGAAAGTCCAAAGGCCAATCTACTTTGTCAGCGAAGTCCTTGCAGACTCAAAGACAAGATATCCGCAGGTCCAGAAGCTACTCTATGGCCTACTCATCACTGCTCGGAAGCTGGTGCACTATTTCCAAGCACATCAAGTCACGGTGGTCACATTGTTTCCACTCGGGGATGTCCTACATAACCGTGAGGCCACCGGCCGAATTGCTAAATGGGTGCTCGAGTTAATGGCATTCGACATCACCTTTCAGCCAAGGACAACAATCAAATCACAAGCTCTAGCCGACTTCGTGGCCGAGTGGACGGAAGTTCAAATGCCTACATCAGCAGCGAAGCTAGAGTACTGGACAATGTACTTCGACGGTTCTCTATGGATCACCGGCGCCGGGGCTGGCATCGTACTGACGTTGCCCACCAGCAAAAATCTCAAGTACGTGCTACAAATCCACTTCCCGGCTTCCCACAACGTTGTCGAGTATGAGGCACTTATCCACGGGCTCTGCATCGAATATCACTTAGCATACGTCGACTGGTTGTGCGCGGGGATTCTCAACATGTGGTGAACCAAGTCATGAAGGACTGGACATGTCTCGACGATACCATGGTAGCATACTGTCAGGAGGTCCGCAAACTAGAAAACAAGTTCGACGGGCTGGAGATAACACACGTCCTATGACAATACAATAATGCTGCAGATGAATTGGTAAACATGGGATTCAAGCGAGAGGTGGTCCCGACAGGGATCTTTATCGAGCAACTTATGAAGCCATTTGTCAAGAAGAAACCAGTACCAGACCAGTCGGGAGGCGAACCTACCCCGGCTACAAACGAGGTGCTGCACATATGTAGATTGGCGGACTCCTGTTCTCAAATTCCTCCTAGAGGATGAACTCCCAGAAGATCGTAGTGAACCCGAACAAATCAAGCGTCGAAGCAAGAGTTTCTTAGTCATCGGAGAAGACCTGTACCGAAGAAGTGCATCCGGGGTCCTCATGCGCTGCGTCACCACCGAGGAGGGCAAGCAGATCCTGCACTCGATCCACTTGGGCATATGTGGCAACCATGCCGCATCCAGGACGTTAGTCGGAAAGGCTTACCGGTAGGGATTTTTCTAGCCAACAGCAGTAACAGACACCAAAGACATTGTTCGCGCATGCGAGGGTTGCCAGTTCTACGCAAGACAAACCAATCTTCTAGCCCAAGAACTTCAAACAATCCCAATCTCTTGGCCCTTTTCAATATGGGGGCTTGACATGGTCGGGCCTTTTAAGAAAGTGCCAGGAGGATTCACACACTTGTTCGTCGCAGTGGACAAATTCACCAAGTGATTGAGGCCAAACCCGTTGCAACCATAACTGCGGCACGAGCAAAGGGCTTCATCATGAGTATATTATACCGGTTCGAGGTCCCTAACCGCATCATCACCGACAATGGCACTCAGTTCACGGGCGGTGTCTTTCAAGATTTCTGTGATGACTTCGGCATTAAGATCTGCTATGCGTCTGTGGCACACCCGCGGAGCAACGGGCAGGTTAAACGAGCCAATGGTATGGTCTTACAAGGTATCAAGACTAGAATATTCGACCGACTACAACCATACGCGGGCCGGTGGGTCCAAGAGCTCCCATCTATTCTCTGGTCTCTCAGAACCACGGTCAGTCGGGCAACAGGGCAATCCCCTTTCTTCCTGGTCTACGGTGCTGAGGCTGTGCTACCAACCAAGTTAGAGTTTGGCTCTCCGTGCGTTCAGGCTTACTCAGAAAACATCTCCAACAATACCCGATTGGCCGAATTAGATCAGTTGGAAGAAGCGAGGGATATCACAACAATACAGTCGGCAAGGTATCTTCAAGCCCTGCTTCGCTACCACAATCGCAATGTCCGTGGCCGGGCCTTTTTGGTCGGAGATCTCGTCCTGAGAAAAATACAAACCACCAAAGACAGGCACAAACTATCCCCAATATGGGAAGGGCCATTCATTATAGCCGAAGTCACACGGCCAGGCGCCTACCGACTGAAGACTGAAGACGGTGCCCCTATCGGCAACTCATGGAATATAGAATAGCTACATCCTTTCTATACTTGAGTTTTACAAATTTCATGTGTACAGTTTTTTCTCTGACTCACTACGCCGCTTGTTCCAACCACGTAGTGAGTTGGGGGCTGCATGTATTATATGTGCTTTGTCAATAATATACGAGCCTATTTTACTTAAGTTATGAAGTTTTAATACGACCTTCCTATGTCTGCCCGAGTACAGCTTTCTACGGTGAACGTTTTTATTAAGTTCCTATCGATCAACTCGGTGTAGGCTATATGGTCGATAAAAGCTAATGACAACTGAGTAATAGTCTAAAGCTTGGCAGCATTGCACATATATTTACACATGTCCTTACAAAAATCCAAAATACACCGACTGCATGATGCACTGTTTTTACAGATCCAGGTCTCGAGTGATAATCTCTGCAGTCAACCTTGCCTGGGCTATCAGCTCCAGCGCCTCCTTAGGAGTTGTCTCCTCGGCAAACCCCTCCCCGATGGCTTCAACATCTGCCCTCGGGTAGATGGACTTGGTCATTGCCAGGTTCGAGCTACGCCGACAATGACATGCTCATCCGAGTACCTCTTCAGGGCACTCGGTGCATCCTCAAGGCACGCCTCCACTTGGGCGATCGAGCTGTAGCTGGTTCCCACGGGGCAAGGATCCATGAGGTCGAGGAGCCCTCTCATGGATCCCAGGAGGGCCTCTCGTGACTCCTTGATGACCCTTATCTCCTCTACGTAAGCCTTAAATTGGGCTTGGGAATTGGCTCTAGCAGCTACCCGGGTTCACCGACAAGTAAACTTGTTAGGTAAAACTACAGATGGAGTAATTAACGGATTGATTAAGATCATCGTCAGAAGAGAGACTTACTATCGTAGTCGGCCTCCCATCTAGCTACGGTCCTCTCCAGTTCGGTTTTTTCCTTCTTGAGCTTGGCGTTGGCCTCCTTCAGCTCAGCCCTCTCTCGCTCAAGCTCGGTATTGGCTGTTGTCAGGTCAGCCTTGTCCTTTTGAAGTTCGGCCCTGGCTCTCTTGGCCTCCTTCAGCTATTCTTCTCCCTCCGTTCGGGTCTTCAACTCGGCTTCGAGGGCTGCACGACAGATTAGTCAAGAACTCGATGTTGCAGTCAAGACACAACTGGGCAGTCGGGAAATAACACAGCTGGAGAAATATATCAAGGATTTGGTCAGGAAGAAGTGTCCTGGAGGCTCACCTCTTATCTTCTTGGCTTGGTCCCAATTCTCACTCCTAAGCTTGGTGACGCCCTCCCTCAGCCAAGATTCCCTCTCCTGGCTGCGCCCTTCCACTTCGGCTTTCAAGGCCCGGAGTTGGTCCAATTCTTGGAGTTGGGGGGTGATTCGGTTCAGCACCTCATGCATTTTCTCCAAGCAATCAACAACTTTCTGCTCAGGGAGTAACAAGTCAAAGTAGAATCAAGCGTCAAGAAATACTACCAAAATTCCAATACGACGGAAACCATACCTGAATCCCCTCGGACGCGGCGAGTGTGGAATGAGGCAGGGCTTCACGTTCCCTTTCCACTGCCACCTCATCGACCTTGTAGGTCTGTGCAGTTCCGTCGGGCACCGTCCACTGGAACATCCTCAGGAACCTGCGCGGAGGGGCCTCGATCCTGGGGGGGTCAGGTCTGTCTGAAGGAAGGGACAGCGACGATGACGACGACGACGACCAGGATGGTGACGGACTCCTGGTCCCCAACTCAGGGCCTCTGTGGCCTCGAGGGCTGGCTCAGGTGCTGCAGCGGTGCCTTCGACACTAGGCGCTGGCTCAGGAGCTGCAGCAACAACTTTGACGATGGGCGCCGGCTCAGGGGCTGGAGCGGCAGCTTCGGTAACCACCCTTGGTCGGCCGGTGTCGGCGGCCCTATAGTCAGGACGGTCTCAGCCTCTGCGACTGGGCTCGCCGCGGCTTAGCAGGCGTGCTCGCTGGCTCTGGATCGGCTGGGACAAGGTCGACAACAAGGGCATTCGGTGTGACTTCCTTGAGATTGATGTCGACCCACTTTCTACATAACAAGTCAAGCATCAAGGTGCTACAATGCTGAACATGATTTTCAGAAGACCCAGAATAGCCTACCTCTTGGAGAACTTGAGCTTCTGTCCAGGAGATCCAGAGGCTGGCACTGGAGGGCTGCTGGCGGTTGGGCCTGAAGGCACGGCGGTCGGCGGCGGCATTTCTGTCCGGGTCGGCCCCGTTCACGGTGTGGTTGGCTAGGATGCTCAGGTACTCGGCGGCGCTACGGTCGACCTTGTACTCGGCCGCACTTGGGTTGGGCTCGATGTTGTTGAGCTTGACCATGCCGGTCCCGGTCTGGGACTCGATGGCTTGGGTGCTGCACTAGCAGGGCCCCTTATCCTTAAACCCCCGGCGGCGGCACTCAGCCTCACAACCTTCCCTTTGCCCCAGTCTACAATTGGTTTCTTCTCGGCTCTCTCGGAGTCGGGCTGGGCGGCAGAAGGACTTCTCGGCCTCTTCTTCGATTTTGTGGCCGATAAAGGACGGGAGTCATCATCAAACTCCTCACACCACTGCAAATGATTCCACAATACACATCACACTATGCAAGGCAATTATGGATACATGTCTACAAGCATTCATCATAGAAGAAGAGCAGAGGTTACCTTGGGACAAGGCCGATTTCGGTTATAAGCCGCGATGGAGCGCTCTTTGTCCTCGGTCTCAATCACCATGTTGGAGAAATAACCGAGCAATGTTTTGGTCACTTTTTGCTCGTCGGCCACCTCTTTGCTCTCTCAGTCGGGGTCATTTTTTCCTTGGTAATCCCAGCAGAATGCGCTCCTCAGCTTCAACAGTTGGATGCGCCGGGTCAGGAAGCGCTTAGCGACCCAGGGGCCGGTGAGGCCGGCTGACTTGAATTTCTCCAACTTCGCCAGCTACTGATGTACTTGGCCCATCTCTTCGAAGGTTGGATCCGACGACCAACTGGGCAAGACCGCCGGGGGCTTTCCGGTGAATGGAGGCAAGGAGGGTTCCAGATCAGAACAGTAGAACCACTCCTTATGCCAACCTTTCAGAGAGGATTTCAAAGGAAGATCGATATATATTTTCTTCATCTCACTCAACTAAAGACCAGCCCCCCCCCCCCAATCACCTGGACCCTATTCTTGGAGGGTTGGGGCTTAATATGGAACAAGTACCTGAAGAAATTAAAGTAGGGCTCTACACCCAGATAGTACTCGCAAAGAGTCACAAAGATAGAGATTTGTAGGATTGAGTTGGGATTCGGATTCACCAACTCTAATCCGTAGAAACTAAGAAGACGGCAGAGGAATGCAGAGGACGGAAGAAACAAACCCCGGTCAAAGAAAGAGGCAAAACCGATAGTTTCACCGGCTTGGGGATTTGGAACCGACTCACCCTCAGCCGGGCGCCAGTGGATTATATCACGGCTTTGCAGCCGCAGTGACATCTCCAGCTTCTCCAGCTTCAACCGGCTGCAATCTGAGGTCGGCCACCCCTCGTCCGACGCCCCGGCGAAATCTGGAACCTTCGGCATGGTCGAGGGGATAGGAAATTTGGGGGAAATGTGGTCGGGGGCTTGGAATAGACAAGGGAAGGCGGAATCGCTTGAGCTTTGTTGGGGAGGAGCAAACAATGGCGAACCCTAGCGGAGCGGGAGGCAAAATTTCGGCGCGGAGCTGGGAAGATGAAACGATTGGTCGCTTGGGGAAGATAGAGGAATCTTCTCTCTCTCCCCAGCCTTTATAGAGCCTGTGCCGACTAATGGGCTTGGGCCTACACAGTCGGTACTGGGCCACCAATATATGAGTTTCTACAGTAGCACGTTCAATATGGGCCGTACGCTGGCTGTGTTAAAATCACAGTACAGGTGCTACTAACAGGAACCGATGAGGTAAACGGATATGCTTCATGAAGGCCTAATTGCTAAACATATATGTTTGGGTATCTGTCTTATCCACTAGGTATCAAGGATATATCCTTATAAGGATCACGAGCTGATCTTTATTAAAATTGGGGATGCAGGTATCTTTCTCGAGTACACCTAACCACGCAAATGGATTTATTTTCATAAAGTGGTACTCGGCCTACATGCTTGGCCAACAGTTGCCATGAGCGACATTATTCCAGCCGACATGACGCTGAAGAGTCTAACTTTCGGTAGTCCACTACTCGGGAAAGACTATAAATGTTTTTTCAGCTGACATGATGCTGAGGAGTCTAACTTCCGAGTGGGACACCACTCGCGAACGACTATAAATCCTCCTTTTCCGGCTGACATGAAGCTAAAGAGTCTTATATATGAGTAGCATGCTACTCGGCAAGACTATAAATCATATTCCGGTTGACATGACACCGAAGACTCTCATATACCAGTAGTATACTACTCGGGAAAGACTATAAGGTTAAAGATCTTTGACTTTATGTTTAATTGTCTTCACAATTAAGCACAAAGTCGGGGGCTACACCTAATAGGTGCGCCTATTCAGTGCACACTATTCATACATCTACATGAAGCCATTCGTAGCCTCGCTGCCAGCTAATATGAAGCAGGACTCGGGAAGAAGACATACTCGGACAAAGAGTACTCGGGAAGCGATGCACTCGGGTACTCTTCACCATGGAGTACGAGCACTTGGCATCAGCTGTGACTCAACTATGAAGGTCTCAGGGGCTACTGTGGAGACCATGGGCCCCGGGTACCTCATCACAAGCATATGGGCCACTCGGATAGAGGATGGGCCGAGTCTTGTAGTTAGAGATATAATAGCACCCGGTAGATTTCGCCTTGTACAGAAAGGAATATACAATCTTAGCCGAGTAAGATGTATCTCTAAGAAGGAAATCTCTTAGCCGTATCCGGCTAGGATTCCTACCTACTACACCTGTCCCCCAGTATATAAGGGGAAGTAGGGCACCCCCTGAGGGCACGAGATCATTGATCGACACAAATCCTCAAAGGAATACCACCACAACTAGACATAGGGTATTACCTCATCTCGAGGGCCTGAACCAGTATAAAATCTCCTTGTGTTCCTTTGCAATCCACCGAGTTTCCCCTTGCCGAGTAGCCCTATAGTTATATTGCCGGTGTAAAACATCGACAGGCATTTCAGCGGATGGCGAGATCGTGGCTCGCAAGGCCGTTGAATTGGTTGCCACAGAGGTGGCGGGTTCGTCGAGCGGCATGACCCAGTGCCTATGGCAAAGGAGGAGTGCCCGTCCAACGAAGAGGCGTCTGACGAGCCCTGGAGCTCGGACACCGAGTCTAAGGAGGTGTGCCCCGACGGTGAAAACCAGGACCAGCCCAGCCCTCACCCATATGCTCGAGGTGCGTACTCCATTTTATTTTTTACTTTGTAAGGCATGTAATCCCTGACTTTAAGCCGGAGAAACTCTTAGGCCGTAGCAGGCCATTTAAATAAATAGCTCGCTTTTCTTCAAATGTTGTTGAAGAGACACTCGAAGGTCCTTCTTGTTTTTGGGCCGGCGACCCACCTGCCTAACCGCCCTTAGCGGTAAGTCTTGACCTTTGTAGGAGACAAAACAGGGGTCAACCCCTTGGTCCTAGGGAAGCGGAAGCAACTCACACTACTACAGAATATTTAATCAATGCCGGTTGGGAAGCCTGTCAGTGCCGGTTTCCCAACCGGCACTAAACTTGGGGCACTGATGAGAGAGGCTCATCAGTGCCTGGCACTGATGTGTGCCCCCAAGCCAATAAAAAAAAAAAGGAGGCCGGCTCAATGCATCGGCTGGATTCGAGCCGATGCATCGACCTGCCCCTGAGTTTCACATTCACATAATTCCTAATCCCCAACTGATTTGTATCCCCTAAGATTCACATTCTCATTCACATAATCAATCCCTAGATCCATCAAGAACACATGCCACATGCATGCTGTTGTTGCTTGCAACAGCAACAAGAAAAAATGAAAGGAAAGAACTAAGAAAAGAAAGAAAAGAACTAAGTACCTGCCCGTGCTGGTCGCTGCCCCACCCGATCTGGGAGGAGGCGTCTCACTACTACAGAAAACGTGGGGACGACAAGCTGATGAAGACTAGATCCGGCATCGACCATTCACTCGTCAGCGCTCCGCCTTCTAGCCCATCCTTCTCCGCCTTCCGCTCGTCGCTGCTTCGCCCTGCGGCCCCCATGCTACTCCCGCCTGTCGTCGCTCTGGCCAACCAGATCCACCAGCGGGGAGGCCGGGGTCATCAGATCTAGCGTCCTCGGCCTCCTCATTGGCTGATGCGGCAATGGCAGCAACATGGAGCGGCACGGGGCAAGGGCAACGCAGCCAGAGGAGGGAGAGAAGTTTCATGGAGTAGGAAGCTAAGGGAATAGAAGGGAGGAGGCCGATGCGCTGTGGAGATTTTTATTTCCTCAATTGGCTCGGCTTGCATCAGTTTATTGGCTCAGCTGGCTTTTTGTTTCGGTTAACCTCAACGACCGGCACTGATGACTACTGACGTTCGTCAGTGTCGGCTCGCAATAAAAACTGGTACTGATGAGTACCTGTTTTTATTGTGAACCGGCACTGATGACTAGTCATCTAGTCATCAGTGCCGGTTCTAGGTTATATTGGGCTCAGATTAGATAGGTGGGTAGAAAACCCCCTATCAGTGTTGGGTTTTTTCTACCTGGTACTAATAGGCGGTACAAATGGGTACTTCTGTGGTTGTGTCATTGCGCTTCGCTCTCTGCTTCAAGGCACTCTATCCTCGAGGGCTAGGGAATCAATGCGCCTGCTAGACCGATGAGACTTGGTGTAGTAGCCAACTTAGGGGGTAGAGGAATCGATACCCCGCTCAGGCCGATGAGACTTGGCACGGCAGTTGTCCAGAGAGGAGGGAAATTGATCCCCCACTCAGAGTGATGAGACTCAATGCTGCACATGTCTCAAGAGTGGGGAGGATAAACACGCCACCCTGGTCGATGAGACTTGGTGCTGCACCTGCCTAGGGAGTGGTACAAGCAGCTCTCTGCCCAGGCCGAGTGCCGTTTCTCTCGACTTGCGCATCATGGAATACCCGGCCTTTGGCGGAGCCACCTATAACTAGCATGGGGGGAAGTGGCATGCTTCCGACACCCAACTTGATTTCTTCACTCCTTAGACGCTTCAATTGCCAGTTCCTTCTCCCTCATTGCATCCCTGAGACTCCTTGTCCATGACAACGCTTGGTGCAGCATGAACCTAAGCTAGGGGTAACTAGGCTAAGGTAGTAGGAGATGTCTCTTGTCGAAACTTGGGTGAGGATGGCCTGCAAGAATGTGAGCCAGAGACATTTCTCGTGGCAATTCCGATGGCATCGGGAATTTTCTCTCCTTGCAAGGAGTGTTGCCATAAGGAGTAGCAGAGTCATCTTTGATGACACCCACATGGTTGCACATGGACCGCCGCAGCCCACAGGTCTGGCCTGGGTGCCTGTGCCTCGTCATGGCTTTAGGGTCCATTGGACCCCCCCAGCGTGACCCTGTGGGAGGGGTTGCGGATCCAACTTCCTCCGTGTGAGGTGGTGGGGTCAGCCACGCCCGACCTCGCACTCGAGCGCACTTGTGGGCTTGCCACCATCGCCAGTTCTGATAGCGGGGGAGAAGTAGCAGAGTCATCTTTGATGCACTTCTACAACTCCGACACCTATCTGAATGACGTTCCTGTCCTAGAGCAACAACCAACATACCACCGATGGCGACAACAATGATTGTAGAGAAGGCTCGATCGTAACCCTCACAGCACCGTATAGGGGTTGCGTCTCGTATTCAGACTAGGGCTTCTGGACCGAGCTTATTGTACATGAAAGTAGTTGTGTGCTTCCGCGTCTTCTCTGTACTTGAGGTTTCCTTGATAAACTTGACTTGTATTTGCCAGCTCGCTGTATTTATTTGATGGGAACCAAAATAACATAGCTCCCGTACATGTTCATGGCTGAGCAAGGTTTGTTGCTATAGCCGCTTTTTCCTAGTCCTTTGGGTAGGACAGCGCCTGTTCGGGGGGCCCAGAGGCAGCGCCCAAACAGGCTCCATCGACTTAGCTTTATTTTCTCTTTCGAACTCCTAGGTGAGTACCGCGTTTTACTTCAGGGGGCATAAGTGGCAGCCCTTGAGCACATGGTACTTCAAGCCCGAGGTCTTCAAAGTCTCTATAGATGCCTCCGAGCCCACCCGCGCCCGGGCGAGCTCAAAGTAGCAGTAGACGCCAGCGAGCCCGCTCACACCGGGGCAGTACACATTCGGCTAGTATGTCCCCGAGTGCACAGCTCCCCGTGCCCAAGGCCTTGTGGCAATCGCAGATGTCCGTGGCCCCACCCAGTAGTTGCCCCTTCTCGCACAAGGACGTAACGTCTTGAGGGCCACCAATCTTGCCACGCAGCTACGTGATCCTGCACAACACCAAGTTTAGACATCCGCTCATGGGGGTTGTCCATAAACATGCTACCGGCAAGTGCTCATTGCTTTACCCAGTGCCCCTTGGGTTACAAATCTTAGCAACACGAGGGGGTGACTGGGTAGCTTATAGCGCCAAGGCTTTCACGGTGCTTGGGGTGGAGCTAGCCTGGCCAAACACCACTGCCCGTCACCGAGGTCAAAACCTTCGTTACATCAACGATGCTCGGGGCGCAGTGCACTAGGGCGAACACCTGTCAGACTCGGGTTTGACCCCAAACCCTATGTGTGTACCATGCTAGTCCCACGATCAATTGCTAGCACACACATTCAACATCGACATCATAATCCATACATCACAGGTTCAGCTCACAGCAGTCCAAACATAAGTCGTACTAGAGTCTAGACTTAGCGATTACATAGAGGCCGACCGGCCAAATAGAGCAACAAAATAACAAAGAGTTCAACAGCGGAAACAAGATAATATAGGCACCAAAAACCAGCAAGTGTGCCTCTGCCCACCCACAGGCAACCGACCGGTAAGCCCTAGTAAGCATTGTTGTTGTCGTCTCCAAAACCTGCTTCATAGAAGTACCCGATTGTCAGGTCCCCCTCAATCATCTCTAAAAAAAAAGAAATCACACAAGCGTGTGTGAGTACAATATGTACTCTGCAAGACTTTTAGTATTTGGAATGGTATTCCATAATATGCGAAGATAAACAAGGAATGGTTCAGGTTCTGCACTTTGCATAAATCATAATATACATAGCGAAAACATTGCGGTTTTGCAACGAAATCTTCGTAAATCAAGCCAGCACAGTAAATCAAGTATGTAAGCATCAACCCCAAGTGTTCCCAACCATCTAGGTTCCCTGCCCATGCTAGCCAACCGTGGCAGCACGCTGCCACAACCAGCCCAGCAAACTCCCCATTCGCACAATGATTTTCCCCAAAACAGTTCCAAAATTTAAATCTACTACGGTGGAGAATTTCCCAAGTCATCCATAACCGAGGACATGGCTATTCGAATAGTTTTAACTCTCGAGAGTGTGTACAACTGTACCCACATGACAAGGACAATATGAGCTACCACACAGGAGGCTCACACCATCAATGACAAAGCCTTTCTACTGTTGACCTAGCAATATCACGCGCTTATGATCTATCCCTAGGGAGTTGGTAGGCCTCCCAAAACCCCAAGGCTCACACGATGTGCTGGTCACCCTTGAAGAATAATCAAGGTACCTTCAAGCCAACAATAACCATAACTCGCACTAACCCAATGTCAACAATAATGACCTACAACTACCACCGGTGGGTCTATTGCTAGGTATCAACATTATACTGAGCCAGGGACTCCCATAAGAGCCACATGTGGTTTGTACTATGTTTCTTGGTTCTAGCTACACCATAGAATCGGTCCTTAGCGACCCAGGCGAGACAACCACCTAATCGGTACCACAAACAAGGCACCAAACACTACATCCACTCGCCCAAGTCAAAAGCATGTTTTCAGTTTTTGTTTTCCACCAAGAGCACAGGGGAATTACCATTGTTCCTTTCCATAATTTCGTAAATGTTTTATTTCCCCAACATCCCAAAATCAAGTAACAAGCAGCATTGATTAATTAGCAAACTAAGCATACCTATTGACATCCTCCCAACCACATGTACCCAGATTTTCGGTGGCAACATAGGTGACAAGGAATTCATGATACTCAAGTAACAAGGACAAGGCATATGCAACAAGAGGTTAACTACCCAAGAATGCCAAACATTTCTGAGTAAAACATCGCATGCATAATAGTTTGCAATCAATATAGTTTGTAAGTTTGAAATATAGGAGCAATTGATCAAGGGGGTGCTTGCCTTGCTCCTGGAGTTCCTGGTACTCCTCTGGTTCCTCCTCAACTGGGTCAGCAGCGTCGTGCTCTACGAGAATACCAAACAAATGCAATGAAAACAACGGCAAAATTTAACAGTACAAGAAGTACAAATATTTTTGTAGAATATGGAAGTGCATAATTTTAGATGAATTTAGGAAAAAGAATTGCTTGAATCCGAGTTCGTATGAGGGAGAAACGGCTAAACGAAGTCTTCTCTGTCTTAAAATCGAAAATAAATGAGAAACAGCGTTCTCGCTCGACCAAACTGCTGAAACGGCTGAAAACATTCTACCGATTTAACGGTGGCTATTTGGGACATTTTTTGGTTTTAGGGGCATTTATATGGTACGAAACCTATATATGTGCTAATGTGAACCTAAGGACAACTCCTAGAAGTGGATATACTCCAACTCGCTAGGATTTTAATCGCACACGCTCAGACGTCGCTAAAACGGCCTAACACGTGAAATCCACCGGGCGTGAAGTATCAATCTAAGGCATTTGGAAGCGTGGAGGGTTTCTAGGGCCTAGGGGTCACTGGATGCACAAGTGGAATCTATGGGAAGGCTTCAGCAACGGTGAACACCTCAGTCCAAAAACGATGTCTTCATACGCGCAAACTACACTTCTTCGTACGTTAACGACGACTGGCAAAATCAGGAATTCAACAGCAGCAGCTCTACTCACGTTTTTATCCAGTTCTAACGATAGTGGGGCCAACCTGGCTTGCATGGGGCTGATGGGATGGCTGTCGCTTACTCAAACACAAGCGCACCTAAGGTGTTCGATGAAAAGCCAAGCTAAAGTACGGCTTATCTACCTCTGTCCTCTCATGCTCTAGTGCATAGCTAGTGAATGCAGGGGCGCGGGGAAGCTCTAGGGGTCCTGCATGCAGGGTCGTACTCTGCATGTGGCCATGCTCTGATTGAGCTTCATCCACACATGTGGCCACGGTGGTGTTGCTTGGGTGGATGGCAAAACAACAGCATGACAGGCCAAGCCAAGGACGTGGGGAGCACTAGTGGCCTCCTAGGAATAAAAAGAAAGCACATGCAGAAACAGGAGCTCACCAAAGAGTGCGGGTGGTGGGGTGCAACAATGAGGTAGTGGTTGGCTCGGCGGTAGGGTTACTCGCGATGGAGGCTGCAGACAAGCACTGTGATGAGTTCAATGAGTGAAGGGGAGATGGTGATACAGCTAGGACAGCGTTAAGCTCACCAGGGCGGAGTTTAGCAGCTGCAAGGTCACAGCGGCACCCGATCGGCATCGCAGAACATGATGGGGCTGCGGTGGTGCCTGCTGCATGCTGAGGGCAAAAACGGGGTTAGGTCGGGTTGGAACACATGGTGACACAGCTGGGACAAGGGGAAACTCACCGGAGCTCCCAGACGGAAGGCATGTGCTCGCCGGCGCCGTGGGCGGCACCTCACATTCCCGGCGAACCAAGGGGCAATCCCCTGGGTCCTTGGGTGCGCGAGAAAGAGGGCGAGCTGGGGAGGTAGGAGGACATGGACTTGGTTAAGAAGGAAGGCAGGGAAGGGAGAGGAGAGGGGGGCGCTGCTGAGGCTGTCAGGGGTATCTCGCGAGGTACCAAGGTGGCTCTGCCTCTCCCTCTCACGTGGTCTGGGGCGTGCAGAGGTAGCCACATGGTTGAGCCGCATGGGCGGAGAGAGATCCTCGCATGATCTCGCTTGGGCGATGGAGAATAGGGACTGCCTGAGTTGGCTTGGGCTTGGCTGCGCTGTGGGGCCCGAATTAGGGGTGGGGCCCAACATAAAAACTATGTCCGATGGGGTTACCTACCTTGCCAAGTGAAAAATATTGGGTCAACAGGTCGAGAAAATAGGAGAAACCGAGAGGAAGAGGGAAAGAACTCTTCTTGGGTGAACAGTACCCAGATTTTTTCCAATTTTAGCAAAGGATTAAACTAGATGGTTAGATGGGCCAACTTGCTTCAAACTGAATGAAACTTGGAGGCAAGGCTGGTAGTAAGGTATGGAATTTTTGGGAATTTTTCCAGAATTTTTGGTGAAGATTGAAAATTGAGGGTCAGATAGGGCGGTGGGAACAGTTTATATAGATCATACAAACTTTAATCTGTTTGGCTGGGATTTTTCATGCATGAAAGATGACATGCAGTGCATGCAGATGAAAAATGGTTTTATGCACCAATGAACAAAAGTGGGCTGTTACAACACCGTGCCTGGCACTGAGGGGCACACTTCCCTGGTAACCCAAACGGTTTGCATTTGGAAAGCGAATGAGCACAACCTCTCGTGATAAGACATTCTTGTGAGCAGGTAAATGGGGAAATAATCTTGAGAGAAAGCTTAACAGGAAAGAGCAAAGGAAAGCAAAACCTTTTGCTTTACTCGACTGCTGAGCATGCGAGTGCCAAAGTGATCTAGCCCCCGAGCTCGTCTATGGGCGAGCAAGCGCTGCTGTTGTGGTTGTTCATTTGCCCTAGGGCCAGTGATGCACCCGCTCAGGGGACAGATCCTCAAGCATGTGGTGAGACATGCCAGAGACCTTGCATGCAAACAAAAGTAGCAGCCCGCCCTAGAGGATTGTCTGTAGGCACGCTACCGGCAAGCGCTCATCACTTTACCAGCTGTCTCTTGGGCTATAGACTTTAGCAATGTGGGGGCATGACTGGGTGGCTCGCAGCACTCAGGCCTTCGTGGTGCTCAGGGTGGAGTTGGCCAAGATGAGCATCACTGCCCGTCGCTGAGATCGGAACCGTCGGGATAGTGACAATGCTCGGGGCGCTATCCACTGGGCCTAGCACCGTGCCCATCACTGATGGACCGAGTCTGAACGTTGTGCTGATGGTAGCGCCTCAAGCTTTGCTGGTATCCAGTAGCATGCAGTGCAACTCATTATCGATGCTCCTTAAGGTAGTCAACATTGTCGCGCCGCATATCTTCTTGGCCATCTTTGGCATACTTGTTCGCCTGAGGCGAGCCCCAAGTGAAAGGCTAGGAAAGGAGAATAGTCTAGAGGGCCTGAGCTGGCTGGTGAACCTGCTTTGTGTGCAATTGACATGCCTTGTAGCGGTGAACCAGCTCAAACGCGTCCTAGAGGGCTGTTTGGCCAGTAAGAAGGCCCTATCAAAAGGCTTTCCCCGACGGTCAGCATGCGGAACGATGCATGGGCTACCGGCTTGCCCTCATGGAGATGTTGCATATGGTGGGGGCGACAATGAGTGCCAGGCGCCCGTCCTAGGTGACGCTCTCCGAATGGTTGGTGTGATCAAAGGTGATCAGGGCCTTGGACACTTGAGCCGCCTGGCCACCTGATTGAGAGCAGCTCTGTGCTACATCGCTTTGAAGCTGTGACGCGAATGGCTCAGTAATAGGCCAAGCCACCCTCGAGTACAGGCAACCACGTCCTTGGGCTCCTGGAACCCGAGATCAGGGTCCTGTGTTATCATTGCTGTCCTCTGTGGCCGGAGTTCCTTCATGATACTTTCTACGGTGCTGCGGCGAGAATCTTTCACATACACCTAGCATTCTGAATAGGTCGTGTCAGTCAGCCCTAGACGCGTCTCAATGGATGAGCACCATGTTTCTGGGTTTCTGCTCTCCCGACACAAGGGTGATCCTCTTCTTGTCTTGCATGTCACTGTGTCACTAAGTAGCGGCCTGCGCAGCTTGTCGACGTCCACGGCCAGGGACAAAAGTCCTTGTGGGGCGCTTCTCCTTCGTTCTTGTCTTCTCATTTTCAACGGAGAGGGAGGAACTAGCTTCACGACATCGTGAATAAATTCATCCTAGTTAAATTTCATTGGGAAACTGAATAATAGAATTTTATAAAAGCCAAAGGAAAAAATTTCAACAATAAAATACATCCCAGAAAAATTCGAATCTGCCCTAGAGTATTTTCTTAAATTCTCCATGCCCTAAAATGTCTCTACCCAATTTTTACTGGAATTTTAGAGCACTTAACTAACTTTAAATCAAGAATAACAATTTTTAGTGATTTATAAAAAGGAAACTAAAATTAATCTTCTTTTCCTCTCGGGCCTGGTCTCCCCTAGACCCCTCTCTCTCTAATTGTCTCTCATATTAGTGCGCCCTCGGAAACCACATCGTGGCCGTTCCGGGGCCATCTCCTCGCCCCGCCTGTCCTGCAATTGGGCTTCGGCTGCGCCAAGCCTTCCCGGCCGCTGCGCCCTCCTTCGTTTGACCATTGTTTCTCGCCCCGCCGGGCCCATATTGGTCATTCCTTCTCTGGGTCGCTGCTCCTCGACCCGGCCCATCTCCCTCAGCCTTGCTCGCCTGAGCCGCCACTAGGCCCTCTTACGCCTGGGTCACCTCCTTGCATTTGCACCGCCCGCTTCGCCTCTCCCCATGCTAGGCTCTCGTGCCTTGGCTCGCACTCACGCATCGGCCCGCACGTGCACCTAGTTGCCCCGTGCCACTGGTTATGTGCTCGCCGCCACCGATAGGTAGGGCCCACCTGTCAAGGTGGTACCCTAACTCCGGCCAACCGCCGCCACCCCTAATTTTGCCTCCCCTCCGCTGGTTTTCGCTCAAATGATTGACGGGAATTATTTTCCTCATTCCCCTCTTCAATTCCCCCATAAAATCTCATTCAACCACGCTTTAAATTCTCTTAATTTCTAGAGTTAACTGGCGAGATTTCATTCCACATTTAATTTGCACCAACCGATGTCGTCGGCTGAGCTTCTCGGCTGCCATTCCACCTATAAAAGGTGCCCCTCCGCGTCCTTTTCCATCCTCTCGGGCTCCCTCGCTCTCCAGCCGTCTCCCCACGTCGTCTTCTCTCCCCACAATGCCAGAGCTCCCCTAGCCGCCACTCCCGTCTCGTCGGAACACCATTGGACCATGCCACCACCATCTATGGCATCACAACTCCACGCTCTACCTAGGCCTCGTCTCCGCGCTGTCTGAGGCTTGCCAGAGTAGTCTCGCCGTCGTCGACCCGATGCAGCTCCGCCAGCCGGTTGTCGCCATCGTCCTCTCGTTGTGTGCCCACATGTCAGTGTGTGCAGCTCTTCCTCTCTCCCCAGGGCTGACGCATATAAATGGATTTTTCAATACAAAAATAATTCAACAAATTCAGAAAGTGCCATTTTAATTTCATCAAAACTTCAGATGGCCATATCTTCGTCATACAAACTCCAAATTGATTCGTTTGAGTCTCTAAATTTTTGTTGAATCATGAATAACCCAAATATGTGCTTTTCATGTAGTGTTTTTGCTTCTTGAATAGTGTTTTAGTCTCGTTTAGTGTGTCTTGTGTAGTTCTATCATTTCGGAGGATCCGAAAGTGCAGATCAAGATGTCAGAAGACCGTTTTCCTTGAGCAAGGCAAGTCGTCATGCTCTCCTTGAGCATATTGAAACCCAGCTTATGAAAAATATTTTGATTTAAATTATTGCATTTCGCTTTATAAAATTTACACTCGTTCATAATGTTTTATTTAGCCATAGGCTATAATCCTTGTTGTAGCCTTATTATTGATATATAATTATTCTAGGTCAACCCCTAGGTAACCAAAACCTGCTAGTAATGTGTTCTTTATGTGATACTTACGAGTAAATTAGGTCTATGTTTAGCCATGATTAATTAGAAACTATCTAGTTGTTTTGCAATGATCTAGATATTGGGAATATCAATGTCACTCTCGAATAACTTTGGGGAATGGCTGGTTTGCCTAGACATGAATCTTCTCTATTCAAAATTCCCAAAAACTCTATTTTTCCGCTGGGCTTGAGGTGCATGGTTGGTTCTGGTTAGACGCACCTCGACCGACATAAGGACCGGTCTTCGGGCCTCTGTTACCACATGTCTAATGGCTAAGGTTTAACCTAAAGCTTAGATCAGTCTTAGGCGAAGGAACAGGTGGGATAGAGGACGGGGCCTTGAAGTCTGGCCTTGTTGACTGATGTCTCTAGCAAGTAAAGGTCACCGGGGGTGATCCGGGACTGAGATGCCCATGGGCATCAACCATGTCTACCTATCCTAGGGGTCTGGCCGTAGACGGGGGTCGGGGTTGGTTGTTCTTTGTCTAGGATTGGGCTTGAGCGCGAAGGTTTCGTCAACAATTTGGGTTTTTGAAAGGTACGCTTTCAGGTATCACGAGTGCATTGCTAATGTGCAGTCAATTATTCCTACTTCCAGTTGTGGATGTATTGCTTTCTTCGCTGTATTGTCTGGTGAGATTGTGATATGCCTCAGGGGGCTTCCTACCCCTCCTTATATACTGGAGGGATAATGATTACAGGGTAGGAAACCTAGTCAGATACGCCCAAGGGTATTCCTTATCAGTACATAGAGAGTCCGGCTAGTGTAACATAAAGGGCCCTTGAAGGTAAAACCATATAGTTTTTCTGCATGGAATTGGACTAAGAGGTAAATCGACTAGAGTTAGTTTAAAAAGGGTTTTGTTAAAATCTTTTATAATCAAACTTCAAGTTAAAAACTCACCCTAGGTCAAGATATGAATTATTGAAAAAATACAAAAACACGGACCCCACTAGGTAATCCTAATACAAGGAATTCCTAAAACCTTCTTTGGGATCAAATGAAAATCGAAATAATTCAATCAAAACGACATTGTATAAGAAATTTTGATCGAGTTAATGATACCTTTAAGCCTGCCTCGCAAAGAAAATTGTGACAAGAATTTAATTTACCCAGGAGAATAGAAAAAATGAAAAAATGGCCTACAAGTTAATGATAACAAATAGATCATGACTTGAAATGTGCTAGCAATCAGATAAATTCTGATCATCGGCATTCCAGTGTGCATGCTTTCTTTTGATTTTTGCTCTTAAGTATGTCATAATAGGTCACATTTGCATTTGATGGGCTAGGGAATTTCGAAAAATAATTGGTTTAACATAAAATCATGGAAAATTCTATTGAGCTCTAACAACACATTAAGGGCATGTCAGTACTTAAAAAACTTGGCTTCATTTATCCTTCCATAAGTGCTTTCAATAAAATCTTTCAATCAGCAAAAACTAGGAAGGTAGCTAAAATAAATAGTTTAGTTTTATTCACCAAATAAAAATCATACTATTCAGCAGTCCCTTGGACAGTACCAAAATTGTACCAAGTTTGACCTTATCAAATCAAAATATTTGGTCTTAAACGTTAATTATAAGAAACATAAAAATATAAAGTTGCAAATCTCTAGGAAAAATCTGTGCTCCTGCAGAACAAACAGACTGCCCCCATGGCTATAGTTATAGGATTTCCACCAGAGATTGAACCAAATTACTTCTAACCTGCAATTGGTCGGTAGGTTGAAACAACCCATCCTTCCTTTCTTACCTCCAGTAATTGTTCCCAAATTACTAACCATTGGTAACCTCAGCATAAACACAGTGTGAAGATTGCGAATGTTGACAGCTCAGACATGGTTTACCACACTCATCTTATACACTGCCACCTACGGGGCGCCCACAAGGACCTGTCCCAAACATCCTTAGCCTGAAAACCCCCAACACCTAGACAGTATGGTGTTCACCAAGATTCTCAGCATCCTCTCTTTTCTTCCTAGATCGCCTATGTACAATGACACACTAATCGTGTTGATAGTATGTTATATCACCAGTTTGTTTATGGGGCTTTTGTAAGACCTAAACTTGAAATGGATGTTGAACTGGACACAAAGGATTATCCATAGTAGGATCAGCCACTGCGGGTGAGAATACCCTAATTCACAAGTTCTGTTGATGTATTACCATCTCCAATTTCTCTGGCAGATGTTGTGTACTGTTGATTATCTGTCTGCCCTTAGGAGGCTCCTTGCTCACCTATTACGAACCGAGAAGGAAGGTTACAGGATGGAATCCCAATTAGACTCGACCTAGGACTTTCCTCGTAGACCAGGTAGAGTACCGGCTAGGACTATATCCCTGCTGTTCAGCAAGGGAACTAAGCCGAGTTCTAATTATTCCTACTAAATGGCGGCCCACCTCTATCTGAGTGCCGATTATCACCTTCGTGAGGTACCTGGGGCCCATGGCCTCCCAAACGGAGTATGCCCCTCATGGGACCATATCATAATGAAGTACATACGACAGCCACAGTCCTCATGTCCTGCCAGCTGAAGTCTTCCCGAGTTGCATGCTCCGAGCACTCTGCTGTTGAGTGCTTCTTTCCCAATCCTTCCCAGTGATATATTTCTCATAGGAATAGAGTGCACCTATTAGGATTGTGAAGCCCCATGCTAGACTTGTGCATATATTGAGAAAACAATTAAACATTAAAAGTTGCAAAGATTTATAACCTTTAAGTCACTTCCCGAGTGTTATATTTCACAGAAATTAGACTCTTCAGGCATTCATATCTAGCTGGCCAAAAGTTTTGCTCAAAAGGCAAATTTAGGCTAAGCAGTAGCAAAGCATCAATATGGAGTTATCCATTGTAATGACCCAAGAACAGATGGATGTAGGTGTTACTTGAGAAGATACCTCGCTCGCCCAGTTTCAATGGTGGAGACTAAGCTATCGATCTCTATAAGGGCATATCCCTAATACCTATATAACATAAAGATAAGATATCTGACACAGTGTCGATATTTTGTACAGCAATATTATATTGGGGGAACTAAACAATCGTGAGAACCTAAACTTGAATGGAAATAATTGCAAGGAACACGAAACAATTATATCCTTTCTGGGCTGCCCTGGAATGGTATGAGTAGAAACCCTCTTCACAGCGTTAAAGATGGTGTATTGACCTTCTGAGAAGTTTTCTCTAGAGTATCAGATAGTGCAATAATGTGAAGGAGTACGCGTAGGCTACGATAGCAGAAAACAAAAATTTCTACTGCACACCAGACCTCATGCAAGAGACGACATTCCTATGGACATCTAAGCTCTAATCACTAACGTGGACAGTACCGACGCCCGGCAAAACATTGTCAGCGACTAATGAACACGCTTGGAAAGATTAGCCGGGGATACACATGAACATCGTGCGCCACCTACTGACGTGGTAAGAGTAGTAAGGAGACAGTAGTCAATCTCCGGCCGTATCCAGACTCAATGCCGCCAACAGGAACAGCGAGATGAACCCAGGCAGACCGTAGTGCTACCAGAGTGAATCCGCTCTGACGAGTGTCTGGGGCGATACATAGGGACTGGAACGTGAGCGAAAGATCACGTGCGGAGGAGACTGTACTAGACAACTCGGTAGTGAGGCGTGGGTCTGGCTCGGGACGATGCAGATAGCTGGGATGGCACGCGCTTAAGGATTTAGAATGCGTTAAACATGACAAAACGGATGTATCTCCTTTAGCTCCGCGACCCTCCCTATAATATAGAATCCACTCCTCACCTTTGAGGCTGGAAGATGAACCGAACCACGATGTCTCTAAGTAATGAGTAGTCATAATCGATACATCCAATACTAATATCTAAATCTCGAGAACCCCATATTCCGAATTCGACATAAAATAGCCATCTCGAATAAGTTTCCAAACTCGTTATAAACGTGCCTCGTTGCGACCCCGATGTGTCGAATACTAATCACGTATATTTCTGTATACATGTGATCCACAACGAAACGCCTTTCCTGCTGGATTACAACCCCTAGATCCTATTAGCGGCTCTCCTAGCAAGGCATTTACATATGAATCATTACGCGTAAGATCTGACTAATCTGCTGAACCTGTAATGTCCATCACATGTAAATCAAACTCGCGCTTCCATGTCCTTCACGACAATACGATCTGAGACATACAATGCGGAGCGCACTCTGCTCGTCATCCTCTTAAGTAGACCCACTCAATCTTCAACCTAGTTGAGTGATGTACAAACTATGTTGGATTGATAGCTACTACAGGCTCCTATCACACGCAACTAAAGCAATGAGATCCATGCAACTCACTTCCATAATCCATTAACCATCGGAAGAGGGGGCCCAGAGATACATCTCACTCCGTTAACAGTGAAGGGAACGCAATATCATTATCATATAGATCACAAAATTCACAAACACTCTCCTGAAATCTAATCATAGGCCATATTTCATATGTGCCCAAAACCCGATGAACGTAACTTTGCTATCATAGGACTATACTCAACAGACATCCTCACAGCGCGAACATCTAAATCAAATCAGTAGAACCTCTGTTAAAAGTCAGTCCCCAACCAAATAAAAGCTACTAAAACCAGTTCTGAGCCCATAGGACATTCCGGCTGATGAACTCTGCAACAGTAAGACCTCTACATAAACAACTACTTAGAACGTAACCTATGACACACTGAAATCTCTCCATCACAGTGCTATCTCATGGCGAGAGGTTACCTTATCCCATACTATCAATGATTCACCACTAACATCATGTCCATAGTACGATCTTAAGGTATTCGTCTCACATTACCCCATGATCCTACAATATGAGACATACTGCGATCAAATATGCGTAGAATACATATGTTGATTGTTTAAATCATAATTTTTCCTCTTTCATGATATATGATACAAGGATGCTATTTTAGAAACTACACGCAGCATTTGACATAAGGAGTTCTCCGATGTGACTACCAAATGTAGCAAACGATACTGTATGAATAATATATGGGATGTGAATGTCCTATTTCAAGGAACCCTCCAATACTCAAGTACATTATTAATAAGCCAATAGCAAATGATGATATATAAGCCACATACTCCATGTTGCCTCTAGGGCAATATACACTCCTAACAATATGCCCTAGGAGGGGCTCCCTACCCCTCTCTAATACTAGAGGCAAATGACGCGGTAAGGCTCCTATGATGACGCCGGGTCAGGACAAACCTAGTCAGATATGACCAAGGGCTTTCCATTCAACAATTAGTACATAGAGAGAGAAATCCAGCATAGAATTAAGATATTCCATTTTCTGTCATGCAAAGTAATATGAAGCCTAGAAGATACTTCTATCACTCTATGCACCAATTGCAGGAGCGCTAGCTCCACACAAACTACATTACACCCTCTGTCAACAGCCGAAGTGGCTGTAAACTGTACACTAACACATCCTGAATGAGTACATGGGCGACTATGGCCTCTGAACAAACAGTAGCCCCTGAGTCCTTCATAGTTAAGTTCACAGCTGATCCCTGAGTCAACTATTAGACGCTCATCCTCACACGGTGAAGAGATTCGGCCGAGTGCTTTGCTGCACCAGAGTAGTACTCGACATTGTCTAAACAAGTGCTTCTTTCACCGAGTCCTGCTCATGTCAGCTGTCAACGAGGCTAACATGGGTGAAGGCTTCATTAAGAAAAGAATATGAATAAAGCGTGTGTGCACCGAATAGGCGGGCACCTAATTAACAGGTGTAGACCTCTGACGATTCTGCTGCTTAATTGTGAAACAATTAAACATAAAGTACACAAAAATCTTTAACAGCTTAACCTTCCCGAAAGAGATAGAACATAAGAATCCTTCCTTTCCCGAGTAGTATACTACCTAGAAATTAGACTTTTCAGCATCATGTCAGCTGGAAGTATTTTTTGCTCAAGGCAATTTTTGCTAAGCATGTAAGCCGAGTATCACTATAGAAGTAAATCCAATATGTGATGAGGTGTACTGAGAGATACAACCTGCATCCCCAATTTTAATGGCGCGGGACGACTAGCTATTGATCCTTATAAGGATATATCCTCAATATCTTAAAATAATCAAGATACCCGAATGTATACACCCGGGCTGTAGGCTTGGCATGAAGCGTATAATGGATAATAATTAATCGGTTCTTGTAAAACAGTACCTGCATCGTGATTTTAACGCAACCAGTGGACGACCCAATAGGGCATGCTATTTAAGAACTCATATCTTTGGTCAATCTACTACCGAATAAGTCGGCCCAAACCGACATACCCAGCGCAGCCCACAAAATTGGCATCCCTCGTATATCTGAACAATGTCATTGGCGTTGGTAACTACAGTTGGCCAAAGGAATCCTTATCTGCAAGCCTTTCTGACTTACGTTCTGGATGCAACGATGGTTGCCACAAGATGCCCGAGTGGATAGATTGCAGATCTGCTTGCCCTCCTTCGAGGTGTGACGCAGTGCATGAGAACTCTGAATGCGCGTTGACAATATAGGTCTTCTCCGACTATGATAAAACTTTTGTTCCATTGCTTGACTTACTCGGCTTCATTGCGATTTTTAAGAAGTTCATCTTCCAGTAGGAATCAAATAATTGAGGTTTTCCAGTCTTGAAAAATAATGAGCACCTCCGTAGGTTCTAAGAGTTTGGTGCTACTCTCCGATTGCAAAGCTTCTAGTAGTGGGCTTCTTTCCTTGTTTTGTCCAAATAGGGTACCCGGAAACACTGCGCTAGCGCAGGAATTTGGCTGGTGACCCTCTTGGAGGCATACCCAACAAGGGCAGAATTGTAGCCGAATAAGGTACCTGAACCTTGCATTAGCATAGGATTCGGCTGGCGACCCTCATGGGGCGTACCCTACCCAGCAGAGTTGTGGCCAAATAAGGTACCCGAACCTCGTATTAGCATAGGATTCGTCTGGCGACCCTCATGGGGGGTACCATACCCAGCAGTGTGGTACTCGAGCCCTGACTGGTGCCGGAGGTCGGTTATTAGCCCCCATGGGGTGTACCAAGGTAAAGGTGACATCTATGTCCCAACTGGCGCAAGTACTCGGTCAGTAGCCCTCATGGAGTATTCCGAGTGATTCTTGAAGCGTCGCACTCCAAGTGTATCCTGGCAGACTGGCCCAGCCCCCGAGCGTAGGAAGAATAGGCTTGTATCCATGAGTTCCTCGTTACGCGTATCCGGAACTGGCCCTGCATTATAAACATATCGAATGAGTAGCAACTGATGTAAAGGACAATCACCTGAAGAAAATTTAAATATTTTAGAATATATGTAAAATGTGTTTCTCCTCTTATGGATATTAATTTCCCCGAGTAGTTGACCCCTTACGTTTAAACACTCTATCTGACTAGTCATAGCCCCCAAGCATCGGGAGTCGGCTCATGGCTTTTTCGCAGACACGCATTTTGGGTGACTTGAGTTTGGCCTTTCAGGAGCAAAGCTTCACGTATCGGAATTTATAAGCTACTCGAGTACTTTTGCAATCATTAAGACCAAAAACAAAAAATGCGCAGTAGGTACACCTATTAGGTGTAAGCGGCTGCGGCATTGGCGAGGCCGAGTGAGGAATTGATGATCTCATCCCCCTAGATCCGATCCCGACTAGCGCTAAGCCGTATCCGAGTCAAACCATTGGGAAGTGAGTTGCCTCTAGCCCCGTTTAGATGAGAATATCATATAAAGGAGGAAATACGTATCAGAAAGTGACTTAGCTATTCGGTATTGCACGAGTTAGGAGTAGGGATGCCATCCTTGCATTTGAGCTTTTGAGCCCCCAAGCATGTCACTTGTCGTTCTGATAATATTCAGTTCTAGGAAGTCGAAGATGGTTGCAACCGACTGCCACAATGAAGTCGTCCAACTTGCATTTGTGGTTCCCAGCTGTAGTCGGGGCCACGTCATCGGTGTCCTTCTGCTCTTTCTGTTGGGGTGCCTTTTTGTCATCGAGGGCCTCAGCAATAGTGTCGGCCGACTCTGGTGTATTTGTTCGCCATGTTGAATAGAGATGTGACAGAACTTGGAGGCTTTTGAGTGAACTTAGCGATGAACAAGGTGTCCTTGACTCCTTTTCAAAAGGCAACGATGACGACCTCGTCCTTGATCTTCAGGATTGAATTCCTCTTCTCTAAAAACCTCTTGATGAAATCACGAAGAGACTCATTCTTCCTTTGATGGCACTGATACAGGTCGTACTCAGAAGATGGCCTCTCATACGTCTCTTGGAAATTGGCGATGAAGCGTTCCCAGAGTTCTCCCTAGGAGCCGATTGATCTCATAGGAAGTCCTGTTAGCCATGTCCTCACCGAGTCGGCTAGAGTGACTGGAAGGTAGTTAGCCATGGCCTTATGATCTCCTCCAGCTGCTTAGATTGCCAGAGTGTAAACTGTGAGCCAGGATTCCGGGTTGGTCTTCCCATCGTACTTCTCTATTCCAGTCGGCTTGAAGCAAGATGGCCAGTGAACTTGTTGTAGTTTGTGGGTGAACACCGGTACTCCTTCATCTGGGTGAGGGCTCCGACTCCAACTACGGTGATGAAATTGCTCGTGGTGGAGGCTGAAGCGCTCACGCTTATCTTCTAATCGGCAGCGCTCATCCTCCTCGTGTTCTTGGTGTCAAGCATTAATATCGTGGTGGAGATCCTGCCGTAGTCGTCCTCGGGCATCCTAGTTATTGCTGCGGTCGTCACGATGATGTCGCCGTCGATCGTTACTCGGATTGCCGAGTGACGTATGTTATGACTCCAAGTGACGCTGACCAGAGCCAGCTACTCGGCGCCGTGCTAAAGCAGATGAAACCACTATGTCTGAAGCTGTCTTGTTTGACGGTATGAAAGTGTCTCCAGATTGTTGTCGCTAGTGGCATGCTGCAGCGGTGATCATTGCCTTGATCCTTGCAATTGTCGGGGTGGCCTAGTGATTGTGCCCGAACTGCAAGGTGTCAAGTAATGTGGCAGCGGCCACGACGTTCTGTTGTGGGGTCACAAAGACGTCATGGTTGCCAACTCAGGTTTAGAGGATATCTTGTTGAGCAGTCCACCCAGCCTTGTGCAGATTGTCATTGTGAGCATCGCACTTGGCCTGCAGGCGTCTTGCGTCTTTCTCCTATTGCTCATGTAGTCGGCGGGCTTCCTCTTCTTGCAAATCGCATAGTCGGCGTGCCTCCTGAGTAGGAGTTCAGCCCTTGGACGCCATGAAGACTTCTTGTGGTGGAGAAATGCTTGCAGAGCTACTGTCCGTCTATGAGTCGGAGTCAGTGTAATTTAGGGGTGTGATGATGACCCCAACCTCCCTAGACCCGATCTCGAGCGGCTCTGGGTTGTATTCGAGTTGAATTCTAGAGTATTGAGTCGGCCGCATCAGAATGGAATTGAAGATTGTTGCGGCATTGTTGAGTCTGAGTGGGAAATTGACGATCTCCTCCTCTCTTAGCCTGATCTCGGCTAGCTCAAGACCGAGTCCAAGTCAAACACCGAAAGAAAGAGTTGTCCCTAGACTCGGGCATGTTGCAGATCACTGCAGCATGTCGCCGAAGATTGCTGCAACGTTGAGTAGGCCGATTGGCGCGGAGTCGGTGTGGTCTTTGGCCAATCGGATCAGATCCGATTCGGATAGGGTAAGGTTGCCGAATTCGTCGATATCGATGTTTTACACCGGCAATAAATATATAGGGCTACTCGTCGGACCGAAACTCGATGGATTGCAAAGGAACACGAAAGGTTCATACTGGTTCAGGCCCTTGAGATGAGGTAATACCCTACGTTCAGTTGTAGTGTATTTTCTTTGAGGATGTATGACTTGATCTTGATGATCTTGCCATGTCTTGCCCTCAGGGGGCGCCCTGCCTCCCCTTATATACTAGGGGACAGGGTTACAAAGTAGGAGTCCCAACCAGACTACGACCAAGGGATGTCCTCTTAGAGATATAACCCGCCTGACTAGGACTGTATATTCCTTATCGTACAAGGCTAAGTCTGCTGAGCTCTATCACTACCCGGGGCCCATGGCCTCCACAGCAGCCCCTGAGACCTTCATAGTTGAGTCACAACCGATGCCGAGTGCTCATCCTCCACGGTGAAGTTTTCCCGAGTGCATTGCTCCCGAGTACTCTTATCCGAGTGCTTCTTCTCCCGAGTCCTGCTTCATGTCAGCTGGCAGCGAGGCTATGAAGGGCTCCATGTAGAAGTATGAATAGTATGCACCGAATAGGTGCACCTATTAGGTGTAGCCCCCGACTTTGTGCTTAATTATGAAACAATTAAACATAAAGTCAAAGATCTTTGACCTTGTAACGCCCTGAAAATCGTCTTAATTAAAAATTATCGTGGGTAAATGGAAATACAAGAATACACTAGAAAATTCTTGTTTGAGAAAAGAGTTTGAATAAAAATTTGAAATTTCCAATATTAAAAATCCCAAGTTTAAATTTTAAATAAATACTTGGATGCTTTTATATTCTAGGGGTTTTGTTGGAGTATTTTAAGCGTTTGAGTATTTATAATAATAAATTCTTCATGTTTCATGGTGGTATTTACTTCTGGTAAATTCCCCGTGATTTAATAAACTCTCTGAAATTTTCTTGGATTTTTCGGAGCTACAGAATTAATTTTAATGCTATAAAGATCACTAAAGTAAGTAAATAAATATAAATAAATTCCTTTTCCTTTTCCCTGTTTGGGTCGTTTCTGATTCAGTCCTTTGAAGTCTCCCCGTTCATCGTAAACTCTGACTCCCTTTTTCCTCTAGGGTTTTGTGTCATTCCCAGAACCCTAAAGTCACCTCAAAAACTTAAATTCGGAGTTACCGGATTTATTCATCTTTGAAATCCTAGAACTCTTTGGACTCCCAATTCGAGATCCTTTGTATTCGAAATATCTATACGTCCCTTTGAGATAAATCCCAGATATTCCCTTAAACTCCTTTTTTGTCCAAATGAATCCAAATCCCCAATCATCTGAGATTTCTCCAAATTCCAGTCCCAATAAAACACCCTTGTCAATTCCCTAATCCCAAAATATTTTATTCGGAATATTCCATTTTCCAGTTCCCGGGAAAATATTATAATTTCCCGCATCTCCAAAATATCCACATATCTTGGGAAGTTCAATTATGCTCGAATAATCCGAACTATTGATCTCTGCAAAATAATTTCCAATTTTATCAGATTCCCGAATTATTCCGAGATCCGGTTTCCCCAAATACTCCCTGATAAAATACCCTTTGTTTCCCGAACCTCTCAGAGTATATTCCGTTTCCTAATCTCCTCCAAGTGTTCGCCGAATCCCACAATATATTCCGTCTCCCAGATCCCCACTACATATATTCTTTTTCTATTTACTTCCAAATACTGTTCGATTCCCAATATATATATTTATACCTATGTATATATATGTATGAATGTATATACCCTCAATATTCAGAATAGTCGTTTCATCCTAAAACCCCTTGGTCTCCTCTATTCTAAATAAATATTCCGATTCTGAAAATGTCTCGTTAATCTCGAGTTTCAAAAATAGTCTAGAAAACCCCGCTCCTTTTTCCCTTTCCTCTTTTATTCTCCCTTTATCCTTTTTCCCTTTTCCCTGTTTACCTTCTTGCTCCTTGCCTCCTCTTTCTTCTCGTCTCCTTCCTCTGTCTCTCTCTACATCCAGCCCGAGCCGGCCTGCTCCAACCCCGAGCCGCCCGGGCCAAGCCCCTCCTCGGCCGAGCTCCTCTAGGACCGGCCTTCGCTCGGCCTACCACCGCCGCTCCCTTGGCCCGCCGCCGCCACCGCCGCCTGGCCCAAGCCAGCCCCTGCGCCTCCGCCCCGTAACGGCCACCGCCGAACCCGCCGCCGCCCCTATATATGCCTCAGCCGCCAGCCCTGTGCCCTAGCCGGCTCTGCTCCTCTCCACGCCGCCAGGCCGCCGCCGTCACCCCGTCGCGCCGCCCAGCGCCCTAGCCGCCCCAGCCGTGCCAGCCCGCGTCGAGCCCGCCTTGCCGCGTCGCCTCGTCTTGCGCTGTCGCCGCCCCCGTTTGCCCGTGCGTCCAGAGCCTCCAGGAAGCGCCGTCGCCCTGTGTGCCGCCTCGCCAGGCCGCCGTCGCCCCTGCACGTGCCCCTGCCCGCCGTGCCGCCAGCACAGGAAGCCACCGCCGCCCTGCTCTGCTTTCCCCGAGCCGCTGCCCTGCTTCCAGTGCCCCGCCTGCAAGCCGCCCTGCTGTCCAGCGTCACCTTCACCGGGCAGCCGTCGCCATCGTCGCCTCTGTGGCCGAAGCCTGCCGCTGGTGAGCATCCTCGTAGCCGCCTCCCTCCTCCTCTGCCTGTTGTCGCCGTCGTCATCTACACCGGCGCCTCGTCTTTTCCCGTGTTCGTCGTTGTCGTCGCCGTCGGTTCCGCCATCGTCATCTCCTCCCCGGCGCTGCTGCCCGTTGTGCCCTGCCCTAGGTCGCCACCCCTGTTCCCGTGCACCGCTGTCGTCTGGTTGTCGAATTCCACCATCCCGAGCCGTCGTCGTCTTGCCTGCCGCTGGCGAACCTGCTTGCCGGACTTGCACGCCGCATCCCCTCCTCTCCATTCCAGGCCGACGACACCATTGCATTGCCCCATCTCTCGTCGGTCTCGGCTCACCAACGCCCGTCGTGGCACTATCAATCGCCGTCATTGTCGAACCCCCCGGCCGTTGCCGGCGTGTCTCCCGTGCTGCGCCTTGGACGGCCGAGCTTGATTGGCTCCACGGCGTGCTACTGCTGCATGGACCCCAGCGAATATATCTTCAAGCCATCCCAGTCGTCTAACCTTTGAGACCTAATTCGGGCCGTCCAATCCACATAAAATTCTAAGCCGATCCCAGCCGTCGGGTTGGATCCATATGTCGCAATCCAGTACCACGTCAGCCCTATCCACCTCAGCATTCCATCGGCCCCTCCTATTCCTAAATCCATGAACCAAGTCCATCGTATACCTGGTCACTGACCATGGACCCCACTTGTCAGCATTTATCTAAAATAATTATTCTAATCGAAAATTCAGAGAATATTCTTGAGAATATTCTTTTCCAATTCTTTTCGGATTCATTCTAGATTCAATCTTCCAAAAGCCATATCTTTTCCATTTGAAGTCCGAATCGACCCGTTATTCTTCCTAAATTATCTAAAATCATAATTCACTTGTTTATGCATTTTTATGTATTGTTTATTTGGAGTTTCTTAGGATTTATTATCGTTTTACGTGTAGTTATGTACAATCGTCGTTTCGGAAGATTGCGAAGTCTGCGGAAGAGTTCGGAAGATCATTTGAAGACTTTTGCGATTGCAAGGCAAGTCACACGACAATCTCCTTGAGCATGTTGATCCCGTTTGCGAAAGCTATTTTATTTTAAAGTTATTGCATGAAATGCTTTAGAATGACATTATTATGGGTAACTATTTAATAGCCAATATTCCTTGATATTTATGGCCATTTTGATGTTGATATCTATACCTTGATACCCCGGGTAATAATATTGACTAGCCGGGTGTTTAATTATTTATCTAGCTAGATTATTTAGGATTTGCTTAGCCATGCCTAGAAACTATAGTGTCATTTTATGTGGGTAATTAATGACTCATTTATGACTAATTATGGATTAAGGGCTATATTTTTCATGACCGTGAGTCGTGGTTGATTAAGTAACTATGTCAACTAAAACTTGATTGATGGTGGGTTGTGGGCACCAGGTTGGAATGTTGCTAGCGGTGCTCATGACAGTTAAGGACCGGTTCGCGGACTACTTGTTGCGAAGCAATACTCGTGCTAACCACAAGCCAGCATGGGTAATGGTAGGATCCAATGTGTAGTACGTTCAACCGGGGTCCACCATGGTGTGTTGTGGCTGTGTCAATAAGACCACCATGGCTGCGTCAATAAGTCCATGTCTTGGGCGTTGGATCGTTTCCCTATTGGGGGCCTGATCAGCTCCTGCCGAAAACTGGTGGTCCAGCGGGTGGCTCCCTTGTTGTGCGGGTTACATGGAGGGTTCTATCACAATCTCTATTCGGGTACTTTCGAGTATCGTGACGCATGGCTGACATGATGTTGAGATTGTGTCTTGTGGGTAAATTGGTACATCTCTGGCCAGAGTAAAACTATTCGAATAGCCGTGCTCGCGGTTAATGAGCGCCCTAGCAATGTTTCTGTGATTAGTCCCACACTGCTCATTAATGGAAATAAATAATGGAATATGGATAGCTCCTGTTTGGAGAGTTATGGTTTGGGCCTGAACTGCGTTGGAGCGCTGTTCAGTGGTTGATTCAATACTGATATTAATTAAACTATAATGTTTTTAATGATTTCGAATGCAAATGTTTTAAATGCTGTTTCATGCAAATAAGCCATATTATGCCTTTTCCTTTGGTATCCTGTTGCATTACATTGCATTCCCTAGTGTGGCTTGTTGAGTACGGTGGGTGGTACTCAGTCTTTCATTATTGCAATCTTTAGAGTGAAGCTTTGCGTGGAGAAGAAGATGGTGTTTGGCTTATACCCTAGTTGAGCTGCCTGTGGCTTGGAGCTGAAGCTACGCTAGTTGCCGTTCCGCTGCTGTTTTCTTCTGTGTGAGGACTAAGTGCCTCTGTTGTAAGTATTTATCGTTATTTCGTTTTGGTTATGTTTATCAAATTGTCAATTTGTGTACCTCGGCTGATTCCTGGACGAGGATTTATTGCACAAATTAGCTTTGGAAATTCTGGTGAATTCCTGGGTGTGACAGACCTTGTAGTCTTTCCCAAGTAATATATTACTGGTATATGAGACTATTCAGCGTCATGTCAGCCAGAAGTATTTTATAGTCTTTCTCGAGTAGTATGTCACTCGGAAATTAGACTCTTCAGCGTCATGTCGGCTGGAAAAATTGTTTATAGTCTTTCCTGAGTAGTATATCACTCGGAAGTTAGACTCTTCAGCGTCATGTGGGCTGAAAAAATGTTTGCTCATGGCAATTGTTGGCTAAGCATGTAAGCCGAGTACCACTTCATGGAATTTAACCCAGTATGTGGTCAGGTGTACTTGAGAGATACCTACATCCCTAATTTTAATGGAGACCAGCTTGTGACCCTTATAAGGATATATCCTCAATACTTGGTAAATAATGCAGATACCCGAGTGTATACACTCGGCTGTAGGCTTAGCATGAAGTATATCTGATTATTTAATCGGTTTCTGTGAGTAGCACAAGCACTGTGATTTTAACACAACCCACGAGCGGCCCAGATTGAGCGTGCTACTGTAGAAACTCATATCTTGTGGCCTGCTACCGAATAAGCCAACCTAAACCGACCTACCTAGCGCAACCCTATAAAAGTAGCATCCCTCACATGTCAAGATGAGTACTCTAGGTCGGTAACCTCAATCTACCAGAAGAATCCTTGTCCGCGAGCCTTTCTGACTTACGTTCTGGATGCGGTATGGTCGCCACAGATGCCCGAGTAGGTATCTTGCAGGATCTGCTTACCCTCCTCAGGTGTGACGCAGTGCATGAGAACTCCGGATGCACTTCGATGATATAGGTCTCTCTGACTATGATAAGGGTTTTGCTCCATCGCTTGATTTACTTGACTTCGTTGTAATCGAAGGATTGGGGTCTTCCAGTCTTGAATAATAATGAGCACCTCTGTAGATTCCGGGTTTGATGTTGCTCCTGACTAAAAGCTCTAGTAGTGGCTTGTTGCCATGTTTTTGCCAGATAGGTACCCGAACGCTGCGCTAGCGCAGGATTCGGCTGGCGACCCTCTTGGGGCATACCTAACTTGCCAAAATTGTAGCCGAATAAGGTACCCGAGCCTCACATTAGCATAGGATTCAGCTGGCGACCCTCATGGGGCGTACCCTATCCAACAAAGTGGTACCCGAGCTCCAACTAGTACCGAAGGTTGGTTATTAACCGAATAAAGTACCCGAACCTCGCATTAGCGTTGACTTCGGCTGGCGACCCTCATGGGGAGTACTTTACCCAGCAGAGTTGTGACCGAATAAGGTACCCAAACCTAGCATTAGCGTAGGATTCGTCTATTTGGGACGTTTTTGGTTCTAGGGGCATTTTTATGGTACGAAACCTACATGTGTGCTGCTGTGAACCTAAGGACAACTCCCAAAAGTGGATATACTCTAACTCGCTAGGATAATAATCGCACACGCTCACACGTCACTAAAATGGCCTAACACGTGAAATCCACCGGGCGTGAAGTTTTAATCTAAGGCATTTGGGGGCGTGGAGGGTTTCTAGGGCCTAGGGGTCACTGGATGTACAAGTGGAACCTATGGGAAGGCTTCAGTAGTGGTGAACGCCTCGGTCCAAAAACGATGTCTTCGCACGCGCAAACTACACGTCTTCGCACGTTAACGACAACCGGCAAAATCGGGAATTCAACAGCAGCTGCTCTACTCGTGGTTTTATCCCGTTCTAATGCTAGTGGGGCCAACCTGGCTTGCATGGGGCTGATGGGGTGGCTGCCACTCACTCGAACACAAGCGCACCTAAGGTGTTTGGTGAAAAGCCAAGCTAATGCACGGCTTGTCTACCTCTGTCCTCTCATGCTCTAGTGCATGGCTAGCGTATGCAGGGCACGTGGAAGCTCTAGGGGTCCTGCATGCAAGGTCGTAGGGCTCTAATACATGCGGCCATGCTCCGATTGAGCCTCATCCACACATGTGGCCACGGTGGTGACGCTTGGGTGGATGGCAAAACAATGGCATGACAGGCCAAGCTAAGGACATGGGGAGAACTAGTGGCCTCCTAGGAATAAAAAGAAAGCACATGCAGAAACAGGAGCTCACAGAAGAGTACGGGCGGTGAGGTGCAACGTTGAGGCGATGGTCGGCTCGGCGGCAAGGTTGCTCGTGATGGAGGCTGCAGACAAGCGCTGTGATGAGTTCAATGAGTGAAGGGAAGATGGTGATACAGCTAGGACAGCGCTAACTCACTAGGGCGCAGTTTAGCGGCTGCAAGGTCACGGTGGCACCCGGTCGGCGTTGCAAGACACGATGGGGCTGCGGTGGTGCCTGCTGCTTGCCGACGGCAAAAACGGAGTTAGGTCGGGCAGGAACACATGGTGACATAGCTGAGACAAGGTGAAACTCACCGGAGCTCCCAGACGGAAGGCGTGTGCTCGCTGGCGCCGTGGGCGGCACCTCACGTTCCCGGTGAACCAAGGGGCAATCCCCTAGGTCCTTGGGTGCGTGAGAAAGAGGGCGAGCTGGGGAGGCAGGAGGACATGGACTTGGTTAAAAAGGAAGGCAGGGAAGGGAGAGGAGAGGTGAGGGGCGCTGCTCTGCTCCACGGTCTCGCGATGGTGTGTGCGCGGGCAAGCGTGCAGCAGACAGATGGGACAGGGCAGTGCGCTGCTGAGGCTGTCGGGGGCATCTCGTGAGGTCCCAAGGCGGCTCTGCCTCTCCCTCTCACGTGGTCTGGGGCGTGCAAGGGAAGCCACCTGGTCGAGCCACACGGGCGGAGAGAGATCTTCGCGTGATCTTGTTTGGACGATGGAGGACAGGGGCACAAATAATAGTACCACGTATCAAAGATTCACACTTGAGGACTATCTCCAACAACAATACGATCCAAACACGAGACCCATTGGATGAATGCGCGGGCGAGGGCGCGGGCACGGGAGAGGGCAAGGGCACAGGCGTGGGAGAGGGCGCAGGCGCGGGCGCGGGCACGGGAGAGGGCGCAGTTGCCTCCGTTGGGCTGGGCTAGAAGCCGAAATAGAGGTGGGGCCCAACATAAAAAGTGTGTCCAAAGGGGTTACCTACCTTGCCAAGTGGACACATTGGGTCAACAGGTTGAGAAAAATAGGAGAAACCGAGTAGAAGGGGGAAAGAACTCTTCTCGGGTGAACAGTATCTAGAATTTTTGGTGAAGATTAAAAATTAAGGGTCAGAGAGGGCAGTGGGAAAAGTTTATATAGATCGCACGATCTTTAACCCGTTGGCTGGAATTTTTCATGCACGAAAGATGACATGCAGTGCAAGCAAATGAAAAACGGTTTTATGCACCAATGAACAAAAGTAGGCTATTACAATGACGTCCCGACTAGCGCCAGTACTCAGTCAGTGGCCCTCATGGAGCATTCTGAGTGATTCTTGAAGCATCGCACTCCAAGTGTATCTTGGCAGACTAGTCTAGCCCCCGAGCTTAGGAGATAGGCTCGTAGCCCTGAGTTCCTGTCACACGTATCCAGAACTGGTTCTGCATTATAAACATATCGGATGAGTAGCATCTGATGATGAAAACAGTCACCCGAATAATACTTATGTATTTTACAATATATGTAAATACGTGTTCTTCCTCTTATTGATATTAATTTCCCTGAGTAGTTGACCCCTTACGTTTAAGTACTCTGCCCGACTAGTCATAGCCCCCTAGCATCGGGAGTTGGCTCATGGCTCTTTCCCAGACATGCGTTTTGAGTGACTTGAGTTCATCTTTCATGGAGCAAAGTTTCACAAATCGGAATTTATGCTACTCGAGTACTTTTGCAATCATTTAAGAGCAAAAACAGAAAAAGTGCAGCTTGTACACCTATTAGGTGTAAGCGGCTGCGGCATTGGTGAGGCCAAGTGAGGAAATATTTATCAGAAAGCGACTTAGCTGTTCGGTATTGGGGAGTGGGGATGCCATCCTTGCAGTTGAGCTTGTGAGCCCCCGAACACGTCATTTGTCGTTCTGATAATCTCCAGTTGTTGAAAGTCAAAGACTGTTGTGACCGACCGCCACAATGAAGCCGTCCGACTTGCTTTTGCGGTTCCCAACCTTAGTCGGGGCCGCATCATCGGTGTCCTTCCGCTCCTTCTGTCAGGGTGCCTTTTTGTCATCGAAGGTCTCAGCAATAGCGTCGGCCGAGTCAGTGTACTTGTTTGCCATGTCGAATAAAGCCTTGATAGAGTTGGGAGGCTTTCGAGTGAATTTAGCGATGAACGAGGTGTCTTTGACTCCTTTTCGAAAGGCGGCGATGATGACCTCGTCCTTGATCTTCGGGATTGAGTTTTTCTTCTCAGAAAACCTCTTGATGAAGTCACGAAGAGACTCGTTCTTCCTTTGATGCAACTGATATAGGTCGTACTCGGAAGATGGCTTCTCTTATGTTCCCTGAAAGTTGGCGATGAAGCGTTCCCGTAGTTCACCCTAGGAGCCGATTGATTGCTTGGGAAGTCCTGTTAACCATGTCCTCGGCGAGTCAGCTAGAGCGACTGGGAGGTAGTTAGCCATGGCTTTGTGATCTCCTCCAGCTACTCAGATCGCCAGAGTGTAGACAGTGAACCAAGACTTGGGATCAGTTTTCCCATCGTATTTTTTAATTTCAGTTGGCTTGAAACCTGATGGTGTGGAGGCCATGGGCCCTGGGTACCTCATGACAAGCATATAGGCCACTCAAACAGAGGATGGGCCTAGCCTTGTAATTTGAGATATGATAGAGCTCGGCAGACTTAGCCTTGTATGATAAGGAATATACAGTTCTAGTCGGGCAGGTTATATCTCTAAGAGGAGATCCCTTGGCCATAGTCCGGCTAGGACTCCTACTTTGTAACCACGTCTCCCAGTATATAAGGGGAGGCAGGGTGCCCCCTGAGGGCATACAGAGATTCATCAGAATCGCACATCCTCAAAGGAATACATCACAACTAGACGTAGGGTATTACCTCACATCGAGGGCCTAAACTAGTATAAACTCCCCGTGTTCCTTTGCAGTCCACTGAGTTTCGATCCGACGAGTAGCCCTATAATCATATTGTTGGTGTAAAACATCAACAGATGGCCAGTCGACTTGTTGCAGCTGTGGGTGAAGGCCGGTACACCTTCATCTTCATGAGGGCTCCGACTCCAAATATGGCAGTGAAACCGCTCGTGGTGGAGGCCAAAGTGCTCGTTCTTGTCTTCCAGTTGGCGTTGCTCGTCTTCCTCTCATGCACGGCACTGAGCGTTGATGTCCTACCGAAGATGACGACGTAGTTGGCCTCGGAGGTCCTGATTGTCCCGATGGTCGCTTCGACGCTGTCAGTTGTTGTTGGGGTTGCCGAGTGACGTTTGGCGTGACTCCGTGTGCTACCGACTAGAGCCGGCCGCTCGGTGTCACTTTGAGGCGGATGAAACTGCCGTTGGGGAAGTCGACCGACTGGTCGGTATGAGGGTATCGCCCGACTGTTGGTGCTGCTAGCATGCAGCAGCGGTGATCATGACTTTTATCCTTGCTATCGTCAGGGTGGCCTGGTGATCGGGCCCGAACTGGAGTGTATCCAGTAGGGTTGCAGTGGCCACGATGTTCTATTGAGGTGTAGCAAAAACGTCGTGATCACCGACTCGGGTTTGGAGGATATCTTGTTGAGCAATCCGTCTAGCCTTATGTAGGTCGTCGTTGCGGGCGTGCAAGCGGCTTGCTTCTTCCTCTTGTTGTTCTCACAATCGGCGGGCCTCCTCCTCTTGCTGCTCGCGTAGTCGACGTGATTCCTGAGTGGGAGTGGAGCATTTGGATGCCATGAAGATTTCTCATGGCAGAGAGAAGATTGCCGAACTGCTCTCCGACTTAGAGTCGGAGTCCGACTGAGAGTTGAAGTCGGAATAGTTGATGGGGGTGATTATAACTCCAACCTCCCTAGATCCGATCTCAAGCGACTCTAGGCCGTATCTGAGTCGAACTCCAGGGGATCGGGTTTGCCGCGTCGGATGTTGTTTGAAGATATCGGCGGCGTTGCCGAGTCTATACGGGAGATTGATGATCTCTTCCCTTCTTAGCTTGATGTTGGCTAGCTCAAGGCCGAGTCCGAGTCAAACACCGAAGGAAAGAGTTGTCCTGAGACCTGGACAAGATGAAGATTACCACAGCAAGTCGATGAGGGTTGCCACAGCGTTGTGTGGGCCGACCGGCGCAGAGTCGACTTGTTTCCTAGCCGATTGGATCGAGTCCGATTCGGACAAGGTGAGGTTGCCGAATTCGTTGGGGACGAAGTCGAGGCTCCCAAAGCTGATTGTTTGCCTGGGGGAGAAATTGACATCGACTCCCTTTGTGGGACCCAAAACAGGACCCTCTGTGTACACATACTAGCCTAGGATCACGCTAGCACACATAGTCACAAGAATAATATCATAGCCAACACCACAAGGAAACCAAACTATTTATTAATAAATTGACTATGAAAAGCCTTATGGCTAAAGTTTACATTTATTATGCCACGAAGGGCCTAAAGAGAACAAGATAACAGCGGAAATAAAATAAATACATGGAAGCTCCATTTAACATGCCACAGGCAGTCAACTGGGGCACACGGCCTATTCCTCGTCTTCAGCAGCAAACTCCTCCGGGAATAGTGGAAACCTTTCTTCTGGAATTGGGGGGAATTGCAAGGTGAGTACATAGAATACTGAGCAAGTACATAGAAATATGCATATGCACAACTGACAAACAAAGGCTAAGGCTATTTTGCATAACACAGCAGTTGCAGTTATAAACAATTTATAAACAGAGTTCAAAAACAACATTTTAAATAACGGATGTTACCAGCCAACCGTCCACACAAGACCTGTCAACACAGGACCACATAGCTACATTCATTTTTTTTGCACACAGCATCATTACTATCCCTTGTTTTCGCAAACTACCCCTCATTTGAATTCACCGAGCATGTCCATGACCGCGGACACGGCTATTCGAATAGATTAGTTAAACACTCTGCAGAGGTGGTACAACTTTACCCACAAGATACATCATCCTCTTAACGGTCATGCGCAAATGTCACACTTCTCCTACAAGGAATCTGTAACTAGGCTTTTTAGAAACTCTACCTCAACACTGCCTTCCCCCATGAGCCACCTTTCCCTCACACAGACAAGAAAGTACCCATGGCTAACCATAACACCTATCATCTAACCACCTGGGCCAGTAGTGCCAAGACTTAGAATCCTACTCGGCCAGGTCCTTCCCATTAGGGCATGTGGTTGTACATTAGGCTCAGATCATTGACTTATGAAGTGAAGTCCTTAATTGACCAGGGCAACTGGCCAAAACTACAATAGCACACAGCTTCACATTAGGCTCACACAAAGACCTAACTTGGTAAGGATCACACAGATACCTCACCCCCTTACTAGGTTCACACAGAACCACCCATCGCCCCAGTCCAAAACATTTTATCCGCCCGTTGTTTACTACACGGTGCAACACATGCTACCGAAAAGATAGCACACAGCCACACAGTTCAAATAAAACAGTAATAAGTATATCATTAGTCATTATTATATTTTGCTTATAAAACGACTTTGAGCAGGGCTAAGCATTTACTACTCTACCCTGAGTTGACCCCTATGTTCAACTCACAAAGGCTAGGGTGACAAGGTATCACAGGATATTCAATAATCAAAGACATGGAATGACAACAATTAGGTCATACTACCCATCGATAATTTATAAATAAAAATAATGCATGTTTCGCAATAAAACAGTTTATAAATTGGGTCCAATATGTTCAAAGGGTGCACTTGCCTTGCTCCAAGTACTATCCTTGCTCTGCGTCTTCTGCAGCGAACTGCTCCTCGACTTCCGCGTCTATACATTCACAATAGGAAACAAATAAATAACAAGAAAACAGCCTAAATAACATCAATTAAAATGACCAACTGAACTAGGAGGTAAAGCTTGATTTTAGAATAATTTAGGAAAAAGAACGGGTCGAATCGGAGTCCGGATGGATGAGATATGAACTCCGGAAGTTTGGAATCAGGAAAATCCGAGGGTAAAAGAGAAAGAATATTCCTAGAATATTCCCTAGAATTTAAATTCTGATATTGAATTGTTTTTGTGGAGGAAAAGGGAGCGGGGACCACTGGTCAGTGAGATGGTTCATGACGGACTTGGTCTACGGACCGGAAGAATGAAAGGTTTGGTGGACCTGATGACATGGACGCCACGTGGTGACACATGTACCAGATTGGATGATGTGATGATGATGTGGCGATGACAGGGCAAGATTTAGGGCTGACGTGGCGAGGTGATGTGGCAAGATTGGATTAAAGAAATCCTACGGCTGAGATTAAAATCTAGGAATCCAATGGTGTGTAGATCAAAGGGAAAAAATTTCAGCCGTGGGACCCAGATGTCAAAGCCACCAGGGGAAACACAGAACTCTGTCCCTGCCGGCCAAATGCTTCGGCCATGGCCCGGGTGGTGGCGCAGGGTGGAGCAGGGCGACGCAGGGGCAGCGAACTGGCGGCGGCGGCGTCGGCGAGCGGCGGTGGACCGGGCGGCGGTGGCGGCGGCAGGCGGCGGCGTCGTCGGCCGGGAACAGGAGGCAGGCGAGGACGATGACGGCGTCGGCAGGGGAAGTAGGGCGCAGGGGCGACGTAGGGCATCGTGACAGTGTCGGCAGCGGCGATGGACCGGCGTCGGCGGTGGACCGGCATTGGCAGCGCTGGGCCGGGGAGAGCAGGAGGCGAGCTCGGCGGCGTTGGCTAGGGAAGCGAAGGCAGGCGAGTTCGGCTTGCGAAATAGGACGTAGGCAAGGGCGAGGAGAGAAGCTGGTGCAGGGGCGGTGCTCACCAGCGGCATCGGCAGCCTAGCGCGGTGGCGTCGGCTCGGCGTGGCGTGGCTCTGGAGGAAGATGGCGGCGGCATCGGCTTCGGGAGCTGGGGCGGCGCGAGGCGAGGTGTTGGCGTGACGTGCTAGGGCGGCGGTGCACGGGATGGCGAGCTAGGGCACGGGTGTGGGGCGCTGCTCTTTATGGGGGAGGATTAGGGCACAGCGACGTGGCACGGTGGAGGCGGCGTGGCGACTCGGCGCGGGCCAGGCCACGGCGGCTCAGCACGGGCGTAGGTCAGGCTCGGCCGGGGAGAGCAGGCTCGGGGCGTGGCGCAGGGGTAGGCCGGGCTCGACCGAGGAGAGCAGGCTCGGGGCGTGGTGCAGGGGTAGGCCGGGCTCGACCGAGCCAGGCCAGTGGCGGCTAGGCCGGCCATGGCACAGGAGGGAGGAGGCCTTCGGCCTTGACCGAAGGAGGAAGAAGAGGGAGCAGAAAAGAAAAAGAAAGAAAAGGGAGGGGCTAGATGGAAAAAAGGGAAAAGAAGAGGAAGGAAGGGAAAAGAAAAGGGAAAAAATGCAGGGTTTTGCGGAAAATTTTGCCGAATTCGGACCCTTTGAATTTGTTGGAATTATTTGGAGGATTAGGGAATAAAATTGAATCTCCGGGGAAAAATAATTTGGGAAACGAGCTCCACTTCCAAAATCCAAATAAACCCGATTAAGAAAACAGAAACAAATCACACCATAATTAATTATTTAATCATATTAAATCCTTTTTATTACAAAATTTTTCATTGAGTTGTTTAAGGCGAATAAATCAGAGGTGGATTTTCGCAATCGGATGAAAAGAACGAAAAACAAAAAAAAATCCGGACGTGACACCCTTGATTGGATCCATCAGGCTTCATGAGGATGATCTTGACGAAGCCCCTACCTGGCGCACCAACTGTCGATGTTTTACACCGGCAATAAATATATAGGGCTACTCGTCGGACCGAAACTCGATGGATTGCAAAGGAACACGAAAGGTTTATACTGATTCAGGCCCTCGAGATGAGGTAATACCCTATGTCCAGTTGTGGTGTATTTCCTTTAAGGATGTATGACTTGATCTTGATGGTCTTGCCATGTCTTGCCCTCAGGGAGTGCCCTACCTTCCCTTATATACTAGGGGACAGGGTTACAAAGTAGGAGTCCCAACCAGACTACGGCCAAGGGATCTCCTCTTAGAGATATAACGCGCCCGACTAGGACTGTATATTCCTTATCGTACAAGGCTAAGTTTGCCGAGCTCTATCATATCTCTAATTACAAGGCTAGGCCCATCCTCTGTCCAAGTGACCCATATGCTTGTCATGAGGTACCCAGGGCCCATGGCCTCCATAGTTGGGGACGAAATCAAGGCTCCCGAAGCTGATTGTTTGCCCGGGGAAGAAGTTGATGCCGTTGACTCCTATCATAGGATCCATCAGGCTTGATGAAGATGATCTCGACGAAGCCCCTACCTGGCGCGCCAACTATCAATGTTTTGTATCGGCAATAATTATATGGGGCTACTCGTGAAACCTAAACTTGATGGATTGCAAAGGAACACGAAACAATTTATCCTGGTTCAGGCCCTCGATGTGAGGTAATACCCTACTTCTAACTGTGGTGTATTGCCTTTGAGGTTTTCTCTGGTGAGATTGTCATATGCCCTAGGGGGCTCCTTACCCCTCCTTATATACAGGGTAGGAAACCTAGTCAGATATGACCAAGAGCTTTCCTTATTAGTACATAGAGAGTCTAGCTAGAATTATATCCCTTTTCTTGGCATGCAAGGTAATATGAAGCCGAGTCCTACTCTATCTCCAATTGCAGGAGCCGGGCCACCCTCTGTCCGAGTGGCTGTAATTGTCTTCCTAGAGGTACCCAGGGCCCATGGCCTCCACAATATGTGTCCAGTTAATAGGTTTAACATGAAGCATATCTGATTATTTTTATTGGCCCCTGTGAAACTACACCCAGACTGTGATTTTAACACAGCTAGCTATCGGCTCAATAGGACATGCTATTTAGGAACTCATATCTTATGGCCTATTACTGAGCAAGCCGGCCAAAGCCAACCACCCAGCGCAGGCCTATAAATCCCGAGGAAAGAGAAAAGATTCCCCTTTCTTCCCCAAATCTCCAAAACTTTTTGCCTCCCGAATCCACACGTGAAGCTCTTGTGCTCTCTGCTCCTGACCTAGGGTTTCCACACAACTCGAGCTCTCGTTCACAGATCCGCAAAGCCTTCCAACCCAGTGTCGATTCACTTCATTTAGAAGCTTTCCCCTCTCTTTGTAGACTCCCCAAATCGTCCGATGCTCCCCATGTTCCGACGGGAACCTGGCCAACATTGATTCTGTGCTCATCCAAGCTGGTGCATCCGGAGAGGAATAAGTGCCTCCAACAAAAAGAGCTCATCAACTGGCGCCCGGCCAAAGGTGAATCGATCCCTACCCCTGACTTCCACGAAATCGTGGTTTTTGAGTCCTTCTTTGATAGAGGTTTCGCTCTTCCCACCTCCGATTTCTACCGGGCTCTTCAGGATTTTTATCAGATTGAGCTTGTTCACCTCAACACCAACTCCATTCTTCATATCTCTATCTTTGTGACTCTCTACGAAGCCTTCCTAGGGATCAATCCCCATTTCAACCTTTTTCGCTATTATTTCCACATTAATCCCCAACCATCCAAATCCAATCCTCAAGTCATAGGGGAGCTAGGCTGTAGCTTCGGAATAAGATGAAGAAGGTCTATCTTCACCTCCCCCTAAATATTTCTTTGAAAGGGTGGCACCAGGAGTGATTTTACTGCACGAATCCGAAACCCTCCTTGCCATCCTTTGTTCGGAATCCTACCAAGGTGCTAGAGTGCTGGTTGACTCTCCCCTCGGAGGTCGAAATGGGGCAGGTGCGGTAGTTGGTGGAGAACATCAATGTCCTTAAGAAGAAGGGAATGACAGGGCCTTCAGTCACCTGGACATTCCTGAACCGGCGTATATAGCCCCTGAAGGCTAGGATCCACCACGGGTATGAGTACCAGGGAAAAAATGATCAACCCGGGAGTACGCTAATCTGGTCAACTGGGACACAGTGACAGATAATTTGCCTCACTACTTCATTAATGGCGTCGTAGGGACTCTAGATGCTGATAAGTGTCCCAAGCCCTTTTGCCTAAGAAGGCCCAGGCCGAAGGTAAACCTTTGATATCTGGCTTCCATGATACTTGCCTGTGATGATTGATATGAATCCAGCTTGAATTAGATCATCTTCATATGCAATGTTTGCAGGAGAATGTCGACTTTGTGTTGAACCCTCCTAGCCAATAGAATGGGAGGTCTAGAAAGTAGCCAGCTAGTCCATCGGCTGACCGACCCAGCCCTTAGTGAGCTAGGAAGTAACTTGTACAGGACTAGGCCATGCCGAAAGATACGCTGACTAAGGCATCAGGTAGTCCTAAGATCAGGGACGCCGATGATGTAGCTCCAGCACCAGCCACGGCCACAACTGCCATGCCTGCCACACTAGCAACCCAGTCGGCTGCACTGAGTGCGAAGCCGACTAGCCCAAGCACCGCACCACCTGATGCTGCACCCCAAGGTCCAACACCAAACAGCATAGCCTCTTGGAGTAAGCCTTCAGGCTCTTCGCCAACTACCTCGCCCCGTGATACACAGGAGTGGAGGTTTAAGACTTCCAAGAGGTATGGGATCTTCAGTCTTCATATATCCTAAAGTGTTCTACAATGACTTGATTGCTAAATAATTATGCAGGAAGCCCAGTGACACTGATCCCAAGGGGACAGCGCCACTTACCCCCGTAGTCAACCCAGCCCCGAGTGGTGTTGAGGCAGAAAGACAACAGCCCATGCCGAGTGCTAGCCCAGCCCCCGAGGTCGAGGTAACGCACTCGGCCGAACCACCAGCCTCTCCCAGTCGGGAAGCGACAGGGCCAACTGAAGATCCAATGCTTCCAGAAGGCCCCAGACCAGCAACTCCCTCTCCTCCATCATCTCCTTCTTTGGAAGAAGGAGACCACCTAAGACATGAAGCCCTACCACACAATTTCCCTCGGGTGTTCCATTGGATTAACTCGGATGGTATTGTGGATACCCTAAGGCTGGACGAGGAGGCTGCTAAAAAGGAGTGGATCGAGCTTTTTGAGGCCAACATCAAGGCTTCGAGGTAGGTCCAGGTATGCAGCCCAACTGACTGTAGCCTGAATTCGTTGTCGGTTATGTAGTTTTGTAACCAATTGTCTTGTTTGACAATGACTTGCCTAGTAGAAAATCGTTGATCGATCTATGAAGATGAGTCGGGCACTTGCCAGGCTTACTACTCGAGTAGTTCCAGGTATCCTTTGCAGATTACTGATCTTCAGGTTTGTCTAGTTATAGCTTGTGGGACCCCAAATAGGACCCTCTGTGTACACGTACTAGCCTAGGACCATGCTAGCACACACAGTCACAAGAATAATATCACGGCCAACATCACGAAGGAAACCAAACTATTTATTAATAAGTTGACTGTGAAAAGCCTTATGGCTAAAGTTTACATTTATTATGCCACGAAGGGCCTAAAGAAAACAAGATAGCAGCGGAAATAAAATAAATATGTGGAAGCTCCATTCAACATGCCACAGGCAGTCAACTGGGGCACACGGCCTATTCCTCGTCTTCAGCAGCAAACTCCTCCGGAAACAGCGGAAACCTTTCTTCTGGAATTGGGGGGAATTGCAAGGTGAGTACATGGAATACTCAGGAAGTGCATAGAAATATGCATATGCAAGCTGATAATGAAAGGCGAAGGCTATTTTGCATAACACAGCAGTTGCATTTATAAACAATTTATAAACAGAGTTAAAAACAACATTTTAAATAACGGGTATTACCATCCAACCATCCACACAGGATCCGTCCACATAGGACCACATAGCTAAATTCATTTTCCTGCACACAGCATCATTAACATCCCTTATTTTCGCAAACTACCCCTCATTAGAATTCACCGAGCATGTCCATGATCGTGGACGCGGCTATTCGAATAGATTAGTTAAACACTCTGCAGAGGTTGTACAACTTTACCCACAAGATACATCATCCTCTTAACGGCCATGCGCAAATATCACACTTCTCCTTGTGTGCAGCCAAGGAATCTATAACAAGGCTTTTTAGAAACTCCGCCTCAACACTACCTTCCCCCATGAGCCACCTTTCTCTCACACAGATAAGAAAGTACCCATGGCTAACCATAAAACCTATCATCTAACCACCTGGGCCGGTAGTGCAAGACTCGGAATCCTACTGGGCCAGTCCTTCCCATTAGGGCATGTGTTTGTACGTTAGGCTCATATCATTGGCTTATGAAATGAAGTTTTTAACTGACCAGGGCAACTTGCCAAAACTACAATAGCACACAGCTTCACATTAGGCTCACACAAAGACCTAACTTGGTAAGGATCACACCGATACCTTACCCCCTTACTAGGTTCACACAAAACCACCCATCACCCTAGTCCAAAACATTTTATCCGCCCGTTGTTTACTACACGGTGCAACACATGCTACCGAAAAGATAGCACACCGCCACACAGCCCAAATAAAACAGTGATAAGTATATCATTTATCATTATTACATTTTGCTTGTAAAACGACTTGAGTAGGGCTAAACAATTACTACTCTATCCTGAGTTGACCCCTATGTTCAACTCACAAGGCTGGGGTGACAAGGTATCACAGGATATTCAATAATCAAAGGCATGAAATGACAACAATTAGGTCATGCTACCCATCGATAATTTATAAATAAAATAGTACATGTTTCACAACAAAACCATTTTATAAATTAGGTCCAATATGTTCAAAGGGTGCACTTGCCTTGCTCCAAGTACTGTCTGATGAGGACGTGATATATGACACTAAAACAGAACACACAAAGACCAACACTTGCACAAGATAGCTAGTATATGGGAAAACAGAGACGATGGTGGTGGTGGCTAGGGTTTGTAGGGGTGCGGTGGATGGATCACGAACTGGACTCAAACACAATTTAAGCCAGCAACCGAACTCGACCTAGGACACCAACTCAACACTATGAACTCTGAAACAGAATTATGCAAAAGGCTAAACGTGGTTGTAGGACAAGAAAAATCTATGACTACCAATTTTGTTTTTGTGGCTTTTTCTGGACTCTAGGTATAGAAACAAAAATTGAAATAGGACAGAACAGAAAGATACCTAACGGGCAACCTTCGCTCTGATACCACTTGATGGCAACGAGGTGCCCGATCTTCTGTTAGGCAAAGATAACTCTTGATTTGGTGGAAATTTGACACTCACGATCTGGCTTCTGATCACCAAGACCCGAACCCTGCAATCGCAGTACCACGTCTCCTCTCGTTATCAACCATGCGCTGCCCGGTTGACCTCGCCACGAAGGCTAATCCCTGCATGCAAATCGAAGAACATAAGCAAGAACAAGAAAGATTGCAACTCAATGGCAGATGAATGATTATACTCTCGAGTTGGGGTCTCACAAACCGATAAACGGCGAAACTGTTCAAGGACAGAATAATCTAAGCAAAACCGACTTAAACAGCGGCGGCTACAGAATATATACGAGTTAGGACGTCCTAGGGTGAGGGTTTGCCCTGTGAGGGGCGCACTCCTCATGGGTTTAGCCCACGACACAATTACAAGGCCCAAGGCCCAAAACAGACTCGGACTGGAAGAGTTATGTGTCTTGTTTCGACAATTCTGGACAGCTCACGAGGAATTTTGATGTGAAACTAAAACCATCTGAAAGTAGACTTCATAAGCTTTCCAACAAGTACTTGTAGGCCCTGTAACTCCTTCTGGATCAAAAGTTATGACCGTTTGAAATTGATGTTGTCTCCCAGCCCAAAACTGAAATGGTCTCGGAATAGGAGTTTACTTGCACTTGTTGTCTTCACTTCAATATGTGGTTTCTTGAGCTATTCTCCATGGTCTTCTCCCAAGTTCCTAAGAACAACAAAATTATCACAAGAATTAAATAGCATGCCATTCGTAGAAATATTCTCATATAAGCTTAGAAACGCATTTACCTGGCGATTAAGTTGACGAGCACGTGCACGAGTAATTGGTCCTTGGATCGGTTGTACATCTTGTTCATCATGAAGAGGTTGTAAGTGTGTATCTAAAGACATGATGTCCTCATCACTGTCCTTGCACTGCATCTTCTACGGCAAACTGCTCCTCGTCTCCCGCATCTATACGTTCACAATAGGAAACAAATAAATAACAAGAAAACAGCCTAAATAACATCAATTAAAAATAACCAACTGAACCAGGAGGTAGAGCTCGATTTTAGAAGAATTTAGGAAAAAGAACGGGTCGAATCGAAGTCCGGATGGATGAGATATGAACTCCGGAAGTTTAGAATTAGGAAATTCCGAGGGTAAAAGAGAAAGAATATTCCTGGAATATTCCCTGGATTTTAAATTCAAAAATTGAATTATTTTTTGGAGGAAAAGGAGCGGGAACCACTGGTCAGTAAGATGGTTCATGACGGACTGGGTTTACGGACCGAAAGAGTGAGAGGTGCGGTGGACATAATGACGTGGACGCCACGTGGCGACACGCGTACCAGATTAAATGATGTGACGATGATGTGGCGACGATAGATCGCGATCTAGGGCTGTCGTGACGAGGTGTTGCGGCAAGGATTGGGTTAAAACATTCTATGGCTGAGATTAATCTAGGAAATCCACGGTGTAGATCAACAGGGGAATTTTCTGATGGGGTCCCACGTGTTAATGCCACAGAGGAGAACAGAGCCATGCCGGCCAGCTGCTTCGGCCAGTCGGTCGGCGGCGCAGGGGGCGATGACGGCGTCGGCCGGGGAAGAAGCAGGGCGCAGGCCCGGCGGGATGGGAAGCCGGAGCAGGGTGGCAGCGGCGTCGGCCGGGAACAGGAGGTAGGCGAGGAGACGCGGCGTCGGCCGGGGGAAGCAGAACGCAGGCACGGGCGGCGGCGTCGCCGGCCTGGAACAGGAGCGACTCAGCGGCAGCGTCGTCGGGGGAGCAGGGCGCAGGTGAGGGCGACGGCGGCGTCGGCCGGGGAAGAAGCAGGGCGCAGGCGAGGCGCAGGAGGCGATGCTCACCGGCGGCGTCGGGGCGTCCGCGCAGTGGCGGCGCGTCGGCTCGGCGCGGCTGCGGAAGAAGAGGGCGGCGGCGTCGGCTTCGGGAGGAGAGGAATACGCCTGCTGTGTATATATAGGGGCGCGCGGCGGCGTCGCTGGAGCAGCCGGGCTCGCACGACCCAGGAGGCACGCGGCGCCGGCAGGTGGGCCAGGCCGTAGCGGCGGCGGCGTCGGTCGGGCCAGGGGCGCGGCGCAGGGGAGGCCGGGCCGGGCGGCCAGGCCGCGCGCGCGGCTCGGCGCAGGGGCGGGCCGGGCCGGCGCCAGGAAGGAGCCTTCGCCTCCTGGCCGAAGGTAGAAGAAGGGGCAGAAGAGAAAAAGGAAGAAGGGCAGGGGGCTGAGTGGAAAAAGGAAAAAGGAGAGGAAGGAAGGAAAAAAAGAAAAGGGAAATGGCAGGGGTTTTGCGGAAAATTTCTGAATTCGGACCCTTTGAAATTGTTAGAATTATTTGAAGGATTAGGGAATGAATTTGGACCTCCGGGGAACTAGAAATTGTACGCATGCGAAAATTAAAGTCTGGAATCAGGGGAAAAATAAATTGGGAAATGAGCTCCACTTCCGAAATCCAAATAACCTCGATTAAGAACACGGAAACAAATGACACTGTAATTAATTATTTAATCATATTAAATCCTTTTTATTATGAAATTTTTCATTAAGCTGTTTGAGGCGAATAAACCGAAGGTGGATTTTCGCAATCGGCAAAAAGAATGGAAAACGAAAAATTCGAACGTGACAAATCTACCCCCCTTAAACGGAATCTCGACCCCGAGATTCGGACAGGCTTGGGAACAACTCGGGAAACTCTGCCCTCAGATCATCTTCACGCTCCTAGGTGGCTTCTGCTTCTGTGTGATGACTCTACTGAACCTTACAGAAACGGATGGTCTTACTCCTCGTGGTTCGCTCTGCAGTCTTGAGATCTTGATTGGATGTTCATGGTATGTCAGATCTGGTTGCAAACCCACTGCCTGCAACGGGGTTTCTTCTTCTGGCACCCGAAGACACTTCTTCAACTGTAAGACGTGGAACACATATGGATCCCTAACATTGATGGTGGTAGCTCCAACTAATACGCAACTTCTCCTCGACGAGCAACGATCCGGAACGGACCTATATACCTAGGGGCAAGCTTTCCTTTCACTTGAAACCTCTTGGTTCCTCTCAATGGGGTTACCTTCAAATAGACATAGTCCTCCTTCTCAAAAGTTAAATCCCGGTGACGGTTGTCTGCATAACTCTTCTATCGAGACTAACCTACCTTTAATCTATCCCTGATCAAAGCAACTTTCTCTTCGGCTTCGTGGATCACATCGGGTCCAAAAACCATTCTTTCTCCTATCTCATTCCAATTCAAAGGTGTTCTACAGACCGCCCATATAAAGCTTCAAACGGTGACATCTGTAGACTAGCCTGATAGCTATTGTTGTAGGAGAACTCGGCATAAGATAGATTCTTATCCTAGCTAGAAGCATAGGCTAAAGCACAAGCTCGGAGCATATCTTCCAAAATTTGGTTAACTCTATCTGTCTGCCCATCAGTCTGTGGGTGATATGTGGTGCTGAAATTGAGACGAGTACCCATTGCCTCATGCAAAGCATGCCAGAAGCGAGAGGTAAACTGAGTCCCTCGATCTGAGACTATCTTCCTGGGCACTGCATGCAATATCCGATTCACATATAGTTCTACCAACTTGTCACCTAAATAGGTTACTTTGACTGGAATAAAGTGAGCAACTTTGGTGAGACGATCTACAACAACCCAGATGGAATCATATCCTGACTGAGTCTTAGGCAAACCTGTGATAAAATCCATGCCAATCTCATCCCACTTCCATTCTGGTACCTTCAACGGTTGTAAAAGTCCAGCGGGTCGTTGGTGTTCTACCTTGACTCGCTGGCAGACATCACAAAGTGCTATATACTCTGCAATCTCTCATCTCATGCTGGGCCACCATAATTTGCCCTTGAGGTCTTGATACATCTTGGTACTACCGGGATGGATGGAAAAACGGGACTCTTGTGCCTCTGACAAGATAAGCTTCTTGAGTTCCGGCTGACCCGGCACAACCAACTTCTCCTGCAGCCATATAACACCATTCTCGTCTTCAACAAATCCTATGGCTTTTCCTTTCTTCATGTTGAGTTTGATTTCTTTGACATTTGCATCATCCTTCTTAGCTTCCTTGATTTGGTCTTCCAAGGTGGGTCTGACCTCTAGGTTAGCCACATACCCTTCTGGCACTATCTCCAAACTCAACCTTTCAAACTCCTGAAAGAGTGATATTTGGCTCTCTTGAATTTCCAAGTTGCTACAGTAGACCTTCCTGCTCAGGGCATCGGCAACCACATTTGCCTTGCCTAGGTGGTAGTGGATTCCCACATCATAATCCTTGATTAGCTCTAACCATCTTCTCTGTCTCAGATTTAGGTCATGCTGAGTGAAGATATAATTTAGACTCTTATGGTCTGTATACACCTCACATCGGTTACCTATCAGGTAATGCCTCCATATTTTCAGTGCGTGTACCACTGCGGCAAGCTCGAAATCGTGCGTCGGATAATTCTCCTCATGCAGGCGTAGTTGTCTTGAGGCATAGGAAACCACTTTGCCCTCTTGCATTAGAACACAACCAAGTCCTGTACGAGATGCATCACAGTAGATGTGAAACCCCTTGTGGATATTGGGCAAAACCAACACTAGTGCTGATGTCAAACTCTTCTTCAGGGCTTCAAAGCTGCGCTAACACTCGGGTGTCCACACAAACTTCTTCTCTTTCTTCAACAATTGCGTCAATGGACGAGCAACCTTGGAGAAACCTTCTATGAATCTTCTGGTGTAACTGGCCATACCAAGGAAACTGCGAACCTGTGTCATGGTCTTGGGCGGCCGCCAGTTGATAACCGTACTCACTTTCTTTGGATCAACTGCAACTCCAGCGGCGGTCACAACATGTCCAAGGAATTCTACTTCTTTCATCCAGAACTCACACTTACTGAACTTGGCATACAACTAGTTTTCTCTTAGTTTTTCCAAAACAAGCCTCAGATGATGTTCGTGCTCTTTCTCATCCTTGGAGTAGACGAGAATGTCATCAATGAAAACAACAACAAACTTGTCCAAATATTCTATGAATACCTTGTTCATCATGTTCATGAAATAGGTAAGGGCATTTGTCAACCCAAAAGACATAACTGTGTACTCATAGAGCCCATATCTAGTGGAAAACGCCGTCTTAGGGATATCCTCGGGTTTGATCCTAAGCTGATGATAACCTAATCTTAGGTCAATCTTGGAGAATGCACCTGCTCCTTTCATCTGATCAAAGAGATCATCAACCTGTGGCAAAGGATACTTGTTCTTGATGGTTACATCATTCAAGCAACGATAATCAACACACATTCTCTTCGTCCCATCTTTCCTTTCAACAAAAATAACTGGGGCTCCCCATGGCGATGAGCTAGGCCTCACAAAACCTTTCTCTTGCAATTTTTGTATCTGCTTCTTCATCTCTGCTAACTCATTAGCTGCCATACGGTACGGCCTCTTGGATATGGGCGATGTCCCTAGAACTAGATTAATGACAAACTAAATATCTCTATGTGGTGGCATGCCTGGCAGTTCTTCCGAAAAAACATCTAGATATTCTCTAACAACCGGTACTTTCTATAGCTCAGAGATCTCCATGTGGTGCACTACGGCTCCTTTCCAAGGGGGATTAGCTAAGGCTTTGAAATTCACCTTCTTTCCTTTAGAATTTTCTAAAGTAATCAATCGACTTCCACAATCTAACACCGCCTTGTGGGTCTGCAACCAGTCCATCCCTAGGATGACATCAAGCTGGGGTGTATCTAACATAATCAGATTGGCAAAGAACTCTACACCCTCTATTTCAATTTTCACTCTTGGGCAACTAGTTTGGGTTCTCATTTCTGACCCCAGGGTTTGGATAAGCAAGGAGCACTTAAGAGGTATGGTGGGAAACTAATGTTGAGAAGCAAAAACCCGAGAAACAAACGAATGCGAAGCTCCAGAATCCAATAAAACTGTTGCAGGTATAGAGTTAACTAGGAACTTACCCACGACAACATCCATAGAGGTCTGGGCTTCCTCCGCAATGACATGGTTGACACGTCCTCTAACCACGATTTGCGGTGTTGCTGGTGTAGCTTGTTGGCCGGCTCCTGGTGCTGGCGTCTTGGCTGGGGTATTTCCCAGATTGAACTTCACGGGAGTAATGTTCCTGGGAAGAGGACAGTTGTTGGCGAGATGGCCTGGGTCCTTGTAGTTGTAACAGCGATGCGTATATGCTTGACTTTCGACATCCTGCACTGGCTGAATCAAAGTAGACGGGCAAGGTGTCTGAGTGTTTGGAGGTGGCATCTGTGGAACCGTCCTAGAGTGTGGGGTAACTGTCTGACGATTGTATTGCAGAAATGTTCCATGTTGTCACTGGCTTGGGCCACCGACGTTTTGGCTCATCCTGCGCTTACGATCCTCACCAAGCTTCTCGCGCTCTTCCTCTAAAAGGAGAGTCTTGTTCACCAAACTTTGAAAGCTACTGAAATCATGGGCAATCAGTCCAACCTTGAGCCCAGAATTAAGACCTTTCAGGAAGTGCCTCTGACGATCTGCATCTCTAGCAACATCTTCTGGCGCATAGTGGGCCAGAGTAGTGAACTGGGTCAGGTACTGTTGAACCGTCTTGTTGTCCTGTTGAAGAGTATGGAACTCTTCCTTCTTCAGCTCTTTGATGCCAGCAGGGACATAGTAATCATGAAAAGCTGCACGAAACTCCTCAAAAGTTAGGGCTTCAGGGTCATCCAAACCTCCTCTAAGATTCTTGTGGGTGCCATGGGCCCCAGGTACCTCATGACAAGCATATGGGCCACTCGGATAGAGGATGGGCCTGGCCTTGTAATTAGAGATATAGTAATCCCTAGCAGACTTTGCCTTGTACGATAAGGAAAACACAGTCCTAGTTGGTTGGGACTCCTACCTTGTAACCCTGTCCCCTAGTATATAACGGGAGGCAGGGCGCCCCCTGAGGGCAAGTTGAGTTGGTTCACCAGAATCACCACTGCAAATCCTCAAAGGAATAACACCACAACTGGACATAGGGTATTACCTCACATCGAGGGCCTGAACCAGTATAAAATCTCTGCGTGTTCCTTTGCAATCCATCAAGTTTCCATCCGTCGAGTAGCCCCATATATTTTTTGCCGGTGTAAAACATCGACAGTTGGCGCGCCAGGTAGGGGCTTTGGCGAGATCTACATCTACAAGCTCGATGGATCCAGCAACCGGAGTCGACGGCGGCAAATTCTCCCCCAGAGATACAATCTCATTCGGAAGCCTCGACTTCATCGCCGACATGTTCGGCAACCTCACCTTGGCCGACTCAGGCTCGATCCGATCTGCCAGGGAACCAGCCGACTCCACGCCAGTCGGCCCACATGACGCCGTAGCAACCGTCACCGACATGCTGCGGCAATCTTCATCTAGTCCGGGTCTCGGGACAACCCTCCCCTTCGGTGTTCAACTCGGACTCGGCCTTGAGCCGGCCGGGTCGGGCTAGGAAGGGGGGAGCTCGTCAATCTCCTGTGCAGACTCGGCAATGCCGTGGATATCTTCAAACAACATCCGACGTGGCAAACCCGATCCCCTGGAGTTCAACTCGGATACGGCCCAGAGCTGCTCGAGATCGGATCTAGGGAGGTTGGAGTTATCATCACCCTCATCAACTATTCCGACTACGACTCTCAGTCGGACTACGACTCTCAGTCGGATTCCGACTCTAAGTCGGACAGCAGTTCGACAAGCTTCTCCTTGCCACGAGGAATCTTCATGGCATCCAAAGGCTCAACTCCTACTCAGGAATCACGCCGACTACAAGAGGAGCAACAAGAGGAGGAGGCCTGCCGATTGCGAGAACAAACTGGAGGAAGAAGCAAGACGCCTGCACGCCCACAACGACGATCTATGTAGGGCTAGGCGAACCACTCAGTAACAAATCCTCCAAACCCAAGTCAGCAACCACGATGTCTTCGTTACTCCTCAACAGAACATCATGGCCGCTGCAACTCTACTAGATACACTCCAGTTCGGGCCTAATCACCAGGGCACCCCGACGATCGCAAGGATAAAAGCCATGCTTACTGCTACTGCATGTCAGCAGCACCAACAGTCGGGCGATACCCTCATACCGACCAACCGGTCGGCTTCCCTAGCGGCAGTCTCATCCACCTCAAAGCGACGCCGAGCGGCCGGCTCTAGTCGGCAGCACATGGAGTCACGCCAAACGTCACTCGGCAACCCCAACAACAACCGGCAGCGTCGAAGCGACCATCGGGACAATCAGGATCTCCGAGACCCACTATGGCGTGACCTTCAGCAAGACATCAATGCTCGGCACCGCGAACGAGAGGAAGACAAGCAACACCAACTGGAAGACGAGAACGAGTGCTTCGGCCTCTACCATGAGCGGTTTCTCCGCCGTATTCGGAGTCGGAGACCTCATGACGATGAAGGCATACCGGCCTTCACCCAAAAGCTACAACAGGTCGACTGGCCATTGGGTTTCAAGCCTACAGGAATCGAAAAATACGACGGCAAGACCAACCCCGAGTCCTGGCTCACGGCCTACACTCTGGCGATCCGAGCTGCTGGAGGAAATCACAAAATCATGGCTAACTACCTCCCAGTCACTTTAGCCGACTCAGCGTGGACATGGCTAATTGGACTTCCCAAGCAATCAATTGGCTCCTGGGGAGAACTCCGAGAGCGCTTCATCGCCAACTTTCAGGGAACATATGAGAGGCCATCTTCTGAGTACGACTTATATCAGTTGCATCAAAGGAAGAACGAGTCTCTTCGTGGCTTCATCAAGAGGTTTTCTGAGAAGAAGAATTCAATCCCGAATATCAAGGATGAGGTTGTCACATTCGCCTTTCGAAAAGGAGTCAAAGACACCTCGTTCATCGACAAATTCACACGGAAGCCTCCCAACTTTGTCAAGGCTTTATTTGACATGGCGAACAAATACGTCGACTCGGCCCAAGCTATTGCTGAGGCCCTCGATGACAAAAAGGCATCCTGACAGAAGAAGCGGAAGGACACCGACGACGTGGTCTCGACTAAAGCCGGGAATCGCAAACGCAAGTCAGACGGCTTCATTGTGGTAGTCGGTCACAACCGTCTTCGACCTCCTACAACCAAAGATTATCAGAACAACAAGTGACATGCTCGGGGGCTCACAACCTCAAATGCAAGGATGGCATCCCCACTCCGAAATACCGAACAGCTAAGTCGCTTCCTGATAAATAATTTTTCACTCAGCCTTGCCAATGCCGTAGCCGCTTACACCTAATAGGTGTACAAGTTGCACTTTTTTCTATTTTTGCTCTTAGATGATTGCAAAAGTATTCGAGTAGCATAAATCCTGATCCGTGAAACTTTGCTCCATGAAAGACGAAATCAAGTCACCCAAAACGCGTGTCTGGGAAAGAGCCATGAGCCAACTCCCGACGCTAGGGGGCTATGATTAGTTGGGCAGAGTGCTTAAACGTAAGGGGTCAACTACTCGGAGAAATTAATATCAATAAGAGGAAGAACTCATATTTACATATATTATAAAGTACATTTTATTCGGGTGATTGTTTTCATCATCAGATGCTACTCATCCGATATGTTTATAGTGCAGGGCTAGCTCCGGATACGCGTGACAAGAACTCAGGGCTGCGAGCCTGATGAGGACATCATGTCTTTAGATACACACTTACAACCTCTTCATGATGAACACGATGTGCAACCGATCCAAGGACCAATTACTCGTGCACGTGCTCGTCAACTTAATCGCCAGGTGAATGCGTTCCTAAGCTTACATGAGAATATTTCTACGAATGGCATGCTATTTAATTCTTGTGATGATTTTATTGTTCTTAGGAACCTGGGAGAAGACCATGGAGAATAGCTCAAGACACCACATATTGAAGTGGAGACAACAAGTGCAAGTAAACTCCTATTCCTGAGACCGGTTCAGTTTTGGGCTGGGAGATAGCATCAATTTCAAACGGCCATAACTTTTTATCCAGAAGGAGTTACAGGGCCTACAAGTACTTGCTGGAAAGCTTATGAAGTCTCCTTTCAGATGGTTTTAGTTTCATGTCAAAATTCCTCCTGAGCTGTCCGGAATCATCAAAACAAGATATGTACCTCTTCCAGTCCGAGTCTGTTTTGGGCTTTGGGCCTTGTAATTGTGTCATGGGCTAAACCCATGAGGAGTGCGCCCCTCACAGGGCAAACCCTCATCTTAGGACGTCCTAACTCGTATATATTCCATAGCCGCCACTGTTAAGTCAGGTTTTGCTTAGATTAATCTATCTGTGAACAGTTTCGCCGTTTATCGGTTCGTGAGACCCCAACTCGAGAGTATAATCATTCATCTGCAATTGAGTTGCAATCTTTCTTGTTCTTGCTTGTGTTCTTCGATTCGCATGCTGGGATTAGCCTTCATGGCGAGGTCAACTGGGCAGCGCACGGTTGATAACGAGAGGAGACGTTTTACTGCGATCGCAGGGTTCGGGTCTTGGTGATCAGAAGCCGGATTGTGAGTGTCGATTCTCCACCAAATCGATAGTTATCTTTACCTAACGGAAGATCGGGCACCCCGTTGCCATCAAAGCCTATCTCCTACGCTCAGGGGCTGGACAAGTCTGCCAAAATACACTCGGGATGCTCCACGAGGGCTACTAACCGAGTACTTGCGCCAGTCAGGACGACATCTTCCCCTGCTACGCTCCATGTGAGCTAACAACCGACCTCCGGCGCTAGTTGGGGGTCGTATACTACTCGACTGGGTGAGGTATGCCCCATGAGGGTCGCCAGCCAAATCCTACGCAAACGCTAGATTCGGGTACCTTATTCGGTCGCAACTCGGCTAAGTTGGGTACGCCCCATGAGGGTCGCCAGCCGAATCCTATGCTAATGCTGGGTTTGGGTACCTTATTTGGCCATAACTCTGTTGGATAGGGTATGCCCCATGAGGGTCGCCAGCCGAACCCTTTGCTAACGCAAGGTTCGGGTACCTTATTCAGCTTTACCCAAGTCAAAGAAGACTTACGTCGTCTAAGCGCATCCGGAGTTCTCATGTACCGCGTCAGACCTGAGGAGGGCAAGCAGATTCTGCAACATACCTACTCAGGCACCTGTGGAAACTAGGCTGCTGTAACACCCTGCAAATCGTCTTAATTAAAAATTATCGTGGGTAAATGGAAATACAAGAATACACTAGAAAATCTTTGTTTGAGAAAAGAGTTTGAATAAAATTTTGAAATTTCCAATATTAAAAATCCCGAGTTTAAATCTTGAAATAAACACTTGGATGCTTTTATATTCCAGGGGTTTTGTCGGAGTATTTTAAGCATTTGAGTATTTACAATATTAAATTCTTCGCGTTTCGTGGTGGTATTTACTTCTGGTAAATTCTCCATGATTTAATAAACTCTCTGAAATTTTCTTGGATTTTTCGGAGCTACATAATTAATTTTAATGCTATAAAGATCACTAAAGTAATTAAATAAATATAAATAAATTCCTTTTCCTTTCCCCTGTTTGGGTCGTTTCTAATTCAGTCCTTTGAAGTCTCTCCGTTCATTGTGAACTCTGACTCCTTTTTCCTCTAGGGTTTTGTGTCGTTCCCAGAACCCTAAAGTCACTTCAAAAACCTAAATTCGGAGTTACCGGATTTATTCATCTTTGAAAACTCTAGAACTCTTTTGGACTCCTAATTCGAGATCCTTTGTATTCGAAATATCTATACGTCCCTTTGAGATAAATCCCAGATATTCCCTTAAACTCTTTTTTTTGTCAAAATGAATCCAAATCTCCAATCGTCTGAGATTTCTCCAAATTCCAGTCCCAATAAAATACTCTTGTCAATTCCCTAATCCCAAATATTTATTTGGAATATTCCATTTCCTGTTCCCAGGAAAAATATTTATAATTTCCCGCATCTCCAAATATTCATATTTTGGGAAGTTCAATTATGCTCGAAATATTCCGAAACTATTATCTCTGCAAAATAATGTTCAATTTTATCGATTCTCCGAATTTTCCGAGATCCGGTTTCCCAAATACTCCTGATAAAATACCCTTTTGTTTCCGAACCTCTCAGAGTATATTCCGTTTCCTAATCTCCTCCAAGTGGTTCTCGGAATCCCACAAAATATTCGAGTTTCCTGACCCACTAAATATGCTTTGTTTCTAATTGTCCAAATACTGTTCGATTCCCAATATATATTTATAATATATATATACGTATATATATATATATGTATGAATGTATATATCCTCATATTAGAATAGTCGTTTCATCGTAACACCGCTTGTCTCTCTATTCCAAATGAATATTTCGATTCCGAAATGTCTCATAATTATCTAAGTTCTAAAAATAGTTCACAAAATCCCTCTCTTTTTCCTTGTCCTCTTTTTTCCCTTTTATTTACCTTTCCTTTCCCTGTTTCCTTCTTTCCTGGCCTCCTCTTTCTTCTGTCTCCTTACTCTGTCTCTCTCTGTGTCCACCCGAGCCCGCCGGGCCGAGCACCTCCTCGGCGATCGCTCCTCCAGGCCGCGCCTGTGCTCGACCTACCGCGCCGCGTCCCGGCACAGGCCGCCAGGCCCGCGGAGCTCCTCGCCGTGCCCGTGCCTCTCTCTTGCCGTGCCCGTGCCTGCGCCTTCCCTCGGCCTGCGCCCGACCTCGGCCCAAGCCAGCCGCGGTCCAGGCCAGCGCTGCGCTCCTCTCCGCAACGCCGCTGCCGCCCGATCTGTTTTTTGCCGCCAAGTCGCCCCATACATAAAGCCAGCACCTTCCCCTGTGGCCTAAGCCGGCTGTCCGCTAGCCCTCCACGCGCCAGGCGCCGCCCGTCACCGTCGCGCCGCCCTTGTCTCATCTAACGCCGCCCAGCGCCGCTATCTCCCGTGCGTCGCTGGTTCGGAAGCCACCGCCGCCGTCTACACTGCCGCCGCAGCCCAGCGCCTGCCTGCTGCTTCCGCCGGAGCCGCTGCCCTTTCCGCTCCTAGCGCCGCCGCCTGTGGAAGCCGTCCCGCTCCGGAGAAGCGCTGCCGGGAGCCTCCAAACCACCTCCTCCCTCTGCTCGGCAACTCGGCTTCGTCGTCGTCGAACCATCGTCACGGCCGGTCGCCGCTCTTTACCGCGGACGCCGCTTCAGCTTTCGGCGTTGCCGTCTTCGTCATCTATCCCACCGGAGGAGCACCACGTCGCCGCTCTGCCCCTGCAAGCCGTCGCCGGTGAGCACCTACATGCCGCCCTGTCTTCCCCATCTGCTGCCTCAGCCTGCTCCTCCCCTGTGCACCGTGCCGCCGCACCGGCTTCCCAGGCGTCGCTGCAAACCCGCCCACTGCCAGCGCCATCGTCGCCGGGCCGTCGTCGTCGCATTCGCCTGCTGCCGTGGTGAGCTCTAGGCCACGTCCATCTTTTCTATGTTCCCCAGCGCCTGTTCGTTTCCATAGCCTGCGTGTCGCCCGTGCCTCGTCGGTATCGGCTCGCCAACGAATCGTCATCGCTGGTTTGCGCGCCGTGGCGCCATCAGTTTCACCGTCGCTGTCGACACCCCATCTGTCGTGCACCGTCGACCTCCACCACCCGGCGTCGTCGCCTGCCGTCATCCATCGCTATCATCGTGATGCGTGTGGCCGCATCGACCGGGGACCGCCAGTCCCACCACAGCTGAACGTCGTCGTCGTCTTCATGTTCTTCACTACCGCCGTAAGCTCCGTCGAGGACTCACTCCATCGGCATCTCTTCTCACCGGAGCGCCTCCTCCTTCCCCATCCCGTGCCGACCGTGGCACTATCGTCGTCATCGCTTCACCATGTTGCGCCACCCACCGGAGTCGCTAACCTGACCTAAGTTGTTGTGCCGTCGGAGTTTCTTTTAACTGTCAACCAGTGCCATCTCTGCTTTAATCGTCACATCGGCGCCCACATCATCGTCATTCTCACCCTGCCACCATCCGGGTTTCACACATCACTCCTCTGGTCCATGGACCCCGCCTGTGATCTAGGTCATCGCCAGTGGGCCCCACTTTTGTACTGTACACAGCCAAATAGTCTTTTTAATCCGAAAATTCAGAGAATATTCTTGAGAATATTCTTTTCATTCTTTTCGGATTCATTCTGAATCAATCTTCAAAAAGCCATATTTTTCCATTTTGAAGTCCGAATCGACCCGTTCTTCCTAAATTCATTTAAAATCATAATTTACTTGTTACGTATTTTTATGTACTGTTTATTTGGAGTTTCTTAGGGTATTGTTATCTGTTTTGCTTGTAGTCGCAGCGTATATCGTCGTTTCGGAGACTTTGGAGTCTGCGGAAGAGTTCGAAGAGTATTTGAAGACTTTGCGATTGCAAGGAAGTCACACAACAATCTCCTGAGCATGTTGATCCAGTTGTGAAACCTATTTTTATTTTAAAGTTATTGCATGAAATAGTTTTGAATGACATTATTATGGAGGTATTTACTTATTATCCATCTCCATTGATAAATTATGGCCATATTTGATGTTGATATCTGTACCTGATACCCGGGTAATTATTGACTAGCTAGATGTTTAATTATTCATTCGCTAATTTTTAGGATTTGCTAGCCCATGCTAGAAACGAGAGTGCATTTATGGAGAATTAAGGACTCATTATGACTATCGAGGGATTAATGGCTCATATGTCACGACCGTGAGTCGTGTTGATTAAGTAATTTGTCAAACTCAACTTGATTGATGGTGGGTTGTGGCACCAGGGGGGGTTTTGGAAGTTGCTGCGGTGTCAGGAATTAAGGGACGGTTCGCCGGATTACTATTGCAAAAGCAATACTCCGTGTAACCACAAGCCAGCATTGCGAGTTAAGAGTAGGTCAATGTGCGTACGTTTCAACGGGGATCCACATGGTGTGTTGTGGCTGTGTCAATAAGACCACCATGGCAGCGATCAATAAGTCATGTCTTGGGTGTTGACGTTTCCCAGACTCAAACCGATCAGTTCTGGCCCGGAAAACTGAGGGTCAGCGCGGTGGCTTCCTTGTTGTGGGATTACATGGAGGTTCTATACATTCTATTCGGTACTTTCGAGTATCGCGACGCTGGCTGACATGTGTTGAGATTGTGTCTTGTGTAAAGTGGTACATCTCTGCCAGAGTAAACTATTCGAATAGCCTTGCGCGCGTTAATGACGCGCGTACATGTTTCTGGATTGAGTCCAACACAATTTCAATAATATGAGAATGATGAATATTGATAGCTCCTGGTTGGAGAAATGGTTTGGCCTGAACTGCGTTGGACGCTGTTCAGTGGTTGATTCAATACTGAATTAATAATTAAACTATACTATTTTAATGATTTCGATGCAAATGTGTAATCTGGTTTACGCAATAGCATATTATGCCTTCCTGTGTATCCGGTGGCATTACATTGCATCCTAGTGTGGCTATGTTGAAGTCGGGGGGGGTACTCAGTCTTGATTATTGCAATGTGAGCTGGCATTGGTGGAGGAAGATGGTGCTGAACCCCGTTGAGCTGCCTGTGCTTTGGGTAAGCTACGTATTGTCGTTCCGCTGCTGTTCTTCGTGGGCTAGTACTCTGTTGTAAGATTATCGTTATTTCGTATTTGGTCTTTATTCAAATTGTCGATTTGTGTACCTCGCTATTCCTGGACAGTATGATGCACAATTTGCTTGGAATTTGGTGAATTTAGGGGGACAGCTGCATCCAGGAAATAAGTCGGAAAGCTTGCAGACAAGATTCTTCTGGCTGATTGCAATTACCAATGCTGGAGTACTCGTCGATGGACATGCGATGGATGCTACTTCTATAGAGCTATGTGGCTAGGTTCGGTCAGCCGGCTTATTGGTAGCAGCACCAAGATATATTCTACGAGTAGCATGCTCATGTGGGCCGCCCGCAGCCTGAGTTGAAATTATAGCGCTTGGCTACGCATAGGAAGCGATAGGTCACGATGCTTCATGAGACCTATTGCTAAAATACTAGTTTGGGGATTGTTTATCACAGGCTGAGGATATTTCTGTTAAGGATCACAAGCTGGTTATTAATTAGGATTGGCAGTATTTCTCGGGAACTGAACCACGCGCGTTTAGTTCATAAAGTGGTGACTCGGCCTACATGTGTGGCAACAGTTCATGAGCAACATCTCCAGCGACATGACGGAAGAGTTAACTTCAGTAGTGCACACTCGGAGAGAGCTATATGTCTCGATCCGCTAACATGATGCTGAGATTAACTTCTGGGTACCACTCGGGAAAGATACAACCCCTCAGCTGACATGAGCTGAAGAGTCCAGTACGAGTAGGTCTATCGCGCAAGACTTAACACCAACGTTCCGACTGACATGAATCAAAAGTCCTACATACGAGTAGTGCCCTAGTCGGCAAGATATATTTATTATGTTTGAACATGATACCGGAGGCTTCAATACCAGTAGATAACTACTCGGGAAACTACCGGTTAAAGATCTTTGCGTTATGTTTAATTGTCTTCACATTAGCACAAACGTCGGGCTACACTATAGGGCGCTATTTGCGCACATATTCATAATCTACATGAAGCTTTCATAGCTCGCGCAGCTGACTGAGTAGGACTCAGGAGAAGACACTCGGAAAAGTTACCGGCAGTGCACTCGGGAAGACTTCCCGTGAGATGACATCGGCAAGCGTGATCAACTATGAAGGCTAGGGCTACTGTGGTGCCATGGGCCCCGGGTACCTCATGACAAGCATATGGGCCACGTGGATAGAGGAGGCCTGGCCTTGTAATTAGAGATATATAATCCCCTAGCAGACTTTGCCTGTACATAAGGAAACACGTCTAGTTGGTTGTACTCCTACCTGTAACATGTCCCCAGTATAGAATGGGGCTAAGGCCGCCCCCTGAGGGCAGTGAGTTGGTTCAGCCAGATCACCACCGCCAATCTCAAAGGAAAACACACAACTGGAAGGGTATTACCTCACATCGCGGCCTGAACAGTAAAAATCTCTACGTGTTTCCTTGGCATCCAGACATCTATTTCAATGCTGAGTAGCCCCATCTATTATTACGGTAAACATCGACAATCTCTACCGTCATAAGCAGCTCTTCTGACTGCTGAGGGAACATAATTCTCCCCATCAAGATGAGGGATCTCAAGCTTGGTTCATGTACGACAGTCGTCCGCATCAAGTGGTACCCAATGCCCTTGAAACTGCGGCTGGTACGCAGAAATTCAAATCGTACGCGGTGGAGGGGGCTGAACATGGCCTGCGGATTGCTGTTGCAGCTGCGCTGTTGTTGGTTCTGAAGTTGTTGCGTCATCAATCTCTCATGGTCGGTCTGGGCCTTCATGAGGCGTGAAAATTTTAGTTGGTTACTTGAGGTGCTTGGGGTTGTTGCTGACATCGGCTGAGATCATTGCGCTGGTTACCTTCACTATGACCGTCTGGTATTCTCACCATTATTCAACATGTGCCGCGTTAGAGAGGTCTAGGCAGAAGAGAATAGTCTAAGAGAAGGGCTCATGGGGTAGAATAAAGCACTCTAGACAAAACAAACGTAGACTTCAAAAGCGGAGGGCTACAAATAGCGAACACAAATGGGAAAAACACACTAAAAAAAAAACAACGCCTGCTAAACACAACTTGAACGTCTACATAACGTGAACTACTAATACAGGCAAAGGACCCAAACAGAAGCCATTCTAAGCTAAATCCCTGGTCCACGACAAAGCTTAACGAGACCATAGTCACTGGTGTAGTCCTCTCCCTGTTGACGATAGAATTAAATAGGTGGGGGAAGTTCCGAACAAGGGAAGAGTCAAGAAAGGATGGTAAGAAGGACAAATTATATTGTTTTGGTGATGTCTTTTAAAATGTTTTGAAGTACGACGAGGCTAATAAGGCTGTGACTACAGTCGCGTGCTTTTGATACCAACCTTGTGAGACCTAATAGGACAATATGTGTACACGATGAGGATCCGCTAAGACATAAGTCAAAAGAATTAATATCAGCAGCAATATGAAGGAAATCCAAACTATTTATTAATAAGTTGACTGTGAAAAGCCGTATGGCTGAAAGTTTCATTATTAAACACGCAGGGTAAGAAACAAGTGCAGAGAAATATTATGTGGAAGCTTCCATTCATACATGCCACAGGCAGTCAATGGGGCACAGGCCTATTCGTCTTTCAGCACAACTCTTGGAAACAGGGGGGAAACTTTCTTCTGGAATTGGGGGGAATGCAAGGTGAGTATGGATATCAGCAGTGCACGGAAATATGCTATGCAAAGCTGACAAAGA
>RYFJ01001303.1:0-240642 GCA_003991445.1 Oryza meyeriana var. granulata | reverse complement strand
CACTATCTACTATAATTTTTTTGGATTTTTTATTTTTTAAAAAATTTAAATTCAGATGAAATTCAGGTAAACCATAGTGCCGGTTACTCTTACCGTATCCCGACGATATACGGCAGCTTATCGTGATAAGATGATATGGATACACTGGCCTTAATTGGTATAGTACCATACACACTTCATATTTACAACCACATGTAGGATCGCTAAAAAATCAAAGACTCAAATCTAAAAACGATACATCCAGCTCCACACCTTTCCAATTGCAGAAGAGCACCAGATTTCAAGATATTTGTGTTTTATGATCTTGATGGCTTAAAACAATATAGCTATTTTTTTAGTTTTATATTTTATTCTAATAAGTAGCTAGACATATAAAAGGTGACATTAACCCTATTACCTCAGACTATTTCTAGTAGGTCATCATTTTCCACTAACCTCGAGACGCGCCTTCACTCATAACTGTTCTTAATCTCTATCACTTTTCGTAATTGATAATGAGTATTTTTAGATTTTTTACTATTTTTATTTCTTTAAACACTCATAGAAATTCTCACTCCGGGATAGTTTGACCTTAGCACAGATAACCAAGCGAAATCATTGGATTGCAAAATTTGTACGAAATGCCTATCAGTGCTGTACAGTAGAGACGAACGCCGCTGTTTCACGCGCTTGTGACAGCCAGCACAAACTTGTTTTGTTTTGTTCATATTTTCCAAAGAAGACTCTGAAGCCTGACGTGGCCAGCAAGTAGCGCCATTCCAACTCGCTACTTTATTCACCGCATAAGATGTAACTCGGCACAAGGGTAAAATGGTAAATTCCTCTCTATGAATAGCAATGCTAAGTATTTGAAAAAAAAGGTCAACTTTGCCAAGTAAAGAAACCAGAGGGAGTATAATGTTGGGGACCATACTTTTAGGACCGGACCGGACATTGAACCGGCGAGGCCATCGGTTCACTGGTTCACTGGTCTAACCGTTAAGAACCGGTTGAACCGCTGGTTTCGACTAGTTTTAGACCGGATATTGAACCGGTCATGAATATATTGAACCGGACAATATATATATATAAGTCGATTTATAGAAAATAAGCATACATATAATCTCAGCACTGCACTCAAAATTATTATTGGCACTTCAAAAATATTTTTGGTGTGAGAGGCTCATCTGTGAGTGAATGATGGCTTATGGAGTGAATTCAATTGTCAGTTTTTGGGGAAATCATTTTTAGTAGCACACGTTAGCCATTCAATGATTCAGATAAGGTGTGGCACATAAATCAAGAAGATTCAGAATGCGAGGGAGACACGCGGCATTGCCCGAAGAAGAGAAGAGACGGCAGCGGCCACACGACCGGAGCGAACCATCTCCGCGAGCGCGGCACCCGGGCGGCGTCGCCACTGGGGGTAAGCCGCGACCTTTCAGGGCGGAATACAGAGATCGGCAGGAGGGACCTTCGCACTGCTGCGGCTACGCCGGAGAACAGCAGGGCGTCATGGAAGACGGCGACGCGAGCCTCGAGCCAGGACTTGGACGCCCCACGCATCAGCGCACTAGCGGCGGTGGTAGGGGTCAGCCCGTGGCTCTCACACGGAAGGAGTAGAGCAGAGGAGGAGGGGTTTCTAGAAGCTTCCGCGCATCGGAGGAAGAGCGAGCAGGCGAGGGAGAGAGTCTGCCGCGCGCGCCGCTGCCGTGAGCCTGCGGCCTCGGGCCGCGCGCGTGCGCCTTGCGCCGCCCCGGCAGTGCGCCCGCTGCAGCGCCGCGATGCCGCCGTGCGCCTGTGCCTCCGCCGCCGCCGCGCGTGCCTTGCAGCCGCAGTCAGCTGCGCCGTGCGCCCGTGCACGCCGCCCGTGCGCCTGTGCTTCGCGCCGGGCGCCCACATTACAACACTAAAGGACCTTTTCACCAATTTTCATCATACCCTAAGTTTAGATAAGGTGTCTCCAGTGCACCGAGGGGCATTTGAAAAAATCCAAAACTACGCGGTTCGCAGCAACCGGCCGGCTTCACCGGTTCGAAAAAAACCGACCGGTTCAACGCGGTTATAGCGTTCGAATTGCATACAGACGGTTTTTTAACCGAACGGACCGGTTTAGGCTTCTGGTTCGTCTTTTACCGGTCCGACCGCCGGTCCGGTCGGTTCCAATAAACTATGGTTGGGATGAGCTTCCAACAAATGCCTCACTAGGGCGTTTGGTTGTGCTTTAAGTTTATATTTTTTTTCTCGTTTTCTATAAGCATGTTTTCTGAACTATTAATGATATGTTTTTATAAAAATTTCATATAAAAGGTTTAATAAAAATAAATAGATTTTATTTTCAAGTTTCTAATAGTTACATACTTAATTAGTTACGTGGCTAAAATGATTTCTCCTTTTGTGTTTGTTAGAGTGAGTTCGGCAACAGCAGGTTTTTAAGGAAAGTTTTAGCGCACGCAAAACAAAAAAGTTTTAATTATTAAACTTAAAAATTAATTTATTTGATTTTTTAGAGCAACTTTTATATATAAATTTTTATAAAAAAAGTATTTAGCGCATCGAAAACGTGTTTATAAAAATGAGGAGTTTTCTCTTTTTCCCTTATCAAATGCTGACTAAGGTTCCAGGCTTGAGAGAAAATTTTTCCTCGTTTTCTATGAGCATGTTTTCTACACTATATATTTTTTTAAAATTTTTTATATAAAAATTGTTTTAAAAATTATATTAATTTTTTTTAAACATTTAAAAAATTAATACTTAATATCATATGCTTAATGACTTTCTTCTTCTTCTAATCAGCTCCAATTATCCCTAAGCCTATCCTACGGTTGGAAAGGCAAAAGGAGAAAACATTCACTCCCCTTTGGCTCTTTCCATTTCATGCGAGAGGGAAACAACGTTTGCGACTGATCAGGGATTGGAGCCCACACCCTCCCGAAGCCACAGGGAGGAGGAGGACGAGGACGACGAGAAAGCCTATTTTTAGCAACCGAGGTGCGCGCGGCAGAGCAGCAGCGGAGCACCGCGCGACCCATCCGCTCGCCCGCCACATTTCGTCGTCACCCCTCTCCGTCCTCTCCTCCCCTCCTCGTCGCCGGCGTCTCCGCGAGGTGAGCGCCCGGTCCCTCCTCTTTCGTTGTGCGGTAGCTCGTGGTGGAACTGGAACGTTTCGCGGCCCTCTCGCGCTCGGCGTGGATTGTGGGGCAGTTAGGGTTGGGGGGATTTTTTGTTTTGTTTGTTTTTGGTTTTGTTTTGGTGATCGTGTGGGGGATTGTAGGGTTTGGTGGTGCGTCGTGTTGAATTCGATCTGGATTTGTAGGGTTTTTTTTTGCTCGTGATGGCGGGGGTGGAGCCGCCGCCGACGAGGTTGGCGGCGCGTGGGGTGAGGCCGAGGAGGGTCTCCGCAAAACGCTCCTGGCCCCCCGGCTGCGGCCGCTTCCCGCTCCAGCGCCGCGCTGCCGCTGCCCGCTCCTATGGCCGGTGACAATGGAAATAACGGCGTCGATGGCGTCGCCAACCAGGGCGGAGCGGAGGAGGTGACTGTCACAGCCAACCGCTTCCCTGTTTCGCCACCGCCACGCTGCAGCCTCTTGTAGCAGTGATGATGAGGAGCAGGGTGGTCAACTCTGGTAGTGTCGAGGACAGAGGAGGGGATGGAGAGAAGGGCGTCCATGGTGTCGCCGAGGGCAGAGAGGAGAAGGTGGTTGCCCCTGCTGTTGTTTCCTCCGCCTCATGCAATGGTACCCTCCCGCATGCGCCGTCTCAGGCAGAGGCAGAGAGGATGGAGGTGGAGGATCAGGGAGAAGGGAGCGGGAGACTGAGAGCCCGCAACTGCCTAACGATAGGGATGCTCGGTCTTCAAATGATCAGGGAATGGGCAAGGTGTTTGATGTGATGCCATTGGCAGTGGCTGCACCAATTAGTTGTGGTGCTAATGTCTCTAATGGTTCTGTGGAGAATGTTAGGGATGTGGCCAGTTTGTTGATGAATAGGAGGGGAAGCAAGGGGGGCTGTGAATATGTGAGAAATGAGGTTACTAGTGATCGGGATGTCCGAGAGACAGAAAACAGAGTGGGTTTTGGTGAATTAAACAGCAGGCAAGAAGGATGATGTACATGATGGTGGCAGAAAAAAGAGGTGGTTGATGTCAGCTGTGAATCCTCCACCCAAAAGAAGGGCAGTCTCAGCTGTACGCAAATTTCCACCTGGTTGTGGGGGGGCTGCTTCTACTCTTGCTGGAAGTGGAGTTGAGGAGTTGCATTTAGAAGCCACACCTGTTTAGTGTAGCAGCGGTGGTGCCTCTATGGAGGATGCCATGGCAAGAACCCCAATTTCAGTCCAAGGTGCTTTGGTGCCCGGTCTAGACCATTCTAGTGAGGCAATAGATGGCAAGACAATTGAAGATGATGAATCTAGCAAGGTAGAAAATAGGATCCAAGAGTTCCAAGTTGCCACAAATGTTGATGATTTTGACAGGAGCCAAGAATGGTAGTACATGCCCTAGCAACATCATTACAAAACCTTTGCCTAGGCATGGTTTTATTGAGAGGGTGAATGGAAAGGGATCACCACAAGAAAAGAAGTTTGTAGCACGAGCTTTTGGGGATGGCAAGATGACAAGAAAATGTGAAGGGAGATTACAGGAAGGTACTCTCGATACTCGTATGAGAGATCTTGTTGATGTAAAGGCAAAACACAAGATATTAAAGAGTGATAAGTTGAAAACATGGCATTGAAAGATGATGCTAGATCCTGTGGAGATGGTAGGATGAAAAAGAAGGCTTCAAGCACTCAGAGAGGTGTGGTGCACTCGGATATGAACATAAAGCAAGGTAATTGCTCGTAGGGTTGATCACAGGCAATGCAAGGGCATCATGAATAGGCTAATCGAGGAGGCTAAATTGGGAAGCATGCTACGAACTAAAACGAATTGAAGAAAATGATGATAGAACTTTGTGATGATAGGGATAATGTACAGGCATTAATGGCCCCAGAAATGCCCGTGGCACAAGGAAGGAAGTCTATTGGTAGTGCCTCTGGAGTCTCATACTCCTAAGCGCAAGCTTAAGAAAAAAGTTGCTAGGCCAAGGAAAGAATTGAAAGATGCTACTCCAAGGAAAGACTTTTCCCTAGAAGTTCCCTCTTCTAAAGCGATCAAGCATGAGGCTGTAGAGGACAAGGAGGATTCTCACTCGGAGGAGGAAGGCAACTCTAAGGCTTCTTACTCGGCGGATGAAGGCAAACCTAAGGCACTAGTGCGTGGAGGAAAGGCATTAGTTATGCGTGGAGGAAAGAATGAATTATGTGTTACACTCCCTCCTTGTGCTCCTTCGGGCACAGATCCCCGAAGCAAAATAAGGAATTTGCTCCAAAGGTTCCAGGCGGCATGTCGAAAGCTTGTGCAACTTGAGGAACACCATAGAGGTAATATTGGAAGGATTGACATTGAGGCTGCTAATGCCCTAAAACAAAATGGTTTTACTAAGCCTGGGCCTATTGTTGGCAATGTTGCGGGAGTTGAAGTCGGCGATGAGTTTCATTTTAGAATTGAGTTGTCAATTGTTGGACTCCATCGCCCATATCAAGCAGGTATTGACTCTTCAAAGGTGAATGGAATCCTGGTTGCTATAAGTATTGTCGCTTCCGGAGGCTATCATGATGAATTGTCTAGCTCTGATGAACTCATATATACGGGCTCTGGAGGACAGGCCATCGGCAATAAGGCGGCTGAAGATCAAAAGCTTGAGCGTGGTAATCTAGCTTTGAAGAATTGCATCGAAACAAAGACTCCGGTCCGAGTGATTCATGGATTCAAAGGTCATGGTAAAGGTGAAGCTAGCCATTCTAAATCCAAGCAAATCTCAACATATATTTATGATGGGCTGTACATGGTGGTGGATTGTTGGCAAGAAGGCCCAAAGGGCAAGATGGTCTTCAAGTATAAGTTACAAAGGATCCCAGGTCAACCCGAATTAGCATTACACATAATCAAGGCAACGAGGAAGTCCAAAGTTCGTGAAGGTCTTTGTGTGCCTGATATATCTCAAGGAAGTGAGAGGATTCCCATATGTGTGACCAACACAATTGATGATATGGAGCTAGCACCATTTAAGTACACTGCTGAAGTCATATATCCACATTCCTATGCAAAAGAACCTCCGAAAGGCTGTGATTGCACGAATGGTTGCTCAGACTCTAATAGATGTGCCTGTGCAGTGAAGAATGGAGGTGAAATCCCTTTCAATTTCAGTGGTGCTATTGTTGAGGCAAAACCTCTCATATATGAGTGTGGCCCATCATGCAGGTATGACATGCAAAAGCTTACCAATCTGAAACAATAAACTGAGTAACATTTTCATAATGTTCTGAGAATACCAAAACAGATTTATAAAATCAGGAAAGGTTTCTCATTGATTCTGAAATTTCTACCATGTCATACGAGGGCTGGCATATTGTTGCAGATTCATTTGTCAGTGAAACACCCCGCAACACATACGGAACATAAAATGTTATGACCAACCTTTTCACCTTAAGTCTATAGATTTTCACACCAGAACTATTCATTTACCGCAGATCATTGGTTGTAGTGAATAACAAAATATGTTCTCAATCAGAGAGCTAGCTATATTATCGTAAGTCATAACAGAAAAATTGGTTCATTCACCTGAAATTGGTAGATTTCCACAGCAGAACTACTTTCACATTGGACAATTAGGTTAATTTGGAACTACAAGTTCTGTTCCAAGCTGTGATCTAACAAATGCTCATAGCAACAAAGTTTCTCATAAAGAAACTTGTTTGCCTGAAATTAATTGATTTTTGCAGCAGAATTGTTCGTTCACATTGAACAATTAGAGTAAACCCAAATTATAAATTCTATTCGAAAGCAGTGAACTACCAAACGCTAAAAAACATATCTTGGTTTATAGAGCCAACCAATTCATGTCAAGTTAATTAGTTTTTACAACAGAATTATCTGTTTGTATTGGAACATCTGTTTAAACCAGAAGTAGTTCTGTTCTAAAATAGTGAGCTAACCTAATGTTCAAAACTATATGCAGGTGCCCTCCAACATGCCACAACAGGGTGAGTCAGCATGGTATCAAAATTCTGCTGGAAATATTCAAGACAGGGAAGAAAGGTTGGGGTGTAAGATCTCGGAGTTCTATCTCTTCAGGCAGTTTCGTATGTGAGTATACAGGTGAGGTATTGCAAGACAATGAAGATGAACAGATAGAGAATGATGAGTACCTTTTCGATATCGGTCATAACTATCATGATAAAGTTTGGGAGGAGCGTAAATCAGGCATTTGGGGTCTAGAATCTTCTACGTCCGACACACCGGAGGATACTGAAGGCTCTACTATCGATGCATCAAAGTGCAGCAATGTTGGAAGATTCATCAACCATAGCTGCTCGCCGAATCTGTATGCTCAAAATGTTCTCTGGGATCATGATGACAAGAAGATACCGCACATCATGTTCTTTGCCAGCGAGAACATCCCACCGCTGCAAGAGCTTACTTACCATTACAATTATACAGTTGGTAAACTCAAGGACAAGAACGGCAACGAGAAGGTTAAACCTTGCTTCTGTGGTTCGCCTGATTGCTCTGGTAGGCTTTACTAAGATGCTGTTGGCTCGATGGTGGTGATAACCGTGCCCATTTTTCAGTGGAACACTGTTCTGTCATGCCATTTCAACTTTGTTTTACCTCTGTTTTTACTCGTGCTCATATTGCACTGTTGCACTCATGGGTAGCATGTAATGTTCTCTTTCCGTGTGTCGCCGGAGTTAAAATCTCATTGCATCCTTTAGAGAACAAGCTGAATGCCCCAGCTTTGCCATGGAATTCTAAAGCCGAAAAGAGAATTGATCACATTTTCATTGTCTGGCGCCGATAAGGACAAAGACACGTTAGATCAAGGTCTGGCTAACGATTTTCAAGATCCCAAGCCGAGCTTAATTATATTTTTAGAGGGCCGTCTGCCTACGAGTCCAAGTGAAAGCAGAAGCTTACAACACGCGACGTCAACTCAATCTCCGCAGCGGACATCCCTTAATACTTGTGCTAGTTAGAGACGTTAATCACGTTCACCCGCGCAAATCACCCAGATTGGGTATCCACTCGCCCTGGATCCGGTCGTGAAGAACATCAGATTGAAGAAGGTTATAATAGACGGAGGCAGCGCGCTCAATATCCTCTTCGCCAAGACCCTAGACAAGATGAAGATTCCTTGTTCAGATCTGCGGCCGAGTACGGCGTCCTTCCACGGGATAATTCCTGGCCTGTCTTTAACACTACTTGGGCAGATTATCTTGCCAGTTGCCTTCGGCACGCGGGATAACTTCCGCACAAAAAACATCTGCTTCGAGGTCGTTGACTTCGAGACTGCGTACCACGCGATACTCGGATGACCGGCACTCGCCAGATTCATGGCGGTACCGCACTATACATATATGGTGCTTAAGATGCCAGGGCCAGCAGGAGTCCTCTCCCTCCACAGTGACGTCAAGCAAGCCTTCACCTGCGACAAGGAGAGTTGCGAATTGGCTCAATCACAAGAGGCGGCAGTCGGGCGCAACAACATTCGACAAGTTGTCACAACTGAAGTCGAGGAAGACCCAGTTTCGACCAAAAAAATAGCGAAGTCGGGAATTTAAGCGGACTCTGACACAAAGAAGATCCCCCTGGACCCTTCCGACCCCTCCAAGACTGCTCTAGTCGGGACCGGACTTGACCCCAAATAGGAAGACGCGCTCGTCACCTTCCTCCAAACTAACAAGAATATCTTTGCATGGAAACCGTCCGACATGCCGGGCGTACTAAGAGAGGTGATCGAGCACGCCCTCAACGTAAAGACAGACGCCAAGCCAGTCAAGCAACAGCTGCGGCGCTTCGCTCAAAACCGTAAAGATGCTATTCGGGAGGAGATAACCAAGCTTCTCGCAGCCGGGTTCATCAAAGAGGTCTACCACCCGGATTGGCTGGCAAACCCAGTTCTGGTCCGGAAGAAAAAGGGTAAATGGCGCATGTGCGTCGACTACACCGATCTCAACAAGGCATGCCCCAAAGACCCATTTGGTTTACCAAGGATAGGCCAGGTGGTAGATTCAACTGCGGAGTGCGAACTTCTCAGCTTTCTCGACTGCTACTCGAGATACCATCAAATCAGCTTGAAGGAGGAGGACTGCCTCAAGACATCTTTTATCACGCCGTTTGGTGCGTACTGCTATATCACTATGCCGTTCGGTTTGAAAAATGCTGAAGCAACGTATCAACGTGCAATTCAGCGGTGTCTACACACTCAGATCGAGCGCAACATGGAAGCCTACGTCAACGACGTGGTGATCAAGACCAAGTCCACAGAAGACCTCATCACTGACCTAGAAGAAACCTTCCAAAATCTTCGAAGATTCAAGATGAAATTGAACCTGGAAAAGTGCGCCTTCGGTGTTCCATCCGGCAAGGTACTCGGCTTCATCGTCTCACATCGAGGCATCGAGGCCAACCCGGAGAAAGTCAATGCAATCATGAATATGGCACCCCTGACTAACCAGAAGGACGTTCAGAATCTGACAGGCTGCATGGCGGCACTTAGCTAGTTTATTTCCCAACTGGGCGAACGGGGTATGCCCTTTTTCAAGTTACTGAAGAAAGCAGACAATTTCTAATGGACTCCCGAAGCGCAGTAAGCCTTCGAAGACTTCAAGCAATTTTTCACATCACCCCCTGTGTTGGCGTCACCAATGTCCCAAGAACCGCTAATGCTATATCTGGCGGCAACTTCTCAGGTAGTCAGCATGATGCTGGTGGTCGAGCGATCCGAACAAGGTCACATCCAAAAAGTCCAACAGCCAGTCTACTTTGTCAGCGAGGTACTTGCCGACTTGAAGACGAGATACCCGCAGGTCCAAAAGCTGCTCTATGGCCTACTCATCACTGTCCGAAAGCTGGTGCACTACTTCCAAGCACATCAAGTCACGGTGGTCACATCATTTCCACTCGGGGATGTCCTGCATAACCGCGAGGCCACCAGCCGAATCGCTAAATGGGCGCTCGAGTTGATGGCGTTCGACATCATCTTTCAGCCGCGGACAGCAATCAAATCACAAGCTCTAGCCGACTTCGTGACCGAGTGGACAGAAGTTCACATGCCCGCATCAACAGCGAAGCTAGAATACTAGACAATGTACTTCGACGGTTCTCTACGGATCGGCGGCGCTGGGGATAGAGTCGTACTGACGTCCCCTACCGGCGAAAAACTGAAATACGTCCTACAAATCCACTTCCCGGCTTCCTACAACGTCGCCGAGTACGAGGCACTCATCCACGGGCTCCGCATCGCTATATCACTCGGCATCCATCGACTGGTTGTGCGAGGAGATTCACAACTTATGGTAAACCAAGTCATGAAGGACTAGACATGTCTCGACGACACCATGGCGGCATACTGTCAGGAGGTCCGCAAGATGGAGAACAAGTTCGACGGGCTGGAGATAACACACGTCCTACGACAATACAATGACGCTACAGACGAGCTGGCAAACATGGGATCCAAGCGAGAGGCGGTCCCGATAGGGATCTTTTTTGAGCAACTCATGGAGCCGTCAGTCAAGAAGAAACCAGCGCCGGAGCAGTCGGGAGGCGAACCTACCTCGGCAACAGACGAGGTGCTGCACATATGTCAAGATTGGCGGACTCCTGTTCTCAAATTCCTCCTGGATGATGAACTCCCAGAAGATCGTAGTGAAGCTGAATGAATCAAATGTCGAAGCAAGAATTTCTTAGTCGTCGGAGAAGACCTGTACCGAAGAAGTGCATCCGGTGTCCTCATGCGCTGCGTCACCACCGAGGAGGGCAAGCAGATCCTGCAGTCGATCCACTCGGGCGTATGTGGCAACCATGCTGCATCCAGAACGCTAGTCGGAAAGGCTTACCGGTAGGGATTTTTCTGGCCAACAGCAGTAACAGATGCCAAAGACATTGTTTGCACGTGCGAGGGTTGCCAGTTCTACACAAGACAAACCAATCTCCTAGCCCAGGAACTTCAAACAATCCCAATCTCCTGGCCCTTTGCAGTATGGGGGCTTGACATGGTCGGGCCTTTCAAGAAAGCGCCAGGAGGGTTCACACACTTGTTCATCGCAGTGGATAGATTCACCAAGTGGATTGAAGCTAAACCCATTGCAACCATAATAGCGGCACGAGCAAAAGACTTCATCATGAGTATACTCTACAGATTCGGGGTCCCCAACCATATCATCACTGACAACGGTACTCAGTTCACGGGCAGTATTTTTCAAAATTTCTGTGACGACTTCGGCATCAAGATCTGCTACGCGTCTGTGGCACACCCACGAAGCAATGGGCAGGTTGAACGAGCCAACGGTATGGTCTTACAAGGTATCAAAGTTAGGATATTCGACCGACTACAACCATACGCGGGCCTGTGGGTACAAGAACTCCCATCTGTTCTCTGGTCTCTCAGAACCACGGTTAGTCGGGCAACAGGGCAATCCCCTTTCTTCCTGGTCTATGGTGCCGAGGCGCTACTAACCGAGTTAGCGTTCGGCTCTCCGCGAGTCCGGGCTTACTCAGAAGATACTTCCAACAATACCCGATTAGTCGAACTAGATTAGTTGGAAGAAGCGAGGGATATCGCAACAATCCAATCGGCAAGGTATCTTCAAGGCCTGCATCGCTACCACAATCGCAATGTCCGTGGCCGCGCCTTTTTGGTCGGAGATCTCGTCTTGAGGAAAATACAAACCACCAAAGACAGGCACAAACTATCCCTAATCTGGGAAGGGCCGTTCTTTATAGCCGAGGTCACGCGGCCAGGTGCCTACCGACTGAAGACCGAAGACGGTGCCCTCATCAGCAACTCATGGAACATAGAACAGCTACGTCCTTTCTATACCTGAGTTTTACATTTTTTCCATGTGTACAGTTCCTCTCTGACTCACTATGCCGTTTGTTTCAACCGAGTAGTGAGTCAGGGGCTGCATGTATCTTATGTGCTTTGTCAATAATATACGAACCTATTTTACTTAAGTCACGAAGCTTCACTACGACTTTATTATGATTGCCCGAGTATAGCTTTTTGCGGTGAACGATTTTATTAAGTTCCTATGGACTAACTCGGTGCAGACCATATAATCGAGTAAAGCTAATGACAACTGAGTAATAAAGCTTGGCGGCATTGCATATATATTTACACATGTCCTTATAAAAGACCACAATACACCGACTGCATGACGTACTGTTTTTACAGATCCAGATCTCTGGTGATAATCTCTGCAGTCAGCCTCGCCTTGGCTATCAGCTCCAGCGCCTCCTCGGGAGTTGTCTCCTCGGCAAATCCCTCCCTGATGGCTTCGACATCTGCCCTTGGGTAGATGGACTTGGTCATAGCAAGGGTTCGGGCCACGCCGGTAATGACATGCTCATATGAGTACCTTTTCAAGGCACTTGGTGCATCCTCAAGGCACGCTTCCACTTGGGCGATCGAGCTGCATCTGGTTTCCACGGGGCGAGGATCCACGATGTCAAGGAGCCCTCTCACGAACCCAAGGAGGGCCTCCCATGACTCCTTGACGACCTTTATCTCCTCTGCGTAAGCCTGAAATTGGGCTTAGGAATTGGCTCTAGCAGCTATCCGGGTTCACCGACAAGTAAACTTGTTAAGTAAAGCTGCAGATGGAGTAATTAATGGATTGGTTAAGATTAGTGTCAAAAGGGAGACTTACTGTCATAGTCGGCCTCCCATCTGGCTATGGTCTTCTCCAGTTCGACTTTTTCCTTCTCGAGCTTGGCATTGGGCCCTTTCAACTCGGCCTTCTCTTGCTCAAGCTTGTTTCTCGCCTTTGTCAGGTCGGCCTCGTCCTTTTCAAGCTTGGCATTGGCTTTCGCGGCCTCCTTCAGTTGGATTGCCTCCTTTGTTCGGGTCTTCAACTCGGCTTCGAGGGCTGCACGACAGATTAGTCAAGAACTCGACGTCGAAGTCAAGGCACAACTGGGCGGTCGGGAACAACACAGCTAGAGGAATTTACCAAGGATCTGGTCAGAAAGATACATCCTGGAGGCTTACCTCTTATCTTTTTGGCTTGGTCCCAACTTTCAGCCCTGAGCTGAGTAACGGCGTCCCTCAGCCAAGACTCCCTCTCCTGGCTGCGCCCTTCTACTTCGGCCTTCAAGGCCCAAAGCTGGTCCAACTCTTGGAGCTGGGGGGCAACCCGAATCAAGACTTCGCTCATCCTCTCCGAGCGATCAACAAGCTTCTACTCGGGGAGAAGCAGAGCAAAACAGAGTCAGTCGTCAGATCACCCATATGAGCAAGATAGCCAAGACTACAATACGACGAAGGTCATACCTGGATCCCCTGGGATGCGTCGAGTGTAGCGCGCAGGAAGCTTTCACGCTCCCTTTCCACCGCAACCTCATCATGCTTATAACTCCTTGCGGTTCCGTCGGGCGCCGTCCATTGGAACGTCCACGGGAACTTGCGAGGAGGAGCCTCGAGCCTGGGGAGGTCTGGCTTATCCGAAGGAGGAGGCAACGACGACGACCACGATGGCGACGGACTCCTGGCCCCCAACTCGGCGGCCTCTAGGGCCCCAGGGGTTGGCTCAGGAGCTGCAGTCGCGGCTTCAACAACGGGCGCTGGCTCAAGAGCTGCCGCGACGGCTTCGACGACAGGTACCGGCTCAGGGGCTGGAGCAGCGCCTCCGGCAACCGTCCCTTGGTCGATCGGAGTCGGCGGCCCTGCAGTCGGGGCTATCTCAGTTTCCGCAACTAGGACCACCGCCGGCTTGGCAGGTGTGCTCGCTGGCGCCGACTCGGCTAGGACAGGATCGACAGTGGGGGTGTCCGGCGTGGTCTCCCTGAGATCAATGTCGACCCGCCTTCTGCACAACGAATCCAATATCAAGACATCACAATCATAAGCGTAACTTTCAGAAGACCCAGAACGACCTACCTCTTGGAAAACTTAAGCTTCTGTCCGGGAGATCCAGAGGTCGGCGCTGGAGGGCCACTGGCTGTCGGGCCAGAGGGCGCGGCAGTCGGCGGCGGCATTTTAGTCCTGGTCGGCCCCATCCGCAGTGTGGCCGGCTGGGGCGCTCGAGTACTCGACGGCGTTGTGGTCGACCTCGTACTCAGCGGCACTCTAGTTGGGCTCAACGATCTGGAGCTCGACCGCACGGGTCCTGGTCTGGGGCTCAATGGCCTAGGCGTTGCGCTGGCGGTGTCCCTTATATTCAGACTCCAGGCAGCAGTGCTCGGCTTCACAACCTTCGCCTTGCCCCGGTCTACACTGGATTTCTTCCCCGCTCTCTTGGAGTCGGGCTGGGCGGCAGAAGGACTCCTCGGCCTCTTCTTTGATTTAGCGGCCGACAACGGGCGGGAGTCATCATCAAACTCCTTACACCACTGCAAATAATTCAACAATATACATTACACAATGCTGGTCCATTACGGATACATGTCTACAAGCATTCATCACAAGAAGAAAAGCAGAGGTTACCTCGGGACGAGGCCGATTCCGGTTGTAAGCCGCAATGCAGCACTCTGCGTCCTCAGTTTCGATCACCCCATTGGAGAAATAGGTGAACAAGGTCTTGGTCACTTCTTGCTGGCTGACCACCTCTCGGCTTTCTCGGTCGGGGTCATCTTTTCCTTGATAGTCCCAGCAGAACTCGCTCCTCAACTTCAGCGGTTGAATACGCCGGGTCAGGAAATGCTTGGCCACCCAAGGGCCAGTCAGGCTGGCTTCCTTAAACTTCTCCAATCTGGCCAGCAACTGATGCACCTGGCCCATCTCTTCGGAGGTTGGCTCCGACGACCAATTGGGCGAAATCGTCGGGGGCTTTCCGGTGAATGCAGGCAGGGAGGGCGTCAGATCAAAACAATAAAACCACTCCTTATGCCAACCTTTCAAGGAAGACTTCAAAGGGAGACTAATATATATCTTCTTCATCTCACTCCTCAACTGAAGGCCAGCCCCCCAATCACCTGAACCTTATTTTTGGAGGGTTGGGGCTTAATGTGGAATAAATGCCTAAAGAAGTTAAAGTGGGGTTCTACACCCAAATAGCACTCACAAAGAGTCACGAAGATGGAGATTTGTAGGATCGAGTTGGGATTCAGATTCACCAACTCCAATCCATAAAAGTTAAGAAGGCGGCGGAAGAACTCAGAGGAGGGAAGGAACAAACCCTGGTCAAAGAAAGAGGCAAAAACAACGGTTTCACCGGATTGGGGATTTGGGACCGACTCACCCTCAGCCGGGCGCCAGCGGATGATATCACAGCTCTGCAGCCGCAGCGACTTCTCCAATCTTTCCAGCTTTGACCAGCTGCAATCCGAGGTCGGCCACCCTTCGTCCGATGCCCCAACAAAATCTGGAACCTTCAGCATGGCTGAGGGGACAGGAGATTTGGGGGAAATATGGTCGGGGGCTTGGAATGGGCAAATGGATGCAGAATTGCTCGAGCTTCGGTGGTGAGGAGCAAACAATGGTGAACCCTAGCGGAGCGGGAGGCGAAATTTCGGCGCGGAGCTGGGAAGACGAAACGATTGGTTGCGTGGGGAAGATAGAGGAATATTTTCTCTCTCCCTCAGCCTTTATAGAGCCTGTGCCGACTAAATGGGCTTGGGCCTACACAGTCAGCATTGGGCCACCAAGATATAAGTTCCTACAGTAGCACGCTCAATGTGGGCCGCTCATATGCTAGGTTAAAATCGCAGTGCTGATGCTACCAACAGGAACTGATGAGGTAAACAGATACGCTTCATGAAAGCCTAATTGCTGAACACATGTGTTCGGGTATCTGTATTATCCACCAGGTATCAAGGATATATCCTTATAAGGATCACAAGCTGGTCCTCATTAAAATTGGGGACGCAGGTATCTTTCTCGGGTACACCTGACCACGCAATGGATTTAATTTCATAAAATGGTGCTCGGCCTACATGCTTGGCCAACAGTTGCCATGAGCAATATTATTCCAACCGACATGACGCTGAAGAGTCTAACTTCCGAGTAGTGCACTACTCAGGAGATACTATAAATATCCTTTCCAGCTGACATGACGCTGAGAAGTCTAACTTTCGAGTGGGACGCCACTCGGGAAAGACTATAAACCCCCTTTTCCAGCTGACATGAAGCTGAAGAGTCCCGTATACGAGTGGCATGCTACTCGATAAGACTATAAATCATATTCCGGTTGACATGATACCGAAGAGTCTTATATACCAGTAGTAAACTACTCGAGAAAGACTACAAGGTTAAAGATTTTTGACTTTATGTTTAATTGTCTTCACAATTAAGCACAAAGTCGGGGGGCTACACCTAATAGGTGCGCCTATTCGATGTACACTATTTATATACCGACATGAAGCCCTTCATAGCCTCGTTACCAGCTGACATGAAGCAGGACTCGGGAAGAAGAAGTACTCGGGAGCAATGCACTCGGGCAATCTTCACCGTGGAGGACGAGCACTCGGTATCAGCTGTAACTCAACTATGAAGGTCTCAGGGGCTACTATGGAGGCCATGGGCCCCGGGTACCTCATCATAAGCATATGGGCCACTCGGATAGAGGATGGGCCAAGACTTGTAATTAGAGATATAGTAGCACCCGGTAGATTTTGCCTTGTACAGAAAGGAATATATAGTTTTAACCGGGTAAGATGTATCTCTAAGAAGGAAATCCCTTGGCCGTATCCAGCCGGGATTCCTATCTTGTACCCCTGTCCCCTAGTATATAAGGGGAGGCAGGGCGCCCCCATGAGGGTAGGACAACAGATGAGCGCATACGTGATCGTTGGTCTACACGCATCCTCAAAGGAATACCACCACAACTGGACGTAGGGTATTACCTCACATCGAGGGCCTGATCCAGTATAGGGTATTACCTCACATCGAGGGCCTGATCCAGTATAAAATCTTCTTGTGTTCCTTTGCAATCCACCAAGTTTCCCCTTGCCGAGTAGGCCTATATTCATATTGCCGGTGTAAAACATCGACACTAATCATGAGCTGTATTTACCATCACTTACTTTCTATGTGCCTGCCGAGCTAGCCACTAAGTTGTCATTGCTTTTGGATAACGGACACAAGTTATTTTGTACTATTATTCGACTATCATATTCAATCAATGTGTTTTTTTTTCATTTGGCCAATAATTTCTCCTTGTTCTGTATTTATATTCCATTTTAGAGCTAGGGATGGGCATGGGTCAGTCTGTGGTTAATCCATGGCTGGTTCTAGTTCAACTAAATTAATTAAGTTTTATTTTTAAGACATCAGAAATAAAATTTAGTTCATTTAGTTGAATTAGAGCTAGATTACCCATGGGTCGATCCACACCCATCCCTATTTACAGGTTAACCATTACTTTCATTTAAAAAAACTAAAATGTTCACAAATAAATGATCATGCCATTTTAAAAAACGAAAAGAGTAGTGAAATCTCATCTTTTGTAAAGATGTACTCTCTCTATCCCATAATATAAGAGATTTTACTGTTCTATCTTATTCTAAAATATAAGGGATTTTGTGATTCCGAGCCAGTATTTTATTCATCTACCAGCTTTTGTACTAGTTTATTTTTCATCTATTAACTTTTGTACTAGTTTATTTCTCACTTATAACTATTTTTACAACTCCATCCATTCCAAATATAGCTACCTAGGAGTGTTTTGGAGGAATTAAGGATTAAAATAAAAAGTCTAAAATGCTCCTCATTAATGCATGGTGAGGTGATGGAAATTTTAAATAGTATGGTTAGGGTGTGGGTCTCGACGGTTAGTGGGGCAATGAGACCTATCAGGGATAGCATGGAGAGCAATAGGATAAAAAGTTACCTTTTACATATCTTAGGTAGCTAAATTTAGGACAAAATTGTAGTCTAAAGTAGCTATATTTGGGACAGCAGGAGTAGTTTATTACCCTAACTACCACGTTCTGTACCATGATTTGTTGTTTTTTTTGCTATTTTCTTAATTTTTTTAAAATGGCATAATCCCTTATATTAAGGAACATGACGGAGGGAGTAACTATTTTTAGGTGGGAGTGGTGATCGACAGGGGACACACATGTGCACACGCACACAAAGACACACACACGCACATATACTAGAAAATGTGCCCAACGGGAAAAACTAAAATTATGTTAAAAGTTAGATGATTATAGTCCAAATTTTGAATCCTTAGCCCTTTAGAAAAATATATTATTCACGTTGACCTTCTAGGTAACTTGTTCAAAATAATCTATTTTTCTGTCCAGCAGCACCAATATCTAGGGGTGAACGGGTCGGGTTCGGTCGGATTTCGTCTTTCCCATATCCTAACCTATATTTTGTAATCGGAATCGGGTTGGACACGGATAATATTGAATACGGATACAAGCACGGGTAATATCAGGTATAAATATAGAACGAATATGTACCAAAATGGATACGTACACTATCGGTTACGAATATTTATGCGGATACCAAGTCAAAGCAACAACTAGATATACCACATAGACAATAGTCATTCAATAATTCCATATTTCCATATAAGCGACGGAGGCAAAAATTTATACCACATAGACAATAGCCATTCAACAATTCCATATTAATACAGATATCAACTCAATTAGAAATCATTTTAACCACAGATAATTAATCATTCTAACTCTGGACCTAACACTGCCGTAATCCAACTTCAATGCATATAGCCGGCAGATTTGATCTGTTCAAGAGAGATTCATGCATCATCTAGTGTTGTAGCCATCACCCACACAATTACTTTACTGCATTCCATTTGATAATGTGCTGCACTAATAAGAGCCATGTAACATAGATATTATTAGTAATTTTAACTTTTAGAAAATTAAGGTGCAGAAAACATAACAAAATGAGCTAGTAAAACACGCTCTGAAGTCCGGACATAGTCTCTGTTCGTTACCAACTGGTCATGTATAACACTAACAGAAATTTCATAATTTTAAGTTCTCTTAGGTTCCAATACCCCAACCTGCCTGGTAGAGCGATTATATAATTATTAGCTATATGGTTCAACATCAGAAATTGCACACACATGAGTAGAGACTACTCTGAATATCTACGGTTTACTGCATTCTAACTCCATTGAATTATCGGAGATGCGAAAAGAAGAAAAATGTTGCTAAATACGGAATTTAGTAAGCTCTTACTAAACACTTTCTGAAACCGGTGTAGTACCATTCTGCATCACTGCATGGTTCAATCTACAGACCATGAAGCATCAATTCAATTCCCAAATCACACAATTGGGGAACGAAATTGGACAAACAAGAATAAACCAGGAGCTTAGTAGATCTTCTACAAACCAAGCATCAACAGTTTTGCACAGGATAATCTGAATCTGGGGCCCTGTACTTCAACGAGCAGGAATGGTTGCCATGGATGACCGGACAGCAGCGAGGCGACGGCCGACGGCCGACGGGCCTGGTGGCTGTGCGACGAGCGGCCGCGGTGGACGGCAGCGAGGCCGGGTAGGGCGACAGGTGATGGCCGCAGCGGACGGCAGCGAGGCGACGGCCGACGACCGATGGGCCTGGCGGCTGTGCGACGAGGCGACGGCAAACGGGCCTGGGACGGGGCGACATGCGACGGCTGTGGCGGACGGCAGCGAGGCGACGGCCGACGGCCAACGGGCCTAGCGGCTGTGCGACGAGTGGCCGCGGTGGACGGCAGCGAGGCCGGGCGGGCGACAGGCGACGGCCGCGGCGAACGACAGCGAGGTGACGGCCGACGGCCGACGGGCCTGGCGGCTGTGCGACGAGCGGCCGCGGTGGATAGCAGCGAGGCGACGGCCGGCGGCGCTCCGAGCCTTTCTCCTGCGCCTCTGCCTGTAGGACCGAAGCCGACAGCGACTACGACTAGGGTTCGGTCGCCGTGCCGTGCTGGGCCTCGGAGACATGGGCCATTTTTTGGGCTATGCTATTCGGGTAATACCCGGATACTTTACCGGATATTATCCGTATAATTCACCGGATACTCCGTATCCGCCGGATAGTATCCTCCCGAACCCGATCTCGTATCCGTCATAAAATACTCGAATTCGAATCCGATATCTGCGTAAGCAACCGGATACCGGAATTGTTGACCTGAAAATGTCCCATATTAAAATGGTCGTCGGCGGGCGGGAAATACCCGACCCGTTTTCACCCCTACCAATATCAGAACCTATGGGTGGGACATTACCATGGGATGCCATGCTTGAGCTGGTAGGATGACATGTTTGAGCTGGCCAGGTCGCAGACATGGAAGACGGACTTGGTTGAGCCATTACTTGGCTGGAGGACAAAGCTCGTCCCTCTTTGTGCAGGATGGACAGGACAACGATGTAACGAATACAAACAACTGGATGAATCATTTTCAATTTGGTCGTGGGCGCGCCGATCATACTGGCCCAAAGGCTGCGCGTGAGGCGGGCCCGACGTTGTGGTACACGGGATGAGCATTGCATGGCAGGCATCGTGAAACGTGACGCTGGACGCGCCCTGTAGCGCCCTCCCCGGTACCCCCATACGGTGATACCAGAGAGAAAGCGCCCCGCAGGAGATTGGCGTGAACCAACTTCCACGGAACCGCGATGCCGGTACCAGTCCCAGGAATCCTTGCTGGTACCCGCGGTCAACGGAGATGTACCACAGCAAATAACTAATACATAAATACATATATATATACCTTTATAAGTTGCGGCCTTGGGCAAGCCCTGAGCAGCAACCTGCAAACAGAACAGCAGCAGCGGAACGACAGCGCATAGAGAACCCAATCCACAAGCAACGGCTTGGGACTAGGAAGGAAACCCTAATCTTCAACTTCACTCTTCTTGAAGGAGGGGAGAAAAGGAATAGATTGAGTACTTGCGTACTCAGCAAGTCACAGAAATGTGAATTATGCAGGCTATCAAAGATAGGCTAGGGTTTATTTTGCAAACATTTTCATTTGAAAACCCTTGTGAAAATCTAAGTGTGGGTTGTATCAATGTTGTCTGGAAGGAGGCTCTCGCCTTGATCCTGTCCACGAATTGCTTTTCAACAACTCAAGCGGACGAACCAAATTTTAATTGATCTTAAATATTCTTATACCGCCTGTCAGATCACGACAGCGGTTCAGTGGATCTGCCCACAAGCAGCTTCCACTGTATTTTTATCTATTACTTTATTTTTAATTTCGTCCACTTACGACGTAATCTCATTTTTTTTTCACTTCAGTCCTATCCAGGACATCATTTTATCTCATCTCAGCGGTTTCTCGAGCCATTCATAACTCATCTTGATGGCTCCCCAAGCCATCTATATTCTCAACTCATCTCATTCACAAACTGCTCCCACTTAGGAAGCCCTATCTATGATGCCATATGACATCCCGGGTCATACAGCCTCGTTTCAGACCACACAGGTCATCCATCAGCCACTAAGACCAATTCTGGTAACGGTTCCCATACCACAACTCACTTTCACAAACACTTGCAAACAAATCTACGCTAGAGGAATCACCTCACATTGCCCATAACCGTGGGCACGGCTGTTCGAACAGTTCGTATACCTTTGCAAAGGGTGCACGCTTTACCCACACGACGCGAGCTTACTCCCACACTGATCAAGTGGGGAGGTTCGCGACAAAGCCTTTCTGAAGTGTCTCCAGTATTGCCTGAAGCCAACTGGACGGGTCCCAGACCAAGTACAGAGCGAGTCCTAGACTCCTCGTACTCAGGATCCCACGGGTACATCTCATATTGCTACCCCGGCAACTCCACGTCCAAAGACGACCAAGCCAACCCTGGGTCTACTAATTACTTGGCCAGGGGTATCCCATACCACCCGTGTGGTCGCACTGTGAGATGCTCGGATGAAATTCCCCAAGGAATCAGTCCTTATATGCGAATACGAAGTGCCACCACACAGGCGAACACTTTGCACCGCGAATTTTCACAAATAAACTTTGTTTCGCAAACTCGCCGACATCACATGTCGGGTTTTTAAATCTTTGGAAACCCTTATTTTCCCAAATCGACGAACAATTGTGCTGGGGGTGGAACCATCGGAATCCATGCTCAGAGAGCACGGTCACCGAGGTACTATGGGTGGAGTGACAAAGGACAGGGTATCAAAGAGCTATAGGGTTTATGTAACTACCGAGCAGGTCCGTCGGTTCGACGCGCAAACCGAGGATGATCAATTTATCGTGCACACTAGTCATGCAATTTTGCAAACAAAACATTTTAAATTTAGGAGCAATATGGTCAAGGAGTGACTTGCCTCAATCTTCCTCTTCAGCTTCGCGAAAATCCGACGTTCGATGAATTTCCGACGTGTCGACTATGCGTGAAACGATAGAAAAACATACAAAACCCTAGAAATAAAATACTATTATTAATAAATAATAGTGCCATGAGGTAGATCTCATTTTTAGAAAAATTTAGAGACTTGAACGGGCTCAATCGGAGTTACGGTTTGGAAGATATGATTTTTTGAAGGATTAGGGATTTTCTTGGGAAAGAAATTGATTCATTGGAATTATTGGAAAAGGAATTAATTTTGAAATGGGGCTGACAGGTGGGGCCCTTGAACAGTGGCAGAGGAGAGAGAAAGATGGGGGCTGGCCCACTATCATTGGCACAAAATAAAAGAGCAGGGCTCACTGTCAGTGGTACAAAGGAGAATGAGAGAGTGACATAGGGGCCCACTTGTAAGTGAGTTATGAAGATTGACTCTGGTATTTAATTGTGTGGGGTCCACAGGTCGGTGGCTTGGGGGATTTAACTGAGAGGCCCACACGTCAGAGACCGGGGAAGAGGGAGGTGCCGGACGATGAACAGGGGACTGGCCGGCAGGGATCGTCGGCGCATGGCGGCTGGAGAGGACGCCGGCGAGCGGAGGCGAGAGAGGAGGGGCGGACTACGGGAATGGAACGAGGGGACTGCGGCGAAGGAGATAGACAGTTCGGATTAGGTGGTTGGCGGTCGACGGCTTCCGGCGGCAACAGACAGGAGGCGGCGGCGAAGGCGGTCGTCGCCGGCGACCGAAAGAGCGGCGGAGGGGCCTGGGGTCTTCGGGTTTGGTTGCGGAGAGAGAGGAAGAGGAAAGAGAGGGGCATTGGGTTCCTACCTTGTGCGGCGGTGAGTTCCCGCAGTACGGTAATGGCGGGGTGGCGGCGCCCGATTTGGGCGTTCCTTGTCCTGACGGTATTTGGGTGGCGGCGAGGGTGGAGCGAGGTCGCTGCACGCCGGGGAACACAACGGCGGCGGCAGCTTGGTCGATTGGGATCGGGAGCGATGGAATTGGAGGGGAACAGAGGGGCTCTAATGGCGGCGGAGAGAGAGAAATAGAGGGAGCTCGGCTCAGCTTGGGCCAATGGCGCGGCGGAGCGGGGAAATTTATAGGCGCAGCGCGGCGTGTCGCGACAGAGGACAGAGGCGCGGTGGAGACACACGGGATAAGGCGCGGCGGATTGACGGGACGCGGTGCCGCTAAGCACTGTAGCTAGCGTCACCGAGCTTTCCTCGTGCGGCCGCGAGAGATGGAGGAGGGAGACAGAGGGGACGGGGCGAGAGGGGGCGGCGAAGTGACTGAACGGGGTGAGCTAGCGCGTCTGTCGACTTCCGGGGCTCGAGGTGATAATGGTGGGGCTTGCCTCGCGCCTTGCAACGAGCGGCGGAGTGATGATGAGGTCCGCGCGGTTTTATGGCGCCGACCGGGTGGTATGGCGCTGCACAGAGGGAAGACCGAGAGAGTTCGGGACGGTTCCAGAGAAGAGAGAGAACGAGCGGCGGCTGGAGGTAGACGACGACGACGTGTCGCCGGGTACTGACGCGTGGGCTCGCGAGGCAGAAGCGGTCTCGGCCGTCCACGTGCTTGCATCGTGCGGCCAGGGAGATGAGCGGGGGCAGGAAGGCTGACGCACGGGCCCATAGGATTTTATCCAGGCGCGCGCGCCCGCACCTGGGCCGAGCAGGCCGCACAGAGGGAGAACAGGGACGGGCTGAGAAGGGAGGATGGCGGCCCGGCAAGCGCAGGGGCTTTTTATTATTTTCCCAGGAATTATTTTGAATAGTTTTTGAAGGATTTTGAATTTGAGAATTGATTCAAAAGGGGTTTTTAACTTCTGCAATAACTTGGGGATTTTGCAAAGGCTATAGGACTAGTTTTCTTGGAGGAATTTGGAAGGATACTTGGGATTTTATGCTTGATTTCTCGAAGAATAAATTCAAGAGAATTTTTGCAGGGAGACTCGGATTTATATATGTGCATATACACACACACACACACACACACACACACACACACACACACACACACACACATATATATATATATATATATATATATATATATATATATATATATATATATATATATATATATATATATATATATATATATATATATTTGAAGGGAGGTCTAGGGAGAGTGTTTTTAAGAGACAATTGGAGATTGAATTTGGATTTGATCCTTGAACTCTTGGGAATTTGGAGAGGGGTTTCTGTGGATGGGATTTGATCACAATTATTTATAGATTGATTTCTGATGGCATTTGGGAAGAGAAAAGAGGAGATTCATCATGCGACTTTGAATCGGGATTTTGATTTAAATTGAGACTTGATACTTAGGAATATTTTAGGAATTTTGTGATGGAATAGAATTGGAGTACCTCGAGGAAATATTAGAACTTGAATTTAATTCCTAGGATTTAAGGGTTTCAGGAATATATATTTGGCAAATTTCGGGAAGGGAGTTCTCGATGGAATTCAAGGTTCCCGAGAGGAACAAAATAAGGAGATTTTGCTGAAAGGTTTCAAGGGCGACTTTCGAAGAGTTTTATTGGATGGCTCGAATTGCAAAATTTGAACCCATATACAGAGAATTTTTAGGAGGTATTTGATTTTGAATCTTCCGAGAAAATTTAGAGAGAGACAATCGATTTGCAAAATTCGAGTCTCGGAATACAGGAGAGAATTTGGGGCTGAGGATTTTAGGGTTTTAAGTGGTTCAGACTGAGATCTATGGCACTTAATCCTTAAGCACACTCAAAGAACCAAAATTTTTGAAATTAGGGTTTTTTACTAGAATAGTTTTTAACGGCCCGGAAACCGGGGCGTTACACGCCCGCGTGAACTGGGAAAATCAGAATCACAACACGAAATAGAAGCGGTTTGTATTTTTGTATCTTACAAGAGTCGAATGACGTACCAAAAATTGACGAAAACAACTTCATTTTTTTTAATTTGTAAAGATTCGAAATAATTTGTGTTTGTTTCCGTATCCTAGTTATTCATACCCGTTTTCATATCTGACTAAAATTATACAAACGAATATGGCACAAGCATTATCCTTTTGTATCCATTCCATTTTCATTGCTAGCCAAAATAAATAAAATCGCTGTAACATTAGCTCATGAGATTGTCGTGAAGCTGCAATATGAGAAGCATATTAAAATGTTAGAGTGAAGGGAAGTGAGAAATGGAGAGATGCAGAATCATATTTTGTCCTTTTATATAGACGTACTGTAATGGGCCTGCACGCAAAAAGGAGTCTTTGGTGGGCCTTCTCTTGTGCTCTGTTTCATTCTAGGCTGCCAGTGGGCCTTCTTACAAAGAAGAATAGAGAGTAGAGAGACAAACCATGGATAGGGGAAGAATGCACGTCATGCCGTGGCCGCACACAAGACAGATTGATTTCATCCTCTTCTTCCTCCTCTGCTCCGTTGCGCTCTAATGTTGGCGATGGTGACCATGCTCTGCTCCTACTCCTCCACCAACCCCGTTGCCAGGGCTCCACTCCTCTACACTTCCTCCTCCTCCTCCTCCTCCTCTCTCGGCTTCGCCACGTCGTAGCTCGTTGGCCTCTACCTCGGTCTCTTCGATGCTGCCGTCACCGCCACGCTCGTGCCCTCCCAAGCTCCACCCCATCGTCACGCGTACCTCCCTCCCCTCTTTTCTTTGGCTGCCTCTGCCTTTTTCCTTTCCGAGAAACCCGCGGATTGAGGTTAGAATTTAAGTAGCAAAGCAAACATGGTGGGGGACAAGACCATGGACCCTAGAGCCCTAGAGGGGTCGTCGCTAACGTGTGGAGGGAAGGGGGTGATGCGGTTGTGGGACGCACGGCACGGATGGGAAAAGCGGGTGAGTGTAGGCGTCAACCGGACCAAATAGGGCCCAATGTGGAGGGACGGATTAAGTTATGTCGGAAGAGGGTGTCATGCGAAAGCCGAACGGGAGAAGAGGGACGGACAAAAACTCGGTAGAAACACTATTTGTTTTTATAATAGTATATATATACACACTAGCAAAATACTCATGCTACGCAACGGGTGAGAGCAATTTTAATTTTACTGGCCCCTGCGATAAAGTACAAACGATAAGAGGAATATTCCTTTTTTTTCTCAACGTGCTATAGTTCAACAGCGTACACATGTACGGCAATCACATAATATCATCTCTATCTAGTAGTTCACTATTAATTCGGTAAATATGGGACATGTGCAGCTTCATCTCACAAATACCCCGTAATTTTGTCTCAAGGCCATTTTCCGCCTTCAAACTACGGAGACGTCTTCTAGGAACCTTATAGCACTGGAACCAAGGGGCCACTTGTCATTGATACAACCCATCCAAAATTTCTAGACCGTCGAGGCCCACTTGCCATCCACCCAACACGTGCCCATCCCCCGCTCAAATTCCCGCACCAGCCACATCCTCACAAAAGAAACACACCTCCCGCCCACCACCACGCCATGTCACCGATCCGCACACTCCCACTCCCCCACCCTCCACCGTCCATCCCCCATCCAACGGCTCAACATCGGCATCATGTGGATCGTGCCCTCCTCGCTTCCCCAAACATCGCCTCTATAATGCCCCGCCCCCACACGCCACCTCCTCCCACCTCATCACAACACCGGCACAGGAGCAACCACCAACCACTTCTTACCAAGTTAGTTTCTTCCTCGAGAGCGGCGGCGCGCGGTGACGATGTCGGGGAGAGGCAAGGGCGGCAAGAGGCTCGGGAAGGGCGGAGCCAAGTGGCACAGGAAGGTGCTGCGTGACAACATCCAGGGGATCACCAAGCCGGCGATCCGGCGCCTGGCGAGGAGGGGTGGCATGAAGCGCATCTCTAGGCTGATATACAAGGAGACTTGCGGTGTGCTCAAGATCTTTCTCAAGAACGTCATCCACGATGCCGTCACCTACATAGAGCACGCCCGCCACAAGACTGTCACCGCCATGGATGTCGTCTACGCGCTCAAGCGCTAGGGCCGCTCCCTCTACGGCTTCGGCGGCTAGGCCAGGCCAAGCGGCGCTAGGATTGAATAGGGATTCGATTAGTGCCATGTTCTTCAGGTCGTCGTAGTAGCCTAGCCTCTTCTCTTGTAGCTGTTATTTCTTCTCGTCCCATCATGTTCATTAATTAGGGATGTATGAACTACTGGTTTGTTCGAATGGAATAGGAAATCTGCAGTGATGTCCCACATCGTGACATCAGCGTCCGCCACTGACGTCAGCATGACGTCAGCGGTGGACGAACGGAAACCGTATGAATTTTTATAATAGTGTATATATATTTATATATATAGGATACCTATATACTACTACCGGGAGTAGCTACTCCCATAGTATTGAGCATTCACCTGTCTAGTGGGAGGTTTCTGATTGGATTCATGCTTTGTACCATCCGATCCATTAACCCATTCATGCAGAAAAAAGACGATTTAAAGTAAAAATCAACAACTGCATGCTGGGATTTCTGTTGGAGGTGTGTTCTATGCATGCATGCAAGGCTTTTGACGCCGGCGAGGGTAGCGAGATAAATCGTGCATGTTCTTCATGCATGCAAGGCCATTTGACCAGGATGCCGTTGGAGTTGAGCAAAGCACTGGGTCCTTATTTAAGATGGCGTGGAGGTAGGGTAGAAGCATAGGTTGGGGGCGGCAGAATATAGCTGGCTGGTTTTCTCTGTCGAGCACAAGCAGCTGGCGGCGTGCATGGTGGCAGAACATCACCGGCTATTAGTACTGTCCGTCATAGTTTGATGGAGCAAAAGCCGGCTGCTGGATGGGGAGATTCATTGTCGGCGGCTTCTGCGGCAGAGGAGAACACGGAAGTGAGTGAGTGCAGGAGGTTGTCGACGGGATGCTTGGTTGTGCAGAAAACATCATCTAATAGTATCCATAGAAATGAAGAGAGGTACTACAATATATCCTTGATTCGATGATTTTCTGGCTAAATATAATTAAATACCTTTTGTTTGATGTCAAATCCGATGTATTGGAAAGAACATGGAACATGGAAACGAAGGACGAGTTGGTGACAGTGAGGCAGAAATTCTAGGAATGGAAGAGCCATATTGGTATATGTTCTGTCAAATTTCTTGTTTTTATTTCTGTCTTTGGATTCTGATGATCTGTGTTGTGTTCGTATGTCTGGTATGGTTTTGCTTGTCTTACAGCTACCGATGACAGGAGAGAAGTGATGGATCGCTCTCTCCAAAAATATGAGTTCCATTTCGATGAGGGATGAAGCTAAGAAGAGGTGCACATGGTGCTCACTTAAAAGATATTCACGTAGTGAGCACCATGTTTTTCACAAGTTGTAGTGCACCCGGGCACGACAAGAAGGCTTATGAACATGTGTCTAGGAAGAACATGCAGCTGCTGAGCTAATGAATGCATAGTTTCCAAAAAAAATGGCATACTTTCTGCATGCTGGTAGTTAGTCGGAAAGAGTGTTCCTATCTAAGTGTCAGGGTCCTTTTTTTTCTGTTACTGAAATGCAAATGAGATTTGTTTGGAATATATGTACATCTGCTTGTTGGTTCAGTATGATAAAATCGAGATGCTCCCTTTATGTGGAATTGCAACTAATTGTGTTATGCAAATTGTCGATAGTCATCCATTGTAGCCGAGTGGCGGCGACGACGCACTCAGCAGTAGCATAGCTCGCGCATCCACTTTGATCTGCTCTCTTCTCTCCTCTTCTCGTGATAGAAAAGTTGTGAAAGAAAAAACATCGGAAGTGATGCATGTTAGCGTTTGCCTCGTCAGTGTTGTTGCTGGAGGCTATCTTCGCGGCATCGAGGTTGAATGCTTGGCATGCAAATGTCTCTTAATTCATTGCAGTTACTAGTGATTGGCTTTTCGGAGGCCGTCTACATGATTGCCATGCACATGCCTTGCTATTTGGGAAGGTAGTTCGGTTGCGAGTAGAAACTAACTCTAGAAATAATTCGTAGTATATACCCAACAGGGTAACAACTAGCACGACCTGAACCTCATTCTGTTGGGAGCCCAGGACTAGCTACCTGACTCCCTGTTGGAGAGAATCAATATTTTCAGAGGTAGTATGGACTCAGATCGTTTGAGTGCGCGAGTTGAGGAGGATCAGGGCGGCCAACCCAGGGAAATTGTTCTGATGGAAAGGTAATGATCTATTTTCTCATTAGGAACATGGTGCTGGGGTATCCTATCATAACTTTATGTGACATCCTTCCAATATTTTGTAGGATTGGAGTTGAGAGGGAGAAAGGGAGTGTTCAGATTCCTATTTCATATTCGGATCCGGCTATTCTAGTGCCAAAGATTGGGCAGACCTTCGAAGAGGACTCTGATGGCTATGCGTTCTACAATCTGTATGCTAGGTTCTATGGTTTTGAAATCAGGAGATCTAAGGTCAGGTTCAAGGATTCAGGCATGAAGTCCATGCAGGAGTTTTGCTGCATTCGTCAGGTAAAGACAAGTATTGTGTTAGAGCAGAAGATGGTGTGCTATTTCCATTGCATAACATATACTTTGTATTGGGATGTTTTTTTTCCATAGGGCAAAATATTGTCTGTTTGATTTTGCTCTTTTAGTTTAATGTGTAGCCTGGTATAATTCGTCAAGTACTGCATATAGCCCTATGTGATTGTTATTAGTTAGGATTCGCATAATATAGTGCTCTTGTACTGTATGCAGGGTAGAGACAAGTCCGTGACCGGGCACCGGACTAGGATAGGTTGCAAGGCTATGCTCAGGATCAATCGTCTGTCTGAAGGACATAATTGGAGAGTTTCTGCATTCGTGAGTGAGCATAACCACGAGCTGAAATGGGACCTGAAACATACTAAGCATTATAGGTCTCATAATTTCATTGCTGAAGGGATGAAGAGAACCATACAGGAGATGGTACATACGGGGATGACACCTACAGCTATGTATGGATTAGTTTCAGCGATGCACGGAGGACCTTCTTTAACCCCCTTTACAAGGAGGGCGCTCACAAGAATGGCGTATGCCATCCGAAGGGATGAGTGTAGCAATGATGTGCAAAAGACATTGAATTTTTTTAGAGAAATGCAGTGCCGTAGTAAGAATTTCTTTTACACCATACAGATTGATGGTGCTTCAAGGATAAAGAATATTTTTTGGTGTCATTCACTGTCTAGATTGAGCTTTGAGCATTTTGGTGATGCAATCACTTTTGATACTACCTATCAAACTAATAGGTACAGTATGCCATTTGGAATTTTTGTTGGAGTAAATAACCATTTTCAGACAACAATTTTTGGATGCGCCTTGTTGAGGGAGGAGACACTTGAAGCATTCAAGTGGCTTTTTCAAATATTTTCTAAGGCAATGCATGGGAAGATACCTTCAGCGATTCTTACAGGTGAGTGTAATGGTTGTATTGTTTTATATCAAACATTAGTATTTATCATGTTTGTTGATGCGGTTTATAATGTCAAATGATTGTGAACTTCTTTTTAGATAACTGCCATCAGATGGAGGTGGCAATCATAGAAGTTTGGCCTTAAACTATCCATAGAGTTTGCAAGTGGCATGTACTGAAGAAAGCTAAGGAGAACTTGGGGAACATTTACATTAAGAGAAACAAGTTCAAAGAGTTCCACCGGGTGTTAAATAAACCCCAAACAGTAGCAGAGTTTGTGTTAAATGAACCCCAAACAGTAGCAGAGTTTAAGAAGGCCTGGTCAGATTTAATGCAGCAGTATAACCTCGAGTCAAGCATCTACCTGCGTCGGATGTGGGACATGAGAGAACGTTGGGCTCCAGCTTACTTTAGGGAGTATTTTTTTTTCTAAGATGTCAACTACACAAAGGAGTGAGCATGAATCATGTTCTAAAAAAGTATATCAAACCATCCTCTTTGCTAAATGGATTCGCTAGGAGGTACGAGAATTTTTACAATGATAGGATTCAGGAGGAAGATGCCGAGGAGCATGACGCATACAATGTAGGTCTTTTTTTAAAAAAGTGTTCATATTATATCTTGTTGTACTAGTATCTGTCTTATATTTTGTACTTGTGTTTTGATTTGCATGCCTTTATATCGAACATTAGGAGAAAGTTTCAACATTAACTAGCTCGCCCATTGAGAAACATGCATCTTAGGTGTACACTAGAGGGGGCATTATCAAAGTTCAAGGAACAATTCAAGCTGAGCTTTTCATATATGGTTAACCAAACTTCTGACGAGCATATTGTGCAGCTAGTCCATATTAGTGATGATACCTTACAAAGTTGGGGCAGTAAAGTGTTTGATGTTCAGGTTAATATGGCTGAACAGGAGCTGACGTGTGGATGCAAGCTTTTCGAGCACTTGGGAATACTATGCTCCCATACTTAGAGTAAGTTTGATTTGTAAAAAAAACAGTTTCGTCGATAATATCTTTGCTTTGTTTTTGTGTAGTAATACGGCATGTTTTCCTAGGTTATGGTGCAGTATGGCTTCACGGAAATACCAAAGAAATACATCATGAAGAGGTGGACAAAGGATGCAAGAGATTCAATCCCAAAGCACCTGGAGGAGTACTACTTGAAGGATAAAGAGGCAGCAGTATCGAGAACTTATCGGAACACCCTCCTGCACAAGTGTAAACTTGATCTAGTTAAGCTTGGTGGTACTAGTGCAGAAAGATATGAGTAGATAGTGGAAGTTTTGACCAAGTTGGTGGGAGAACTGAAAGCCATGTCTAGCTCGCAATATGCTAACAAGAAGGAAATTCATCGCGAACAAAGAACACTAGGGAAGAAACCTGCTATTGTTGAAATAGATGAGTGATGAGTGTTCTGACTCAGAGGATGGTATGTTTGATGACATTGGTATACCAAACCAAGATGAAACTGGAGAGGATATTTCTGGAGGTGAGGGTTTGGAAGATATGGACATGATTGATGTCAATGAAGAGGACTTACTTCCTCCTGAAGTTAGAAGGGGTCGAGGATGACCGAAGAGTACCAGGCTCGTGTTGAAGGGGGAGACTGCTAGCAAGGCAAAGAAGAAGAAGAAAGTTGCAGAGAGCAGCTCGAAAGAGGAAACACCAATGCAGATAAGATGTTGCAAGCTTTGTGATCATAATGGGCACAATAGAACTACATGTGGTCGCGAATCTACTTACAAGAGGAAGTAGGAAATAAAATTAGTTAGGTTAATGTTATTTGCAATGCATTGGATGGTCAATGCCATTATTTTGTTAGCAGAACATGTAATGTCTCTTGATTATTTACATTCAACAATAATTGTTGGCCTTGACAGTTTTATAATTCAGAATTTGGCGATATATCTTTTTCCTCTATGTCATATTTTATTAATTATTGTTGTAGTGTTCTGTTGTTGTTTTCTTCTTCAGTAGAACACTCTCTAAGGGCAGAACTTGTTCTATAGGAGAGCAGAACATGAACTGAGGGCAGAACCTGCTCTGCATTTTTGTTTGAACTGAGAGCATATGTCATGTAGGAGATTAGCTGGTGTTTCTGCTCCTAGCCAATAGATAAAAGTACTGAGTGTGTCTGCATTATATTTAACTTCGTGCCATAAATTAGAACTAAAGTGATAAATACCACATGGATGCTGGGATAGCATTCCTTTATTGTATTTCGAAGAAAAATAGCAGAGTACATAGTTTGTAAAGATAATAACAGAGTACATAAAGCCTTGGAAAAATTCCGAATAAAGATGAAATTATAGACAAGTAAGAAATTTTAGAAGCGAATATTGTAATCAACTGTAGTCTTTATTCTGGTACTCTAGCATATCGTGGTCATATCCTCTTAGATAATTTTAGGCAATGAATGACGAAGTCTGGCAGAATAGCCTTGTTGTTCTTGAATGATAGCAAGTTGGATAGAAATTCCTTTCGAAGCTCAGTTGGATCCTGATATTAACATAAACAATTTTGTATTAGAAAGGAAGATGGTTTTAATCGAAATATGTCGAACCTAGAGGTGGTAAAAAACTCACAGTTAAGGGGGGGTTCACAAGGCGAGTTCCATCCCAGTTTCTCATGTAACGCACAATCCAGCCTGAGATTGTAATTATGTTAGTAACCAAATCACAAGGTAAATGCAAATGCTATAAGCAATTCAGGATTATGTACTAGAACATGTTCTCTACGGCTAGGATGGTCGAAGGGAACTCAGAAACCCAGTTTGGGATGTCATCATCCCAATCTGAAAAAGCAAGCTTCATACACTCATCAGGGCCCTTGAAATGTGAACCTTTGTTTTGGAGTGTCTTTCTACAGTATCCTGTGATCTTTTCAAGCCGTCTCTGATTGGGTCGAGGATGCATAGCTTCCTATTTTCCATATCAAAAGCATAGAGAGAATAGTGTAGAGGTAGAAGAACAGGAAGAAAAATCTGCACATTAATGTTTGCACTGAAAAATTAGTAGCATGAAGTTTTGTACTTGATATACTGAACTTTTAAAGCTGCTAATGTTTGCCATACCAGGTGGCAATTAGGCACATCATATAGTATTAGGGAGTTGTCTTTGAATGATAGGAGATGATCCTCTGGGTTCCATAGGTCATCACCAGCTGTTGCATACATCTACATGCCAATAATGTTTTAATTAGAATATATATGTGAAATAAACAGCTGAGTGTAACCGCGACAACTTACTGTGAGATCCTGGTTTATGAAATGCCTCCAACATACGAAATCGGACCCTCCAAATCTTTATGCCTCATCTGCAGCTAAAACTTGAACAACAATATTGAAGGTTTCTTCTTGCATTTGAGTATGTAGCCGAATTGCCTGTTGTATATCATGTAGGCTTAATGACATAGGTATAGGATGAGAGATGTGAGCCCAGATTTTCCAGTTGAACGTGATATCGTAATTAGTAATGGTGATCGACCGCAGAGGAAAGTCAAACGAGATAATGTAAACTTACTTAAGAGCTTCTGCTTCAGTGATTGAAGTTGCATATTTGTACAAATCATCAATTGCCTTCAAGTCATACCTGACAAATGAGTGTTGCTTGCTCAGAAATGGTGATTTCACCGTGTGGCTTGGCTTTATCAGTCTCTTAGATCAGTCGAAAAGTATATCAGAAGGCCCTTCGATAATTCTCCTCTTCGATTTAGGAGGGATCTTTGTACATACGTACTCCTCACCCATGTAAATCTAGGCCCCACTCATCTCTTTCAACATAGAGTGCGGTGAGAAACTGCTAAGATTGGATTCTCGGTAACCTGTTGTGTGACAGAACATGAACATTGAGTGATGTCGTGTGAGTGTGTTTGACATTTTAAAATAAAACTGAAACCTACCTATGGGGTTATTAACTCCTTGCTGTGATATGGGAGTTATGTATAGTACATCTTGTTCCCCGGATTTGTCAGTGTCTTCTTCTGACTTGGAGATTGCCTGATCTGGGGTAGATGCTACCATGTTTTCTTTTATCTGCAGTACATCTAGTTCTTCTACTTTCTCATAGTCTTCCACCAACTTGAAGATTTCGTGACCTTGGGTACATGCTAACATGTTTGCTTCATTGATGTCTTGCGTCAAGCCTAGATCAAATCTTGGGGGATCAATGTCCATCCCGGTGTTGTAGCTTCGACACACATGGTGTACCTGTGTACAAATTTTTCAACAATCATTGAAGCATATGGAAAAAAATTTAAACATTCAACAATGTACACCAGATTGCACCTCTGTTGTAAACATAAGACAGCCATGATTGTAGTTTACATCATGATGGTTGCACATCTGAAACCAGAAAATGCAAATAGGCTGAACTTTCTGCACAAGGGAATTGTCATAATGAATATGGTACTTATAAGCTACTTCATTTTACCTTCATCTTCCCATACTTGCGGTTCTTGATAACTACGTCCCTCTCAATGAATTCTGCTACCATGGTGTCACTATAAGAACCTATCCTAGGAATGTTGTCATCCACAGGAGTGTCCTTTCCGAAATCCAGTTTGTTTAGGTAAAAAACCTGAACAGTACAAATGTCCAGAGATATTGCAGTTAGAGCAGAATGTATTAGGTAGTGTTAAAGTACGACAATAATCATTTTATACTGCCAAAGGATGTACTATAATCCTATGAATACTATGATAAACTAACCTAAGGTAGGATAATGCAGCCGTTGATGTAACCAATGCTTTTTCAATAACATATTTTCTGTTGCAATGCTGCTGCTGCATCTTTAATCTCATCCAAAACAAAGTTCACCCAGTTGTAGCTGAAGTTCACCCAGTTGTAGCTGCGAATGTTTTCTACATCAAGCAACGCTTTCATATACCTTATTGAGATGTGATTGTTGACAGATTGAGGAGCCAAGAATTTGGTAACAATGAAAATTATAAATGTTGTCTTGAATACAATCTGTTCATGTGCAGTCATCTTCCTGTTAACTCTTTCTCTGACTACCTTCTGAATATCTAGAATGGTTAAACCATCAAAAGAATCCTTCCCAAATATATGGCACGTATAGTCCTTAACATCTTTTACCTCGCTTTTTATTGAAAACCAAATATGCTTTCGTCCACAAGGGATTCCCATGATCAGGCTGACATCCTCACAGGTCATACGAAGTTCATGTCTCGGACCAGCAAACAGATTGCCTGATGTTGGGTCTAGCTTGCAAAGAAGCCATGCTCCGAATTCCTTGTTCAGTTTAGTCAGCCTCATGCTAAGCAAACCATCAAACCCCATCTCCTTCACTAGCTCTTTTTGCTGGTCACCGAGATCTATGAATAGATCAGATACAATAGCAGGAGAACACCTGTGTATATTTTTTCGTGCACTTCCTGTTTCCTCTTAATGTCGCTTGGTTTTTTGGAATTTGAGACTGCAGTATTATGTAGCTGCTTGCGCTGATACATCTTCCTAGCTCGTGCGGCATGGATGGCGCTGGTGAAAATAGAACTAGAGCTGCCGCCGCCGCCGCCTGATACATTCACACCTCGTGGAGGATTGCAAAAGCGCTGCAAACGCATAAATCAAAAACACGAAATTAGGGAAAGAACCAATCTTATGTATTGAAAAAATGGAAAAAGATCAGATGAATATGGCGGCAAATCTTGCTACTCGAATGCTCCATGCCAACGCTTTCGCCTGCAACGCTGCCCACGGTCGACGATATGATTACAAATGGATTCTGTACTCTTCACAAACAAAGAATGAGTTGGGAACGATAATGTTTTGCTCGTCATGGACGTTGGATGAATTATCCTGCCTTCTCGCTCTGGATAAACAACAGAATTTGTGATCAATCCACCCGGATATATCTCTAGGAAGCTTGTCTCCATTCAAATTTCAAATCTACACCGGACTCAATAAACTATAATCAATTTTCAAACCCTTACCGAGAAAAAATAAACCTCGATAAATGAATCGGGTGGTAGTATTTGACTCTACTAGACCCATTAGCAATCGTTAGCAAGACTCATCTCAGAGATCAATTTGAGGGTGGATAGGAAGGGAGTAGCTACCCCCGGTAGTAGCTTATAATTTTCATATATATATATATATATGTATGTGTGTGTGTGTGAGAGAGAGAGAAGGTTCTCAATTTATTTTCATAACATATAAAGGAAGGAAGGGATGGACAGAAGGATAGAGAAAATTTTTGATGTTATTAAAGTGAACCGAAAATCTCTGGTGCCATATACCTGAACTTGTAAACTTTCGGTGCTATATATTCCGTATACATTTTTCTTTTTCTGAACGAGAAAAAAAGGGAAAAAATAATCAAATTAGAAAAAACATCATTTCGCTCGTCATGGGCCCAAGTCCAAGCCCAAATAAAAGATTATGGCCCAAATACCAGCCCAAAAAAATAGATTATGGGCCGAAGGCCCAACTAGCAAGGTCCCTCATATCTTTTCGTTCATCTCCCAGTCACTGAGCTCCCCTCCTCGCCTCCAATGGCGCTGCTCTTCCCACCACCTTACGCCCTCTCCCCCAAACCCCCCTTCCCCTCCGCTCTCCGCTCGACGAGGCCACTACGCCTCTGCCGCCGCGCAACGGCCGCCGTAGGTTCCGGGGTCTCCTCCGCTCCCCCGTCGACCTCCTCACCGGAGAAGACCCCGGCGTTGGACGACGCCGGTGGGAAGAGGAGTAGTAAGAAGAGGAGGGCCCTGAAGCCGAGCTTCGAGCAGCAGGCCCTCCGCCGCTGGTCCGCGAGGGCGCCCTCCCGGCGCGCCTCCTTCCCCTGGCAGCAGCAACAGCCGCCTGGAGGAGAGAATGAAGGCGCGCGCGATCAGGAATCCGGTTGGAATGGGAGCTCCACGCTGCAGTCCATCGTGGATTACTTCGACTTCGACTACGACTCCTCGGATGGCGACGGCGGTCCCGGTGTTGGAGGCGACGGGGACGCCAGCGACGGTGGTGTGGTCCGCGGCGAAGTGGCCGAGGACCGGAACGAAGGGCCACGCCCCGAGCCGAGCTACCTTCTCGGGAGCCGGCCCGTCTCAGCGCCGTGGATGCACGGGGAAGAATTGCCCATCAAGAACCAGTTGGTTTCTGAAGAGGAAGGGGTGGACAGGGATGATGCCTCCGATGATGATCTGGGTTTGGTAAACGGAGACGACGAAGATTTGGGCAGTGATGAGGAGACCCTGAGTGGGAGTTCAGATGGGGAACTCTCTGAGGATTATGCTGCATCGACCGTGAATTCTTCTTCTGTGATGAATTCAGTATTGGACCGAGTTTCTCCAGGTGGTAGGTTTGATAGAGGTACAAGGCGGAGTAGCGTAAATTCAATTGTAAACACAATGAGGAATTCAATGGAGGAAAGTAGTACAAATGCTGAAATTGAGTGGCCTGAGACCGAGGATTTTGTCCAGAAATTGGGTCCTGTGCTCCTCCCATGGGAGAGGGAGGTGGATAAGGAGGCTGCTTTTGGTGGTGATAGGCCGAGAAAGCGCAGCAACACAGAGCTGGCTGAGAGGACTATCCCAGAGCATGAGCTGCGGAGGCTTAGAGATGTCGCATTGAGGATGAAGGAGAGGATGAGGATTGGTCCAGGTGGGGTCACTCAGGTCATTGTGGAGAGCATTCATCAGAAATGGAGGGTGGAAGAGGTGGTTAAGCTGAGGTTCGAAGGCCCTCCAAGCTTGCACATGAAGAGAACTCATGATATACTAGAGGTGTGGTTACCGTTTGCTGTCTCATGTTTTCATTCACAATCTCTTCAGAGTGTGAAATCTGATAGTACTTTGTTATCTTGTTCTTGTCTATCAGGAGAGGACTGGAGGAATTGTAATATGGAGGTCAGGAAGATCAGTTGTTTTATATAGGGGAATTAACTACAACCTTCAATGTGTACGGTCATATACAAAAACAACAGTTATTAATTCTAATGAAAAAGTTAGTGATAGTAATAGGGTTGTGCCTATCCATGCTGAACATAAATTTCAGAAGTCAGATGCAGATGGCCTGAATCACTCAGCATATATTGTCAATTCCTCTAAAAACCCTACAGAGACATTTGATATCGATAGCTTCTTGGATCAGTTGGGACCGCGGTATAAAGATTGGTCTGGTCGTGGCCCTGTTCCTGTGGATGCTGACTTGCTTCCTGGTGTAGTTCCTGGCTACAAGACACCATTTAGACTACTTCCTTACAAGGTTAAAAGTACCCTTCGAAATAAGGAAATGACGGCTTTGCGTAGACTTGCAAGGCAAACTGCTCCTCATTTTGCTCTAGGTATTTTAGTGAGTTTGTCTGCGGAGTTGCTTTTCGTCTACCATATAGTATTCGATTTGTCAATTGATTTCCATTTTTTTTCACACTTTATCCGTACTATGTGGTTTAGGAAGAAACAGGGAACACCAAGGATTAGCTACTGCTATCGTTAAATTGTGGGAGAAAAGTTCTATTGCAAAGATTGCCATAAAGAGGGGGGTTCCAAATACATGCAATGACAGAATGGCAGAAGAAATCAGGGTAAAAGTTCAAGATAAATGTCATTAGTACTTTGCCTGTTTACATTCTTGTCTGCAAAGTGTTATGTATGTGTTAAATTAAACACGCATGAGGTGAACCTTGTTTAAAATCACATGACATTGCTTGATAAGTAGCTATTCTGCTGCATTATTAGTTACTGGGATGCAACATTAGTTCTTTTGCTTAACTCACACTGTTTGAAGCCTTGAAATGTCAAATTTCTGAGAAATCTGAGAATAACAATCTAGGAAAGAACACTTCGGAAATCCATTGATGGACTTTGCTTGTTTTCCTCCTTTGCCCTTCCATACTAATTTACCTCTTCGCCTGCTTGTTCTTATGACATATCGAATGCCTTGTTTTGGTTGATAGCCATGCATGACTGATGATTAACTTTGAAATATGATCATTGTATTAGTTTTTCTTGCACATTGCAGCCTATGCATGTTTTGAGTCTGTGTAACGGAACACTTGCAGAAATTAACAGGAGGAGTGCTTTTATCGAGGAACAAAGAGTACATTGTCTTCTACAGGGGCAATGATTTCATAACACCTAAAGTAAGGCAAGTCTTGGTGGAGAAGCAAGAGCAAGCAATCACTTGGCAGGATGAGGAAGAATTGGCTCGGCTTAAAGCATCAGCCTCGATCAGTGTCAAACCCAAAGTATTTAAAAGTCCTCTAATTGCTGGCACTCTTACGGAAACTAGAGAGGCAAAATCTCGATGGGGAGATTCTATTAATGATGAGCTCAGGAAAAAGGAGAAGAATCACATGATTCTAGCAAAGCATACCTCTCTTTTGAGGAACTTGAAGAGAAAATTGCTGTTGGTGTGTTCTTCGAAGAAAAAAGTTTAATATTTTATTTTCATTGTTCATTTCTAAGTAGCATTGTAGCTACTTTTTCCTCCATTTCACAAAGATATCTTGTGATTATTTGTGTAATATCAACTCCTGTGCAGGCAAAAACAAAGGTCACAAAAGCAGAAAAGGCCTTGGCTAAAGTTCAAGAATTTCTCTCTCCAGCAGAGCTTCCAACTGATTTGGAAACTGTTACAGATGAGGAACGCTTCTTACTTCGCAGAATTGGCCTGAAAATGAAGGCCTTTCTAATGCTTGGTACAACTGACACTTCTCACTGAACAGTTGTGATATAAAATGCATGGGGTGTTTTATGATTTGTCTATATGCATTAATATGTTCTCAGGAAGACGAGAAGTTTTTGATGGAACAGTGCAGAACATGCACTTGCATTGGAAGCATCGAGAATTGGTCAAAATTCTTGTAAAGGGGAAGAGCTTTCCACAAGTAAAACATATTGCGATATCTCTGGAAGCTGAAAGTGGAGGAGTGCTCATTTCAGTTGATAAGACGACAAAAGGACACGCGATCATTTTGTACCGGGGTAAGAACTACAAGAGGCCCCAAATTTTGAAGCCTCGAAACCTATTGTCAAGGAGAAAAGCATTGGCACGGTCTATAGAGCTCCAAAGGCGGGAGGTAACTCAAGTGCAAAATCTGATTTTTTTTCCATTATTTTATTTGGGAACTTTATGTAAGTTGTATTTGTATTTAATCAATTGCACGGTTTAAAATAATCTAGGCATTAAATCATCATATCTCAAATCTGCGAGACAGGATCTGGAAGCTGAAATCACAACTAGTAAGTCATTTATACATGAGTTCTCTTTTACTTATATTTTCCTGTACTAGTAAACCTGTCTTGATGATGCTCTTTTCCTATGTCATCACCATCAGGTACGTATGAAAGCTGCCGGGGGAAAACCAGATGCAGAGTTACTTCAAACAGTTGAGGATGATTTGTCTAAAGATGACGATAAAATAGAGGTAGTCATGCATGAAAAATGCTCAGTTCAAAAGCACCGCCGCAAAATCACAGCAATTACTTTCTGTTAATGTTATACTTATAACACGAGGTGTTTGGGTGTTGAGATCACCTTCAATTCTTGGCACATCGCTAGTGTTGACGGAATGACGGTAGCTTCTGATGTTGCAGGATGAAGGGGAGGAAGCTTACCTGCAAACTTACAGCAGTGGCAATGAAGAAGAACCTGAGCATGATCCGAACGAATATCTCTGAGCCTTAACTGGTGAAACTTCGGCGAGTCCGGGAGAAGGTTTAGTGGTAAAGCACACTGGATGTCCATATTGTGAGATTTCTGCAGTGCTCTACTCAAGAGGCAGTTGTGCTGACCTGCAACAGCATTAGGGACCTTTATTCAAAGCGAGATCAACGACGAGGAGGATGCAACTTGAGTGTGTTTTATGTTGCATCGTTTTGCAGTTGCTGCGCTTGTTTTTTTGTCCTGGCCACTTCCATAGCTCGCTGCCTGATGCCCTGAGCCCCTGATGGCCTTTCAAATCCTGCAGATCAGAGAACGTGTCTGTTACCATGTTCAAACTGTCTATCTGTCTGCCTTGTTCAAGTTTGTAAAGTAGCCGTGTAAATTTGACGGAGCAATCAAAACTAATTTATAGGTAAAACTTTTATATACATGTTTTTAGCGATTCAAAGACCAATTGTTTTAAGCAATTCAAAAGTCAATGCTGAAAAATAAACTATGACGAGAAAAAAAATTCAAAATTAACTTTAAAATTAAGTTTCAAAATTTAAATTTTCACGGTGGCTGGTAAGCCAACAACCAAACGAATGGGCTTAGGCTCATGTGAGTTTCTATTGCGGCAGTGTAAATTATATCATGTCATTTTTTTGAAGAATCCTACGGTTCATGTTAGATTCATATTTATAATTTTTCACTGGCACGGAATATAGAGCTGTTTTCTTCGAAATTTCTCAAATCTGAGCAAGCGACTACCAAAACCAATTTCTGATTAAAAAAAGAGTTTCTATGATTTTCATATGGACCAGGACCAAGCTGGGCCCACAAGCAATATTAGGCCGGGCCTACCATTCCAGGCCCAACCCGAGCCCAATAAAATTCCGCTTTCCCCGCCTCGGCGCCTTGCCTTTCTGCTTCCCTCCCAGCCTCCCTTGCTTGCTACTCTCCATTTTCGAATTCTCTCCGCGAATTCAATTCCCCACTCTCCTGGTGCGATCGATCGAGCTCGGCCGTCCGATGGCAGCGGAGGCGGAGCCGCGGTGGTGGGCGGCGACGTACACGAAGCACGTGAAGCAGAAGCGCAAGGCGTACCAGGACGGCGCCCTCGTCCTCCACCGGGCCTCCGGCAACCTCGTCCTCCTCGACGACGCTGGGGTCACCGTCGAGTGCAGGGTCCTCCGCGCCGGCGAGAAGGTCTCCCCCGGCGCCTCGCTCGCCTTCCAGCGCCACCTCGTCGACGTAGGCGAGCCCGAGCCCCACCCCACCTGCTACTTCGGGTCCTGGTCCGGGCGCTCCTCCGCCGCGGCCTCCTCCGCTTCCAGAGCCGTCCACCGCGGCGGCGCCAGGGCGCGTCCGAGCGCGGCGAACTCGCGGCCTCCCCACGCGTTCCCGAAACCTACCACGAAGGGACGCGGCGGCGGCAAGGATGAAGCTGCGGATTCGAGTTTCCAGGGTTTGTGGGTCGCTTGTTCTACATATGTTCACAGGGTGTTTGAGCTCTGAACAGAATGGCGTGTTATGATGAATTAATTAGGTGTGCTTATGATTGTAGAGTGGAGCGCACTGTACACCAACCATCTGACTCAGAAGGCGAAGAAGTTCCACGATGGCGTCGTCAGGCTCGTGCAGGTCGGTTCCCATGCGAAGCAGGTAAGCAGAATGCACATTTCATATATGTTGTATTGCATATTCTGATTGTTGGAGAGGTAATGAATAATATATCAGTAGGATGCTGTGGCAGTTGATCAAGGAAAAATGTTGTGATATGTTGTTTGGATTAATTGTTCAGGTAGTTTTGCTGGATGAAGAGGGTGAAGTACTAGGCATCAGGTACCTCAAATCGGGGGAATATGTGGAAAGTGGGAAGAAATGCCATTTCCCTAACTATCTTATTGAGATTTGCGAGGCGAAGAGTGAAAAGAAAGGTTGGTTTTGTGCATTTTCCTGTGTACTCATGATTTCTGTATCTAATCTGTGGACCTGTGACTTCTGACTTCTGAGATGTGCCAACTTCTTGTCTGTGCCTATTGAACTTTTTTTCTTTGCTCATTGAAAGGATGCTATTTCTGCATTTACAATATGCAGGCGTAGATTCTAATTCTTCAGATGAACCTATGGTGCGCACAAGGCTGAGTGGGGAGAATACAAGTGATAAGACGGGATCAGGTCCAATGAGTAAATCTCTGAAGTTTATCAGTCCACAAAATTTTCATGGTATCTGGATTTAATATTTTTTAAAATTTGATTTAATGTTAAAGATCTGCTGCTATAATTGTCCTCTTCCAGCATATCACAGTGAGAAACTGTTTTGTCTCTACAATTGTAGATCTTGATGAGAGTAAATCATCAAATACTGCTGGCTCAAGTGAGCCAGAGACTGCAAAGACTGGAGCTGTGGATGCTGGTAGCTCAGGAAGCAATACGGGTTAGAGAGACTGGATTTGAACATTCATGTGCTCTCTCTATATGGCAGATAATTGTGATCTGTACATACAGTAAATTATTAATATATTCCAAAGATTATATGAAATGTGCATCCTTTGCAGAATGGAGTGCCTTATACACCACCCAACTAACGCAGAAGGCAAAGAAGTACCATGATGGTGTTATCAAGCTCATGCAAGTTGGTTCGCATGCAAAGCAGGTTAGCAATAGAAATCAGTCATTTAATGCTATGCTTATTAATATCAACATTGAGATGTTTTTAGTGGAAAATTGTCGATATATGATTGCTTTATTAGAGGTTTCTGTTAGATGCTACGTAATGAAATGCTGTGATAGACTAATAGTTGTAGAATGGTGTTATAGTTTTAATAATTGGATGCTCAGATTGTTCTGATGGATGAAGAGGGTGGAGTGCTTGGCAGCAGATATCTCAAGTCAGGTGAATCAATCGAAAGTGGGATGAAATGCCAGCTGCCTAATTATCTTATTGAAGTTTGTGAGATAAGAAAACAAAAGAATGGTTAGTTTTCTTTTTGTGTCCAATTTATAGCTTATGATACTCTGAACATGTTAAAATAAGTAGTTTTTAGAAAATATATATTCGTTTTTGTTCTATAACATGCACATATTTCTTTTCACTGTAATAATTGATATGCAGTTGTAGAGTCTAAACACCCTTCGGAGGAGGCTTTGAGTCACACTGGACCAAAGAATGGAGAGAATATAATTGACAAGACAGATGACAGAAACAAATCTCCAAAATTTGTCAGTCCACTAAAGTTCAATTGTATGTGATCAGAAAGTGTCACATATTAGTTGTACTTTGCTTTATACCACGTACTTACTGTAATCATTCAACTATCTCTACAATTTACAGATTTTAAGAAGAGTAGATTACAAGGCAGTATTGGTTGTAACAGGCCACCGGTTGCCAAATCAATACGTACTAACATGGATGATACACTAAAATTTCATGGTAATTGAACTTGATATCATAAATAGTTAGTTCTATGTCCTACTGCCTATGTATCTTTAGGTATTTAAGACTGCTGTTTGTTTCTTTTCAGATATTCAGAAGGGTAAACCAGACTTTACTGTTGTCTACAGAAGCACAGACCTTGGCAAATCAACATTTAGTAGCTTGGATGATCCAAATAAACTTAATGGTAATTGGCATCAACTTTATACACAATATCTGTTTTCCACTAGGTTTTTTTATTTAGTGAAAGTGCTTGTTTCCAGTTTTTGCAGATAATAAGCAGGGTAAACCAGAATGTGCTGCAAGCTATAATTCGCAAGAAGTTGGCAAATCAAGTTCTGATAGAGTGAACGGTCCTCTAGGATTTTTTGGTATTCTGACTTAATGTAGCATACTTCCATTTTTTTTCTATCCTGCTGGTGACATAGTCTTAATCCAGAAATGCCCATGTTCATTTATGACCTGCAGATCTTCAGGATGGTAAATCAGGATATTCCACTAGTTTTATCAGGAGAGAGGTTGCCAAATCAACTTTTGGTAACACGGATGATTCTTTGAGAACTGGTTTGTATGTTGTACCTTACTTTGTAGTTTGCACCCCAAATAAAAAGAGAGAGAGAGAGAGAATACCCTTACATGTTTCCTTCATGTAAGTCAACCAGAACGAACAGTAGATAAGTAATTGTTATACACCTATCTGGCTACTGTTATGTCAATACCCAAGGAAAAGCACCGAAAGCAAGACAATCCAATCGGCTGCTATTTAAAAAGCTTGTAATGCTTTTACTTAGTGTATCAAATAGATAGCTGGTTTGATATATGTCCACTTTAGAAAATAAAATAGATGACAGGTGCTCTAGTAAAACTTTTACTAGCAGAAATTCCATTGTCTTCTGTTCTGCAATGCTGAGGTTAGTTGTAAACAATAGGCTTTGTTCTTTAAGACTAGTTCCAGTTAAGGTAGATTCTTTCAGAAACTCCATGATATGGATTTCAAATTAGATTTCTGTTGGTGCCTTTTAGCAATGTACTTTCTGGACATTCTTTTAGCAGTGTATTGCTGATAAGGAAAATGGCTGTCCCTTGTTCCTGAGAATGTCTAGCTTAATTATTCAGGTTTTATTCACTAGAATCTATTACTATACTCCTTTAAAAGGAGGTACTGGTGGTGGCAGTGAATCTACCATTGTAAATTTTACAAATTACTCCTTGGACTTCTTAATATTAAGGAACAAGCAAATCTAAATAGATAGCCACATAAAAAATCAAATTAAGGTGAATATTGCTTGTAAAAAAAGATTCATAATACATTTCATGGAAAATATATTTTTATTTATTTTAGGCAATATTATAATATATTTTATTTTATCCGTAGCAAAACACAGTTATCTAGCTAGTTATCTAAATATGTGATTATACATATTACAAGGATATTTGAGATTTTCCTTGTGACATTTAAATAAAAGTTGAAACAGTTCTGTATGCCTCCATAGCGCTCGTTCTGCTTTAACTGCTCTTATTTACCGCTATTTGGCAATCTGAAGAGCATAACTTAAAATTAAATACAAAGTATCTCCACGCAGTAGAATGCTTACTTTCAAGAAATTCATTCACTTTTTACAAATGTCTGTTACTGATCCTTTGTGGATTACATGGTTAACTTGGATGACTTGCGCTGCTGCCCTTATTGATTTAATTCGTGTGCTTGATATTAATAACACTGCTATCTTTCTTTAGCATCCCAAATACTGTCCATCATGAGGCCCCCATCGGAAATCAAATACCCCCAAAGCGTTCCAGCTTCACAAGTACACACAGCATCCGCTGGGTCAAATATAGCTGGTGATGCTGGTCATAACAAGACAGCTTCTAACATGTCAGTGATCAACAGTTCAAACAGAATTGTTGGTCGTAATAGAAACTCTGGATTGTCTCACTGTGCTACGCAACTTCGTACATTAGTGCAGTCTTCCTTAAATTTAGAAACTGTGCAGACAAAGAACTCAGTAAGCACCCATCATCGTCAGAATGAGTTATCAAGGAATGCTCATCCAACTTATGATCATCAGCCAATCATGTAAGATTTTGTGTATATTGTCCTAGAAGATTGCCTTCTGGACAGTAAGCTAATCTCTAACAGGCCAAGTCGAACAAGAAATAACGATTTACTTGAACTATACTTTATAGGAGTCAAGCAACCTTTGATATTCTGGAATTGGACATGGCGGATATCCCAGAATTTGATGTGTCCAATGCAAAAGGGCAGAGACAATGTTCACCAAGCAACCATCAAACTGGAACGTCTAATGGTACAGGAAGCTGCTTCAATTAATTTCCTTTTCTACTTTGGAGTTTAGAGAAAAATTGTGCTTTGTTTTTAAGGTTTGCATGTCATCCAAGAGTAAACCTATATTGGTCCATACTTGGCAGATTCTGCACCAGCTATGCATACTACCATCCCAGGTCTTCCAAGAGACAAATGTGAAACTGCAGACCAGGTGTGCATCCTAAGCTATAACCTTTCTTGGAAAACGACTGCCCTTAGTGAATTTGAGGATGTCGCAGATTCGTGAGAACAATCACTCAATCAGATTACCTGGTTTTTATCGACTGCTTACAGCTGCATTTTCTCTCATCAGATCAGGCTGTAAAAGTAATAGTGTCTAGTGTTTGATTATACTATGTTACTAATCAATTGACTAAATGTTCATTTGCAGCTCAGGGCAAATAACAGAGTAGTGGACGAAAAATGTGGCAGTTACCCCTTTTTGTCTGCAAGCGACCTGACATTAATGGATGATGATTGCCCTTCGTTTGATCTTGGCTTCTAGCGGAAGGTACAACACTATTTCATATCACCATAGTAGCATTGGATAACAATAACATAACCTAGGCTGTTAATCATCAAACATCATCTATAGCTTTAAAGAAAGTATTTAAACTTATCCAAAACAAACTCACGGCATCACATCAGAAGATCCTGCTGCCTTTTTCCCCTACCTATACTATAAATCTATAAGGCTGCGTTCGGAGCTTTTCGGTGAAAAAAAAAAAGAAATAAGCTGTTAGTGTATGATTAATTGAGTATTAATTATTTTAAACTTGAAAAATAAATTAATATGATTTTTAAAGAAACTTTTAGATAAATTTTTTTAAAAAAACGTACTATTTAACAGTTTGAGAAGCATGCTCACGATAGACGAGAAAAAATCCAACCAAACGTCGCACCCTAAGAGAGCGTTTGGAGGTGAAGGGAGAGAGTAAAAACTCTCTCGTTTTTCGTCAGTATACTTTCTGAACTGCTAAACGATGCATTTTTAAAAAAAATTTCTATCTAAAAGTTGCTTTAAAAAATCAAATAAATCATTTTTCAAGTTTATAATAATTAAAACTTAATTAATCATGCGCTAATGACTTATCTCGTTTTACGATGCGCTAAAATTTTTAGCCTCAACCTGCCCCTCCGAATGCTCTCTAAGCTGCTCATCGCAGCTCATGGTGGTGAAAGAGATGCATGTCCTAGTCGTGGACCGACCACTGCCGAACTTATATGCGGTTTAGTCAAACCATTGGCCAGTTTGCCTGAATCTAAACATTAGCCAGTTTGCCTCAAGAATTGAAGCAACCGAGCACACAGCTCAAGACAACGATTATTTTGTCCAATTCATTAAAGATCAACTTGTAGAAGTTTCAAAAAACGAAAATAACATGTAGAGAAACCGTTGATTCCTGTGGGTCTCTTGGTCTTTTCTTTGCTTGCAAACCTTACCATTACTGATGATTGTATCTTAATGAGCCTTGCTTTGCTTTGCATCCAGGGTTTCGTTGGGTGGTTACTTGCCATTCTTGAAGTCAATCTGTTCACTGATTAAGGAGAATGGATGGCGTGAAGGCGCACTCTGCGTCGTAGGTTGCAACAAAACAATGGGCAGGTAAAAAGACTAATTCTTGATTAGTGGGCAGGATCAGGTTCAGGTTAAGGCAGCAGTTTTGGGAGTAAAGTAGTAAAGACGAGTTAGGCGGATAAAGATTACAACGTACATTTTATCTTTCCTTTACCTTTTCTTTCTATTTTTCCTTTTCTAAATACCGTTTGCCTTTGTTTGGCACGGTAACGTGTGAAAGGTAGTTGCTGCAGTAGTGCAGTGTAAAGAGAACATCGAGAATTAGATTCTTGTGGGATAGACTACAAACAAAGCATAAAGCATGTTCCATGCTCTTTTGTTCTTCATTGAAGGATCAGAATTTACGTTAAAAATCTTCACCTCACCAACATGTGGAACTGGAAGTAAAAATCTTCATGCATCAGGACAGTATCCCGGATAACTGAAAAAGTTTGGCACTTCACCCACATAGTAGCTATCTAACCCATGCGGCCATGTTGGATTTGATAGCTGAAAGAGATGAGCGGTCATACCGTTGAAAAAAGAAATAATCGAGAAAGTTCGGATGAAATTATATGCTCTACAAGATTTCAAGAAAAAAAGATAGTTTAGTTATGTAAATCTATATATATGAGAACAATTAATTTGATCTTCAAGTTTTCTAGGGTTAATTACATCCATTCTACTGTAACTTTTACGGTTTTAAAATAGTCTTTGCTACAGATAAAATATAATAATTATAATATTTTTTAAAAATAAATAAAAATATATTTATCATAAAATGTGATAGGTATTTTTTTCTATAGGAAATATTTACCTTAATTTAATTTTATATGTGGCTATACATTTAGAATTGGTTGCTTCTTAATACTAAGGTGCTGTTGGTTCCCACTTTTCACCCAACTTTTTTTCTCATTTTCCGTGAGCACGCTTCCCGAACTACTAAACGGTGTGTTTTTTACAAAAATTTTCTATATGGAAGTATTTCTGAAAAATCAAATAGATCCATTTTTCAAGTTTTTAATAGTTAATACTTAATTAATCACACGCTAATGATGTTCTTCGTTTTGCGTGCGGCTTATAAGCCATCTCAAACACCACCTAAGAAGCTCTAGGGGTAATTTGGAAATGTTAGAGTGGAGTGGCACCACTACCTCTTTTTGAAGAAGTATAGTTGATATTACTATTTACCTATTTGAAGCCATGCCATTCGTGGTTATTTGATATATACCACTACTTATTCCTTCAATGTATTTTCTATAATTTCTGGACCAAATTGTTCATGCCTTCTTCCTTCACCCCCTCCTAATTTTTCACTAATTTTTTATAGGCTCAGGTTTTTTCTCTTATAGGTTATGACCAGTGTGCTTTTCAAGCTCCTAAATAGTGTGGTTTTGCAATATATATATAATTTTTTAAATAGTATTTTAAAACAACTTTTTAACTTTATAATAGTTAATTTATTCGTTTGTACTCTTAAAATATTATCACAAAATTATTTAATCTATCATCTAGCTTAGGTCAACTTAGGCCTTGTTCTTTTCAGCTTATTGCTACTGGTTTATCACAGGTATGCTTTTTAAACTAGTACACGGTGTGCTTTTTGCAAATATTTCTATATTGAAATTTCTTTTAAAAGTAAAATAAATCTATTTTTAAGTTTACTATAGCTAATATTTAATTAATCATGAACTAATAAACTGTTTCATTTCGTGTGTGGCTGTTAACCTCAAGGCAAACACATTGCCAAACATTGTCTTAGCTCTTTTTTGTGCTTGACAAAAGACTGAAATTTTACAGCCACTTAGGTGGAATACTTCCTCATTCTTAAAATATAGCAAACTTTAAATTCAAATTTTGTTCCAAATATGACTATATATGACATGAAAATGTGATTTTTACTCCATTATTTTTCATGCTATTTCTAGTGGGTCCTATCATTCTATCAACACTACCCTATCCATACTATTTTTAATTTCCATTATCCGTGAAATGGGAACCAGGCTCCCCAGGCCTAAAGCCGCATTACCATGTTGGCATGGGTTGCCCTTGATTATGATGAGGTTGCACAGGGGGCTCCCCCAGCATAAACCTGAGCTCATGCCCAAAAAAAATATTCATAGCCTAAGTCTTGTAAAACTTTCTTGAGAGAAAAAAGATCTTCAAGAACCAAGAACACAATAGGAATAGGGTATTACACCTCAGGTGGCCTGAACCTGTATAATCCCTTACATCTCATTTACTTCAGCAACAGCCTACGACCAATCAAAACATGTTCATTCCCTCGGCTGAACTCATAAGGGGGTCCCTCCGGATCTCCGTTATAGGTGTTTTCACACCGACACCTATCACCCCACCATCTATTAATAATGGCATTTTAGACATTTTACCCTAATTCTTAGTTCTCCAAAACACTCATAGTTAGCTATATTTTGAAACGAAGGGAGTACTTTAGATATCACAGTCTGTTAAAAATCTAGATTATCTCAAAGCTAAAGATTCTTACCATACTCTTCAATAAGGCCTGCTCCGTCCGTTCTAGAAAAAAAAAATCAAACTCTCGCATATCAAGCAGCTCTAGGGGTGAAGAAAAAAGACTATATTATCACTTATCAATTAGAGTATAATATTGATCGGTGGGTTAGTAAGGGGTATTGAAGAAATAAAATTTCTCGATTTGTAAACCGAAAATAGATAAAAAAAATAAAAATTAGTTTATTTTAAGATAAGATTTAAATCGTAGAAGTTAGTTTTTTTTGGACGGAAAGAGTAACAGTAAGTAATCACTCAGCAGTACGTTGTTCCCTCCTTTTGTTTTTTTTCTTTTTGGTTGGAACCATACTTTTCCATTGCTTTAGGCGGCAGAGTCTCGAGAAATAAATTCCACTGGCGATCTGCTTTGCCATAACACTCATCAGTGAGAGGTGGGCTGGCTGCATCAGCAAGGGAACACCTGTCCCCACCTCATCAGTGGGAGAAAAGCCCACGTCACACCCATAAACGGATGTGGATTCTCAGATTCTCAACATCGAAATTGACCAAGAAGCCACGAGACGGCACGGATCTTTGCCCCCTTTCCTGGACAACCTCTCCCAAGAAACCCAGAGAAAACAAAACAACAAAAATGAGTGAGAAAATCAGATGACACGGCGAGAAGAAGAAAAATCTGGGTGTGAGAGGAAGAATCGGAGCAAAAATCCAACCTTGGGGGAGAAAAATGGCGCTTTCAGGGGTGGTGAGCAGTGCAGAAACGGCAGCTTGGCCTCTTCTCTTTGATTCTTTCTTCCTCCGTCCATTGCAAATTCTCTTCTTTTTAGTAGTGCTAGTGTAGTTTTACAAAAAGATTGGATTTTGGGAATAATTAAATATTTTCTTTTATTGCTGGATGGATTGTTTCTTCTGGTAGGATTGCTCCTTGCTTTGCTTTCACGTCATTATCCGGAGAGGAGCAAGATCCCTTCTTTATTAACTCCTCTTCCTTCGCTTCTGCGCTTCTCCATTTTCTTTGTCCCCTTTGGGGGTTCGCTTTTCTAGATTCAGTCAGCAGCACATCGGCGGTGGGGAGGAAGCTGGTGAGATCGGGCCGTGAGATGGTGGCGGAGGTGGTGGTGATCCGAAGGAATCATCGTCGTCGCCGTCGTCATCATCGTGGGGTTGGAAGCTCTTCGTCCAAGAACCTGCCTTGATCTTGCTGGCTTGTTCGAGCTCCAGTCTTGCTGATCCAGGTGAGGTTGCTTGGCTTCACATGTAAATTTCTTGTGATCGGAAGAATCGGATCAGTAGGAGGGAGCGAGGAGAATCTGAATATTTCCTTTTGTCTGACCTGCTCGAACATCTCGGGGTTCAGTTCATGTTGTTCATTACGTGCCCATTTGCTCGAGTCGAATACCTCCAATTCTTATGTTCAGAGAATTCGACCTGTTTCTACGATTCAGACTCTGATTTGGGCAAGATCCAATTACTATGATTCGTTTCGTCCCTACCTCAAATCCAAGGAATCTGTCGAGGAATTGCACAACTGTCTTCCACCTCAAATCTGGCGCTCATTAGTAGTGATTGCTTTCGTTGCCATGGACATTTCATTACTTCAGTTCAACGTTGCTTGCGTATCTGAGCATCACGTCTTCCTTTTATATTTCTTATCTGTATTCCTTGTACGGTGGTATGTATTCTTTTGAGCTGAACAATGCTTGAATCTTGATGGATCAGTCTGACGATGATTTGAACATGCTTGCCTTTTATGTCATGAAAATAATGTAGAATAGGCTATTAATCCTTTTTTTTCTCTTTAGAACTTTTATGGAACTAGTGCTGATGAACAATTTTTTTTTCTAGAGCACTGACAAAATTTTCTGATGGGCAGCTAGCAGCTTCTTAGCATGTGAGAGTAATGGCGGCTGCTGAAACAAGGGCTGCTTGGCAACGTGCTGCTAACCGCTGCTTGGTTCAAGAAGATGCAAAGAGAGCTCCAAAACTGGGTTGCTGCCCGCTATCTGTGCAACAGCATGAGACGAATAATGGAAATCCTACAAATCCGCAAGAGTGCCAAACCCCCAACTTTATGCCTTTAAACTGGAATGCAATGAACTCCAATCTGCCAAAAGATACCCAATGGTTACTTCAGTTGCAGCCCAATTTTGGGTGCCAGAATGCGCTTGCTAGCGAGGACTTGAATTATATGTGTGGGGAAATTGGTCGAAAGAAAGTGGACAGTTTCGCACCAGTGTCCAAACTTGAGGACATCAATCCTAAGAAAACAGCTGATCCTTTTGAGCCTCCATGGATTGTTTCAACAGCTTTTATGAAGCAAACATACGAGACAGGTTTTGAAGAGCTCAAGAGTCTTCCTGCCTATTCTGAAATGACTCTCAAGTGCAGAGGAAGTGCCACCAGCTATCTTCATGAGGACAAAGAACATATGGACTTCAAAACTTTTGATCCTTTGTATCCAAAGAAACCACAGATGGCATGTTGGGAGATGGATGCACCTTGGCAACAAAACAAGAGGTCTCGGCCATGGTGGCAGGTAGCTGACGCGGATGGTTTGGCTTCCCTAGTTGCAGAAAGAGAAATGCAGAACATAGACAAAAATGAGCTGCCAAGACCCACCCAACGTGCTTATGGTTCAATATTGAACAATCATGAAAGCAAGGATGATTATGGACCTTATGCTGGCAAAGAATCACATCCTGCACAGTATGACACTATGTTGTGCAGCTATAGCATTTCAAGCACCAATGATACAAATTCATCTGATGGTGGAGGCTGGCAACATCAAACAAATGATGCGCATGGGTATGTTGTGCAGCTATAGCATTTCAAACAAATTCATGATCGCTGGAATTCACTATGATTTGCTGGTGTCTTCCTATTTGGATTCACACCGTCTTAAACTCTTAATACACACTAGTTGTTTCAAGAAAGCGGTACGCGGTGTTTTGTTTGGCCTCCAACCTAGGAGTGATATCCAGCCTAACTGGCATTTAGACGGCCAAACAGGTGACGTGGTAACAAGTAGCTGCGCCCGTTCCTTGTAAACAGCCCAGTAGACCCACTTTTAGAATTTTTTTTTGCTTTACAAGGATAAATCTGTCTTATTATTTCTGCATATCACATACGGAACTAGTTCTGAAAATGAAGAAACACAATGTTAATTCCATTAATTCCAATTTTGTATGTATGAAACTGTTTGTGAATCTTTTAATACCCTATTATGGTCCAAAATTGAAGAAGAAATGGTAGTCATATGCATGCTCTCCGAGTCGTGTTCGTCCTTTTCCATCCCTGGAAAGTCCCAGATACCGTTTTGTTTGTCCAAGCTTCTTCCTGTTTGTGGCCTTCCAGTTTGTAGCCCATATATTGATATAGTCACATTTGGATGCAGGGGTAGACAGGATTCTTATAGTTCTGCTGATCGCACACCAGGCAGCAAACCAACATATCGGAGTGCCACTGAGAGGGCCCAGTTGCTGGATGCGCTCCGCCATTCACAAACACGTGCTAGGGAGGCTGAGATGGCTGCCAAAAAGGCTTATGATGAGAAAGACCATGTCATCAAGCTATTATTCCGTCAGGCCTCTCATCTCTTCGCGTACAAGCAATGGCTGAAAATGCTGCAGCTGGAGAACATATGCCTTCAGCTCAGGTTCAAGGAGCACCAGATAGCAACCATGTTCCCAGAACTCCCCTGGATCATGCTCAAAGAAAAGGTGCCACCAGGGCAAGAACGGAAGGATGGAACAAGGAAGAAAGGCAGGAAGCAGAACAAGGATGGTCACTTCCGCAAGGCGGTTGTGTTTGCAGTGGGCGTAGGCATTGTTGGCGCTGGACTGCTGCTCGGCTGGACTCTCGGGTGGCTGTTGCCCAGGTTGTAAGTTCCATTATCATCTACACCATGACTAGATTAACACCTAGCTTGCGCTTTGATTGAATAGGTGATAGATAAAGCTTCAGGTATGTGCTTCATGAGGTAGAAGAATGAAGATCATATTCTTGGAGCTCATTCATATCTGTTCAGTTGGTTTGGAAGCCTTGCTGATGATATTTTTCATATCTTCATGTACATATAGGAAGAATCTGCTGTATATATTGCCAGAAACTGGGTTCTTCTGTATGTTGCATGCGTTTGTCTGAACGTTGTACATATATGGGGTCAGTGGTGGTGGAACTGAAAAAAAATCTGTCGACATCAACAATGTATAAAACAAGTACTGTAATAGTTGCTGGATTAGCCGGCTCTTATATGTAATATAAAGGCCTAGGCCTTAGCACGTTTGAGACAATATGAATTTCCATTTGCCAAATTGGTGCTTTTCTTTTTTTCCAATCTTGGTCAGCTTTGCCATGTGTTGTAAATGTAATCAGCAAGAATGTGATCTGATGAAGTGTTGATCATTTTTTTTCCTCGACAAACTAATTGGCAGGAAATACTGGAAATTTGGATAGATGCCAATATGCCAAGTTGTCAGCTCGTGCACTTACTATGACCCGGCAAATTTTGGATTATAATCCGAAGCTAATCCTTGTCTGGCTCTATTAAGAAAAGTAAAATATCTACCTTCATCATGATGCCAAGGTAAGCGACATGCAAGTCAGCAAAGAGAGATTGCATCAGCCAGCATGTACAATGGAATTCATTAGGGAAATAACAGCAATAAACTTATGGATCTGGAGCCATCTCTGTAACAGCAGCAACGGCTGGCACAATTGTGAATTACATCAGTTAGCACAGAGATGAACTAGTGTTACAGCTGAACAACTCCCAAGTGTATGATTGCTAGTAATAATTAGATCTTGGAAGAGTATTTCTAGTTTTCTACACAATAATATCGAGAGTGCTTAGCTACTTGTAGCCTATAGATCATTATTTGTCCAGGCTCCGGCAGCCAAATGTGCACAAATGGCTCCCATATTGGGATATAACATCCACCAAGCCTCCATATCCAGCAACAGCTGCCATCTGCACAAAAAAGGTAGTAAACTCAGGACAGAATGGCCAAAGCCAGACCCAGAAGTAGGTGAACACAGATAGGAATTAAGTCATTTCAAAATGAGGGTCAAGACACAGATAGACATACCTCTGAAGAATGGATGGAGACGGAAAATGCTGACTGAGGGGCACACTTTATTTGTGAAAGAAGAGTCCCATTGATAGAGAAGCGAAAGAGCAGAGGTTCAGCACCGACTGCTAAGATCTGAATGATAAAAATGGAAAGCGTGTAAGAAAACAAAAGGTTAGGATGATTCCTAAACCACATGAGTTGGGAAGCAATGCATTGTTCGTACTGCTCTATTGTCAATCTCCAGACTCTACATTGCTTTGGTAAATCTCTAATAGAAGTGAGCATAATAAAACCCTTTCCTTGCAAGAATAAGGACTAGTAGGCTAAAGAGTCACAGCTTAATTATTATATTTGTTCAAAAGCAAAAGCTTCTGATCTTATTTTATTTCCCTCCAACAACAAAATCGCAAAGCTTCAAAATTTGGGAACCATGTCAAAAATCATCAGGGAATATTTTACTGCATATTGTTCTGTGCATATTTGAGAGACCATCTGATAATAATTTCATATCTGTGCAATTATGCAACTTTCATTTGGCAAACAATTATGCATAAAGAATCTTTAGAAAATAGAAAGGGCATTGAATAATAAATAAATCATGGACTTGCGGAACTACAATATGCCTTATTAATGGAAGTAACTGATTACAGGACCACTAACTTACTATAGCTATAGCATTCGCTAAACTCAGTAAAGGATAAAGAATTGAATGGTCCGTCCTAAATATTTTTCCAACCCATCTTTGAAATACAAGATGAGACATTTCTAAAAATAAGCAGTCTTACTGTTTTACTAAACACTAGCTTAAACATGATGAATAGATGACTTACTTGGTTTTTATCAAACAGCAAATCTTGAATAGGAGCATAGCAATCTACATTAAAGATGCACTCATTTGAAAGAAGGCTCCAAACTGATATACCACTAGAAGTACCACAAGCCTGAGAACAATAGGACCGAGACAATAATAAATGTAAAATACATAATGCATCATACAGAAAAAAAAAACATTGTTATATCAGCTTGAAGTGCATCCTACCAGCCAGCTTTCACTTGCATCAATGGCAACACAACTAACCCACGATCCCTCAAAAGTCTTGTTTTTCACCGGACATATCACCTGAGTGCACTTTCCATTTCTGCAATCTGCAGTGCACAAAGAGATGAAATAAGCATGAATTGCTTTTTATGGATTTCCAAACAGGGCCATATCTTTGTAAGCCTGACAGAAGGTAAACTCATAGGATAGAGGATAAATTTTGTGAACATGATATGTCCTGCAACCAGATAACCAGATATGAATTAAAGTGTACAAAAAGACAAGTAGCTTGTTGGGTACTTTTTCTTTATCTGAAATCAACAGGCAGATATAAAAAATGACCAGTTAGAACAGGACGAACATGAGAAGGGACACTTGAAGTACAAGACAAAATTATCAAATCAAAAGTACTGCTCACCCCAGATACGGGCTGTGCCATCCTCTGATCCTGTAACTACCTGAAAAAGGAACGGCTCTGTTAACTAAAAGTTGTTGCAAAATGAAGGCAGACATCTACGTAAAAATGGTAATGAAGTACTATAATAATGAACTAACCTGACGGTTTGCCTCGCGGACTGCAATGCTGTGCAAATAGTCAGTATGTCCCTTGAAGGTCATTTTACATTTACCACTCTCCTGAAAGAACAAAACATTATAAAACCTACTATCAGATACTTTCTCAAGCATGCACACAGAAAATTAAAAATTATGGAAGCCTGTGCCACATGAATCTTAAGTAATCTGTAGTTCCTTCCATGTAGTTCAGGACTTCTATACATTGCATTTACCTCAAGAGAATACATACCACATCCCAGCAATAAGCACATGCATCACCGGCCGCTGCATAAACAGATCCTTCCTGTTGCAAAGAAGAATGATGTGAGAGAATAACTGAATCATATATATTTGAAGCAAGTAAAAACGTGCAGCGTTTCTATATAGTATACATAATCAACAAACATGCACATAATAAGTTATTTTGCTTCTTTGGATGAAGTAAAAATGCAGCCTTCTGGTATTGACCTGTTTGTTAATTGCGATAGCATTATTTTCAGGTATTGGTGAGCGAGCACCCCAAGGACCCCTACAAGATTGAAAACAACAGCAATCAAAAGATGTAGGATGAGAGTACAAGTGCATTTCTCAGGAACAAATGAGTATGTCTAATGATTATCATATGTGCATGTCTTTGTGCAGAATACTTACTCATGCTGAGGGTTCACCAAATCAAGTACTGGTTCCAAATGATCCCCTGGAAAGAAAAGCAATGACAAAGTAACCTATTAAACAACATGCATTAGAGTACTAGAGTATACAAGGTGATGCAACACATAGAAAAGGAAACAAAACTTGTAAAAATTACATTTTTGTTAAAAATTTAGCTTTTTCTTTGTGGGGTGTGTGCAAGCAAGTACAGCTAAAACTTCTACATAATAGACACGTCAAACTAATTGGGCAAGCCAATCCTAAGAAATGGGGGTTGTTTTGCAGCACCTTGCAGAGATAACGGCACTAGGCAGCTCTGCATCTCGTGCCATCTCCATCCCCGAAGGCGCCCATCATCCCCGCCGCTGTCACAAGGAATGCATCACGTCGCCAATGTCATGTCACCCGAACAAAAACGGTCGCCGAGAAGACGAGTAGGAGCAGCAGCAGCACAGCAATCACCTGAAGAGCAACGGCTGCTGCGAATCCGGGTAGAACTTGACGTCGTACGCTGGGCCACTATGCGCTTGGACGATGCAGACGGGATCAACCAGAGAGACGGCATCCGGGGCCTGAATCCAATCAAAAACAAAATTCAAACACCTTGCTGCACGACTGCACGGGGCGCACACATGGAGCGGAGCGGGGAACGGGAGGGGGAGAGAGAGAGGGAGGGACGAACCTGGGGAGCGGCGTGGTTGGTGGCGGCCGAGGACGAGGAGGAGATGCAGGAGGAGAGGGAGAAGGAGGCGAGGGAGCCGTCGCTGGAGGCAGCGGCGAGGAGGACGTCGGGGTCCGACGGGTCGTCGTGGTGGTCGAAGAAGACGGCGCGGAAGAGGGTGCGGCAGGAGAGGTCCCGCTCCCGCAGGATGCCGCGCCTGTAGGCCACCTCGTCCCACCCTCGCGCGTCCATCCCCGCCGCCGCAGCCGCCGCCATCTCGCTCGCCGTCCCAGCTGCCGCTGCTGCTGCTTCGGGTAGCGAGGAGGGGTGGGGGGAGAGATGGCGGCGGGCTGGCTTGGCCTTGTCTAGACACGCTGCTGGGCCTTACGATCAGAAATCAAAGGCGAGATCTCCTAAAAAAAAACATATAAAAAAACACATAAAATCCTTATTTGCCCAAGGAACGAATACTTCCAATGTCCAAGAATACATGGCGTATTTCATTTTGACATGGTCTTAAAAGTCGATTTTGACCAACAATTTCTCACATTGTTTATAGCCAAAAACCAATATCACGTGAAAGTACCTTGAAATACGAATTTAGTGGTATATATTTTTCTGTCGATTTGTGCCAAGCCATGGATATTTTTATACGTGTGGAGGCTTCGGTATTTATGTCCGTAGGTCCTATCGTATCGTTGTTAAGACTCGTGGAGATAAATTGGGTATGTCTTGATTTTCTTAAAGTAGTTCTCCCGTGTCTTGTCATATTAGGTGGTAATGTCCTATTAGGACTATTTTGGAGAGCATATCCTTTCATATATACGTCCACCGTAACAAGTATGGTATATGTAATATTTTCGTATATAATTTTATTTACGTACTCAAGATGTATCTCATGTTCTGTTCACCGATATTTTTATAAAAAAACATACTTATAATCAGACTAATTGATGGTAAAAGTATATAAAATTTGAAAATTTTAAAAGCATATGTTTCTTATATTTTGGACGGAGGGAGTAAGGGGCAAATTTGCCAGGCAATTAACAAATCATCCAAACTTAGGGCATCAAGAATTTCACAGGATTTTCACATTAAACAATTAATTTCTGATAAGTTCCCGTGAAATTCCTTCTTTTCAAAAGAGGCATTTTAAGGCTTTAACTATTGCATTAGTATCGCAAATTCTGTGTAGCAACACTGTCATTAACCTTAAAAAATTTTTTCTCCGAGAATCGCAAATTCTGTATAGCAGCACTGTCATTAACCTTAAAATTTTATTCTCCGAACGACAATTGTTTGAGGTATGATCATATCGTTCGTATCTCCCATTTCTCTCTTCTTTCACTAGGGAAGTGTTGTGAAGCATGTCAAACTCAAAACCACAACCTGCTACCAGCAGAAGGTTAAAATTATAGATGGCCAAACGGGCCCGTTGGGCTAGCACGGCCGAGGCCCGCTTCAGCACGATCCAGTACGGCATGGCCCGTTAAGGCATGAAACCTGTAGCGCGCCTTGCCTGTGGGCCGTGACCGATGCCTCCGTCCAGACACGATCTATGGAGACGTCGGGCCGTGCCGTGCCAGCACGGGCCTGAATCTGACACGTGGACCGACGAAGGCACATTAGTACATTTGGCCATAAAATTTGAAAATAAGAGGCGAGAAAAATAAAAAAACATGAAAAATAGAAAACTAAAGGAAAAATATTAGGGAAAAATTAGGAAAATAGGATAAAATGGAAAAAAATATATGAGAAAATTGTGGAAAATGGAAAAAAGTATGGAGAAAATAGGAAAAATATATGGGAAAATTGGGGAAAATAGGAAAAAATAGGGAGAAATAGAAAATTATGAAAAAATAGATGGGCTGACCGGGCAGTGCTCGTGCTTAGGCCATGCCAGCCCACGGGCTAAGGCGCCAGCTGTCACACCCTGACTTTTCTCCTTAATAGAGCCGCACAAAAATATTCCCAAGAAAATGGCCCAAAAAAATATTTAATTAAGGCTAAGGAAATTAATTAATGGTGAAAATACAAAATAACAATCCATTATGGCTGCGAGTATTTTTCTTGTATTCCTCTTGCCAAAATACACTAACGGGATTTTTATTAGAATTTTTAGAGCACTGGAAGTATTTTTAATAAATCAAAGTGTATTGACTGAATTAAAAATCTCCTGGAAATCCTTTTCTTCCTTTTCCTTTCCCTTTTTTCTCTTTTTCTCTTTTTTTCCCCCTGGCCGCGGCCCATTCCTGTTCCGGCCTGCTCTCGCGGCCCACGCGCCCCGCGCGTCTCCTCCCTCTCTCTCTCGCTGTCGCTAGGCCTCGCGCATCAGCCGCCGGGCCCGTTCACCCCTCCCGCTGACAGGCCGGGCCCGTCTGTCAGCTTCGTCTAGCTCCCACCATTCTCGGCCTCGCTTGAGCCATGCATCGCCATCGATCTTCTCGCCTGTTCGGCCTCCCCTTCTATCCGCCCTCGGTTAAAATGCCGCAGACCCGGTCTCGCCACCTCCCTGCGCTTTTCCCCCACGTTCTCTACCCCTCTCGCCCATGCCCGCGAGAGAATCTCGCCACCTCCCCCCATGGCTGTTGTTTTCCCCTCTTCGCAAAATTCGACTGCCTTGGTCACGACCTTTCCCAGCCGACCCTATACAAACCCCCACCCCTGCCTCCTTTCCATTTTCCCCCAATCGGCCAAACTCGCCGTGCCATCTAATGTCATGCGCTCCGTAATTCCGAACCGCTGCCGCGCTCCGTCGATTCCAGCCGCTCACCGCCGCCGCTGTAGTCACCGCCAAGCCTGTCTCTCTCCACCGCCAGCACCGCCGTGCACCAGAGCACCTAGAACGCCACCTCGGTAGATCCCTCTCCCGCCGTTGTCCTCCTTGGTGAGCGTCACCACGGGCCTTCGGTCGTGAAATTCCACCGCCTCGCTCGATTTCTTCACCCCTAACTCCCTTCCACATGTTCTCCAGGGCCCCCTCCGTCGATGTCTGCCCCTCCGTCGCCGTCATATGCCGCTGGGACACCGTCGCCATCGCCTTCCCGAATCTCGCCGCCGCCTAACTCCTCTGTTCGCCGCTGTTGGTCACCTTCCCGTCGTCATCGCCCCTCAATGAGCACCCCGTTGGATTCCCCGTCTCTCTCACCGCTCGCCGTTGCCCTCCGCCACGCCGGATGGTCGCCGGTGGCGACCATCGGGCCACACGCACCGTCGCCAGCCACGCTCGCCGGCGGGGCGCAGTCCCGTTTGCTCCGGATCGTCTGATCTGCCTCGGTAGATCAGGGCCGCTCGTGCGCCTGTGCCCGCAGCCACACGCACGTGGACCGCGTCCACCATGCGCCGCTCTCTCATGCGCCACTGACCCATGGCCCCCACCTATCGGCGTCGGCCCCGTGGTCTACTGACGCATTAATTTCTTTTAATTACGCAATAAATCGATAAGGAACTATTTTTGTATAGTAAAAACAATTTGATTATGGAATATTTCTAGTGTGCTTAGCCATGCTTAGAATAAACTAGCTCATCCTGGGGTTTAATTACGTGTGATAATCTTTATGGTTCGACTTTGGGTTGAAATAATGGAACTTATGGTATGGATGATAGTTTAATTAAAACATGACTTTAAAGGTGGGCTATGGGTGCATGGTTTTGCTGGTCACACCCATGCAATTAAGGACCGGTTCGCGAGAACCCCTTGAGCAGTTATTCGTACATGCCACAAGCCAGCGTGGGCAATGGCTGGGCTGGCAGTGTAGCTTCTCCCTCTCCTAGGCACTATTGGTGAGGATGTGCGTGATGGAGTTGGGTCGGCTCGGGGTCAGGTTGATCGGCTTCCGGATCCATCGTGGCACAAGGGGGGTAGCTTGGCCGATATGGTGTGCCCTGTCGGCAGGTGTAACCTCAGCGTGGTGTGGATGGTTGGGGATGAGTGCGTGAACAGTCCTGTCACAACCTCTCGCGGGGTGTCGTGGTGACACGCCGGCACACGGGAACATGTGTGGGGCTGTGTCTTGTGGGTACAGTTGTACACATTTGGCCAGAGTTCAAATCTATTCGAATAGCCATACCCATGGTTATGGGCGTTTGGTCAAGACTCGCCATGATTAGTCTCACATTTATAAATTGACTTAAAATATGCCGTAGGGATAGGATGGTTGGTTGGGCCTGGTCCACGTGGTGTAATGTTGATCAGAGATGATTTTAGTACCACTCAATTTTATCACTTTTTACCCGTTTGCGAACTATTATTGTTTGCAAATGCTTTTACGCAAATGAACCCAGAGCCTATCTTTGTGTCCCGTGTGTTGTGTATAATTGCGGATGTGACTTGTTGAGTACTATGGGTGGTACTCAACCTTACTCCCTTTCCCCCTCTCAGAGATGGAGTTCCTCTCCGACGAGGATCATCAGGAGGAATAGGCTGGATCCGCCGTCAAGCTAACTATGGAATGGTAGCCTCCACGTGGCTAGTCGTTTATAGGTTTCTTTACCTTTTTTCGCTGCATTTATGTAAGACAATTTTATTCTATTTGTAAGATGCACTCTGTATGGTAACTTGGTATTATGTACCCTGGCTTTCCTGGATAAGGATTTAATACATAGCAATGTTCAGAATTCTGGTTGTGAATCTCAGGGTGTTACAAGTTGGTATCAAAGCCAAACTTGACCGAAGGATCAGCCAAATGGAAACCCTAAGAGCCCTCTGAAACTTCTTATCTACATATGCCTTTTTGCATTTGGAGTTGTTTCGGGAAATTAGGAATTGATTCTCGATTTGGGACAAAATATTGGCCTTTATTTGACTAAAATTTTTGAGTCAGGATCTAGAATGGGGATTTTATTTAACAATCGCGTCATGTATGTCCAAATTTTGGGAAAATATTGGTCAATCGAGGGTAATATTTAATTAAAGTCATGTACAAAATTTTCCTAATCGCCTTGCAATTACTATTTAAATTATTTTGGCATTATTTTATTCGGTCATATCATTCTATCGGTTTCTTAATATTGATCATGCAAAAATTATTCCCTGCATAAAATTGTTGCTTACCTCCAAATTATTTATCGTTTAATTTATTTGAATCTGAGAATGCATTGATTCCCCCTCCTTGTCTTCTATAGATGGACAACCTTCCTAACCAGCGTGGAGCCGAGATGAGAGGATTTGTGGAGGAGCTCCGCATGATGAGCTTCACTTTGGGGTATAGTCATGTCCCCGAATACACTGTTGTGGAGCCACTAGAGGGCGAGCTCCCTCACCGCATCCGCTTGGAACTGCCAGGTCAGCATTATCTCCTGCCTGCCATGGAGATAGAAGTCGACAGGCGTACATTTGACCACGCCTGCCAGGAGACAGCTTTCCGCTTGACTAGAGAGCTATGCCGGAGGCACCACTCCACCCTCCGCACTATACCGCTATCTCCCCAGCCGAACCCACTACCAGACCTACAACACTTTCTAGCCGGCTGACGTCGAGAACGACACCACCATCGTCCACATGAGGCAAGCCCTGTGGGCCATGGACTACATGCACGCCAACTGGGTGCATGCAGCCCACGACAAGGACGACACCAACAGGATGACCATTATTGGTCTCTAGAACCAGGTCGACCGCCTGAAGAAGGAGGTCGCCGAGCTAAAGGGTCAGTAGCCGCCAAGTGGGGCCAGAATCCGCCTAACTCTGAGGAAGAGGACCCTCCCTCCGATGCATATCCAGTTGGCCCCCAGGAACGGACCACCCGCACCGCCAGCTCCCGCACCAGCACTAGCTCCAGCCCCGGTCCCAGCACCAGCACCAGCACTAGCCGGTGGCACAGTTAGTGTGTCGTCGAGTGACAGCAGCTCCTAGGACGGCACCAGCATCCACGGGGGTTTTGCTGATCGATGATTTTCGGTGTCAACACGTTTCATTGTTCTGCTCCACTTGTTGTCTTTGTTCTTCGGTCAAATCTTCCATTGTGACTGGAATCACGTTGTTTGTGCTAACCTCCTTTCCAGCCATGTCGAAGTTCTGTGTCCCACTGGGCGTGCCAAAAACGTGTTGACACTGAAAATCACCAGCAGCGTTGAGAACGAGCCGATGATCTGGTTCGGTGCACTAGACACGCGAAGGCCTGGGAGATCTGCTTAGCTCTAGTGCAGGTCCTAAATTTGAGGTTTGCGGGCGTGCTAGTCAATTTGACCCAGCAATTGACAAGGAGATAGAAAAAAGTTAGATCATTGATCCAATCGGCCAACAAGCCAATACAGACTCCTTCCAGCCGATTGCCGATGGCACTTATACATCGGCTAGAGAACCGATAATATAAAAAGATAGAAAACCAGCCGACTTCCCTTGAGCCGACTGCCTGACTACCGACAGCACTTCTGTATCGGCTAGGAAACCGATAATGTCGAAGGATGAAACTCCGACGGCGGGAAGTCAGGAGACCCCCCTTTGAGGTTCGGCCAGGGGAGTGGTTCTCAGGCAGAGTCGGCGTCAGTGTGGAAGAAGATCAATGGTCAGAGAATCGGCGCACAAGAAAGACACAAGGAAGTATACAGGTTCGGGCCGCACGGGGGCGTAATACCCTACTCCTGTGTGGATGCTATCTGGAGATGAATGTATTCGCGGTGTTACAAGGTCAGCTTAGCTCGAGGCCGGAGCTGAAGAGGAAGAACAGTAACTAGAGTGTGCTCCAACCAGATATTCTCTCTCCCTTTCGTCGGGCGTGGATCCTCCTTTTATCAGTCAAAAATCCAGTCCCCTGCGCCTAATCCCCGAGAGAGAGATTAGGTATGCTACGTCTTGTCATCGACCTCCGCGCTCCGGCCGTCTACTGAGTCGTCCGGGAGGCGCGTCTCATCGTCGCCCGGCTGTCGGTAGTTGCGGGCGGCCTGACAGTGACGACGCTGTCGGCTTGGTCCGTCACGGTCGTCGCCTCCTGTGTCAGCCGCGGGCGGCTAGATGCCGCCTCCCTCGCCGGCTGCGGGCGGCCAGACAGCGACGAGGCTGTCGGCTTGGCCTGTCTCGTCGTCTGCCAGGCCGTGGAAAACCGGAGCCCTCTCACTGTATCGGGAGCCAGCCGACAGGGGGTCATTATGACGACGCACGCATGTCCAGCCGGGAGACAGGCGGGAGGCGCGCCGTCGCTTCTCCATTAATGCGGGTAGTTGGGAGCAGATCCGCTCGAGCCGGCCTCGTTCCTCGAGGCGGAGAGCCCATCGGGCCCTCCACGCGCACGAGACACCGAGGCCCCGGGTCCCGTGCCCGGGGGCGGCACCCAGGGGTGGCGCTTCCGGGCCCGGGCAGCGCCCAGGCCCCAAGCATTTAATGGGACAACTCCTAATAGCCTGCCGCCACGTGTGCAGAAAATGGGCCCTGGGGGAGCTAACGTGGGGGAAGATCCACGCGTCTCCAGAGAATGTGGGACCCCCATTCCTGTTTCGCCGACAGATAACGATATAAATAAATAAATCAGCCGACTACCAATAGAACATATGCATCGGCTGGAAAGCCGATGATAATATAGATAATCAAAATAATAATTAAGACAATGCAGTCGGCTTTATCTAGTAAAAGATAACTTATCGGCTAGGCACTCCGATAAGACGCTTGCATAAAATCTATCAACCTAGCAGGAATAACTTATCGCAGGAAGTTTAGTAGGTCGGACCTAACCGATGTAGCACAAACTGATGATAATTTATTCCCAGTAAGCCGATAAAATCTATGCACGCGTGATGTAATATATCTACTCGGCCTAAGAGATCAAACTTAACTGATGCAGCCATAGACAGAATAGATACACCGTGGTAAGCCGACTACCGTAGATCAGCTAGAATATCGGACCTAATCGAGGAAGTCCTAGTCGATAAGGTAGTCAGGGTAACGAGACTTACCCTCTCACAGGAGTTCGGACCTAACCGATGCAACCCGGCTCGAGAAGCAAGAACCCGTCGAAAAGGGTGGCGATGCGCCGAAGTTGTATTGATCTGTGTGATAGTTTACATGGTCCCCGGGCATACGTATTTGTACCCCAAGTTGATACAGTCCTGATCGAATATGAAACAGGAGTTTCCTAACTATAAAAGAAAAATTAATAAGTCCTGATCGGACACGAGATCAGGTTTTTCTAAAAATTATTAAAGATACCTAATTTATAGATAAAATAGCTGACTGCCATGCTGTGGTCTTCACGATTCCTTCCTGAATTCGGCTCCTTCTGGATTAACTTTCATCAGCTGATATAGCCTCTTTCCTTAACCGAACATGATAACGAACCGTATCAAATTTTGGTGTTAACAGGTTTCACCTCCACTGATGATAGCTCTTTCAGTGGATCCCACACCCGCAGCGAGGCCAGCACGTCGTCGCGCAGCAGCGAGGGCTACGTGAGTGGTTCTAGGAGCCGCTCTGTAACACCCTGAAAACTATCCCTATATAAAATATTGTGCAAAAAGAATTTTTAGAAATGGAATTAAAAGTCTCAATGAGTGAAAAGAATAAAATCAGGGAAAAATCTAAAAAAAATAGGCTTGAAAATAATTTTATAAAATTCTTTGCTTAATTATTTAATTTTTGGAATTTTCTGGGAATTAATTGATTAGCGGAAGCATTTTTGGCAAAATAACTAAGCTCACAGCAGTAAAATAAAAAGAAAAAGGTTTTTAAAATCCCCTCACAGTCTCTGGGCCAATTCTCGGCCCATTACTGTGCTCTGGCGGTCGCCCTCGCCCCTGCCCGTGCCCGTGCCCGTGCCCGTGCCCGCGCTCGCAGTCGCTGACAGGCGGGGCCCGCCTGTCAAGTCGTCACCTACCTCCAGCCGGGCGGCACTGTAGCACCCGAGCGCCGCCGCCGCAAATCCCGCGCAATCCGTTCACCTCGGACCCGTTCTCTCCGAATCGGTTGAGGGAAAACCGAGCCCTTACCCCCATCTACCTAATCCCTAAGGATCCGGAGCCAGATCACGCGTGGAGCGGAAACCTGAAGCCTCCCGAGTCGGTTCTCTCTCTTTCTCTCGTCGCCGCCGCAAAACCCGTCGAGTCCGAGCCGGAGTCCGCCTCTCCCCGCCTTAAATAGTGAGCTCGGAGCGCCTAGGGTCGTTTTCGCCCTTTAGATCGAGCTCTAGCTAGCCCTAGCCGCCTCTCCACGTCTCGCGCTTGCTCCGCCGCCGTCACCAAGCTTCGTCCGCGCACCGCCGTCACCTCAGCTGCCGTCGGAGGTCGTCGCCGCCTCGGTTAGGTTTGCAGGGTCCCGCTGAAGCCAGGCCTCCGCCTCGTAGCCCTCGGGAGCCACCGGAACACCGCCGTCGACGAAGACCCGAAGCCCTCCGCCGCCTCAAGCTCGCCGCTGGCCATCTCCATAGCCGTTCTTCGCCGTTTCGCCTTCGGTAACGATCGCCTTGACCTCCTTTACCTTTTCCCGCTCTCGCCGTGCGTCGCCGCGCCGCCGATCGCCGTCGACCATCGGATCCAGAGCAACCGCCGTCGCCGCTGTCGCTGTAGCCGATCCGATCGGGATCGACATCGGCCGTCGGATCTTCTCTGTTAGTTTCCATCCGTCCGATCGTAGGGAGATCACCTTGACAAGTGGCGAGATCGTAGCCGTCCGATCAAAACCCTAGAATCCCAACCGTCATTTTTCCCTCGTGGACCACGGTGGACTCGGTTCACCATGGGCCCGATGCCTCCCTCTCACTGACAGTGGGCCCCATTGGTCAGCCGAGAGCCCCCTCTGTCCTGTGACATCATAAATGCCTTTTTCCGAATAAAATTAATTCGATTATGACGCAATAAATTAGTTAATTCTTTTAAATAGGCTATAAAAGGGTTTACACACAATAAAACTCCAGAATTTTGGATGGAAATTCTAGGCGTGACAAGTTGGTATCAGAGCCACCTTGACTGTAGGAAAAGCCCCTTGGTACTCTAAGAGCCCTCTGAAAAAAAATATTTTAAAATTAGAACTTTTCTCTCCTCTTTCTCTTGCAATTTACTACCTTGTCTTAATTAGTATCATACATTCATTACTGTACTAGTTTTGACCTGCCTTTTATTGTTACCCCTTCATTCCTTTGTTTTGGGACAAACTTTGTTTTGTTAATTTTGTCAAATCCCTATATCTTTCTTTTATACTCTATAGATGGCCCACCGGGAACCAGTACATCTATTCGGAGTGGGTGGATTCGTCAAGGAGTTACGAGATATGGCCTTCGCCATAGGGTACAATCCAGCCCCACAATATAGACAAGTCACTCACAACCCTAATGAAGAGAAGTGCCGTGTCCGCCTCACGATTTCCAGTGAACGAGAGGGAGTCCCATCCATGATCTTTGGAGCTGGAGGAAGAAATTATGAGCATGCCTGTCAAGAAGTAGCTTTGGTGGCTATTGGAGAGCTTCGTTAGCAATTTGCCGTCCGCCTAAGGAATATGGCATATCGCTACCATCCGGCGAGAACCCACAATGACGAGTACAGCAGTTATCAAGACCCCGGAGCAGAGAACAGTGCAACCACTCAACGACTGGTAAGGATGTTGAGTGCCATGGATGATGTTCATGCAGAGGTGGTGATCGCAGCTCATGACCGGGAGAATGAGAATCGCACCAAGATCTGCAGGTTGCAGAACCAAGTGGATCGGTTGAAGCGAGAGTTGGCCTTGGCCAAAGGAGAAGCACCCCCTGGAGGAGCTAGGATCCGCACAACTGCAAGGAAGAGAGTTCGTCATCCACCTCGGATTCAGTTGGTGCCAAGGACTCGTGTACTCAATGACCAAGTCTTGTTATGGGTAGTTCCACCGGTGGCATACACTGATGATGCAGACGACGACTCAGAGGAGTCAGAAGCCAGCACGCCTTCAGAGGGATTAGAGGACAGTGGAGCTCGCACCCCCTCTGAAGTGGAGTGGGGATCAACTCAAGACGACGAAGCGGAATCTGAACACAACTGGAATGCCAGGAGAAACCTTTCGCCCCGTTGAAAAGCCTTGGTGTCACCTTAGCATCAGTTACCCTAGATCGTTGTGTTAGCAGTTGTGTGATTAGAAAATGCTTGTGTGTGTGGGGAGTAGTCAGCAGTTATGTCAGGGTGTGGTGATGTAACTGTTTATGTTAGGAGTTTCTTGATGGTGTGAGTTTAAACTAAATCAATGTTAATCACTCAGTTCAGAACAATAAAGTGAAAGTTTAAGTAATATGAAATCCGTCTCAAGGGCGTTTCCTTTTCTTCTAGTCTTTGCACTGCAGATGGTGAACACACGTAACGGTGGTAATCATGATGGCAATGGTGGGGATAACAGCCGCAGGGGAGTACCAAATGGACCACCACAGCAGGACGACAATCTGACCATCGCCCAAGTCTTGGCTAACCAGACACATCTGATGAACATGATGTTCCAGCAGATGCAACAACAACAGAACCAAGCACCACAGCAGGTGCCTCCTCCTCCACCTCAAAACAAGCTTGCGGAATTTTTGCGAGTGAGACCTCCCACGTTCTCTAGCACAACTAATCCTGTGAAAGCAGGGGATTGGTTGCATGCCATTGAGAAGAAATTGGAACTTTTACAGTGCACAGATCAAGAGAAAGTCTCTTTTGCCTCCCACCAGCTGCATGGCCCCGCTTCTGAATGGTGGGACCATTTCAGAACTAACAGAGTGGACGGACAGCCTATCACTTGGGCCGAGTTCGCCGCTGCTTTCAAGAAGACGCATATTCCTGCGGGAGTAGTGGCATTGAAGAAGCAGGAATTTCGAGCATTGAAGCAAGGGAATCGGTCGGTGACCGAATTCCTTTATGAGTTCAACCGGCTTGCCCGTTATGCGCCGGAAGACGTTAGCACTGACGACGACCGGCAGGAGAAGTTTCTGAACGGACTGAATGATGAACTTTTAGTTCAACTACTCTCTAGTGACTATGTAGATTTTCAGAAATTGGTGGACAAAGCCATTCGCCAAGAGGACAAACACCACAGGATGGAGCAAAAGAAGCGCAGAATGGCAAGTTTCCGGTCACAACAATCCTCCAGTCAGAGGCCACGTATTGTGGGACCGCCGCAGACCCAGCAAGGAGCATCTTCATCAGCACCTCGTACGCAACGCCAGGTCTATCCCAACATTACTGGTGGCAAAACGGGAGCAAACCGTCCTCCTCCTCGGCCAGTCACAGCTTCAACAACTAGCCAGCCCATGAATAAGGAACTTGGAGGGGAGCCACTAACTTGCTACAACTGTGGAGAGCCAGGGCATTATTCTTCCCAGTGTCCAAAGCCAAAAGCCTCAAGTTAGCCACATCGGGGCAACCTTCAGGCAGTGTGATCAAGGCTAGAGTGAACCATGTCACTACGGATGAGGCTCAAACTGCACCGGACGTTGTTCTAGGTACGTTCCCTGTTAATTTAGTTTCTGCAACAGTCTTGTTTGATTTAGGGGCTACACATTCTTTTATGTCAAGGAATTTTGCAAGAAAACATGGGTTCCAGATAGGGAAATTGGATAAGTCTATTATGGTTAATACACCAGGAAACCAAATGCATACCACCCAGTTTAGCCCCTCTGTGACTTTAGAAATTCAAGGAAAACCTTTCTTGGCTGATTTAATCCTAATCAAATCAGAAGAAATAGATGTCATCCTAGGGATGAATTGGTTAACTCGGCACCACGGAATTATAGATTGTGCCACAAGAACTGTAACCTTAACTTCTGACCTGGGAAAGAAAGTGATCTTTCGTGTCCTCAATACCTCATCTTCTCCAACCTCTTTGAACCAGGCAATCCTAACTGAAATCCCTATAGTACGGGATTACCCAGATGTTTTTCCTAATGACCTACCTGGAATGCTGCCTAAAAGGGAAATTGAGTTCAGAATAGACCTAGCCCCAGGCACCGCCCCTATCCACAAGAGACCATATAGGATGGGAGCTAATGAGTTAGCAGAAGTGAAGAAGCAAGTTGAAGAGTTACTTGCCAAGGGCTACATCAGACCAAGCACGTCGCCTTGGGGAGCGCCAGTTATTTTCATGGAAAAGAAAGATGGAACTCAACGGATGTGTGTTGATTACCGTGCACTCAATGAAGTTACTATCAAGAATAAGTACCCTCTACCACGGATTGATGATCTGTTTGATCAGTTGGAAGGAGCCACAGTGTTCTCTAAGATAGATCTTCGCTCAGGTTATCATCAGTTAAGGATTCGGAAAGAAGATATTCCCAAAACGGCTTTCACCACTCGGTATGGGTTATATGAATGCACAGTCATGTCATTCTGATTAACTAATGCCCCTACATTCTTTATGAACTTGATGAATAAAGTGTTTATGGAATACTTGGATAAGTTTGTGGTTGTTTTTATTGATGATATCCTTGTCTATTCTAAGACTAAAGAAGAGCATGAACAGCACCTTCGCATCGTTTTGGAGATCCTTCGGCAACACCAGTTGCATGCCAAGCTGAGCAAGTGTAAGTTTTGGCTTCCGGAAGTGAAGTTTCTTGGACATGTCATCACTGCAAGAGGAATTGCAGTAGACCCAACTAATGCGGAGTCAGTAACCCAATGGAAGCAGCCGCAAACAGTTTCTGAGATTCGGAGTTTCTTAGGATTGGCGGGATATTACCGTCGATTCATAGAAATTTTTTCCAAGATCGCGAAACCCATGACTCGTTTGCTTCAGAAGGATGTAAAATTTGTATGGACCCCAGAGTGTGAGCAAAGCTTTCAAGAGTTGAAGCAGAAACTTGTAACCGCACCAGTGTTGATCATGCCAGATCCCAAGAAAAGATTTCAAGTTTACTGTGATGCATCTCGGCAAGGTTTGGGATGTGTGTTGATGCGAGAAGGAAAGGTTGTGGCATATGCCTCACGGCAGCTACGGCCTCATGAGAATAATTATCCTACCCATGATCTGGAGTTAGCAGCTATAGTGCATGCCTTGAAGATTTGGAGACATTACCTCATAGGTAATAGTAATGAAGTTTTTACAGACCACAAAAGTTTGAAGTATATTTTTACTCAGCCAGATCTGAATCTAAGGCAACGCCGATGGTTGGAGCTGATCAAGGACTATGACGTCAAAATACATTATCATCCAGGGAAAGCCAATGTAGTGACAGATGCCCTCAGTCGGAAAAGCTACTGCAACGCCATGGAAGGTCAGCAGCTATCGTTGGAGTTATGTGAAGATTTTGGACGGTTAAATCTGAGTATAGTTAGCCAAGGATTTGTGGCAGCCTTGGAAGCACAACCTACCTTGGTAGATCAGGTTCGAGAAGTGCAGAAAGATGATGCAGACATTTTGGAAATCAAGAAGAACATAAAGAAAGGAAAAGCCATTGGATTCTCGGAGGATGAACAAGGTACCGTGTGGTTCGGAGAGCGAATCTGTGTGCCGGACAGGGAGGAATTGAAAAAGCTGATCTTAGATGAAGCTCACGGAACACAGTATTCCATTCACCCTGGCAGCACCAAAATGTATCAAAATCTGAAGGAGAAGTTTTGGTGGTCTAGTATGCGTAGAGAGATAGCAGAATATGTGGCTGTTTGTGATGTATGCCAGCGTGTAAAGGCTGAGCATTAGAAGCCAGCAGGATTGTTACAACCCCTTAAGGTCCCTGAATGGAAGTGGGAAGAAGTAGGAATGGATTTTATTACCGGATTGCCAAGGACCGCATCGGGATTTGATTCCATATGGGCAGTGGTGGATAGACTTACCAAGGTGGCCCACTTCATACCAATCAAGACAACTTATTCCGGTAATAAGTTGGCAGAGTTGTATATGGCCAGAATCGTATGTTTGCATGGAGTGCCACGCAAAATTGTGTCGGACAGAGGAAGTCAATTTACCTCTAAGTTTTGGCAGCGACTACAAGAAGAGATGGGTACCCGATTAAACTTCAGTACCACTTATCACCCACAGACAGATGGACAGACTGAACGGGTTAATCAAATCCTAGAAGATATGTTGAGAGCTTGTGCCATTGACTTCGGTGGAAGTTGGGACGAGAGCCTACCATATGCTGAGTTTTCGTATAACAACAGTTACCAGGCAAGTCTGAAGATGGCCCCGTTCGAGGCATTATACGGACAGAAATGCCACACGCCCCTGCTTTGGGATCAGACGGGAGAACAACAAGTATACGGGACAGATATCCTACGGGAAGCAGAAGAAAAAGTGAAGATCATACAGGAACGACTTCGAGTAGCACAGTCTCGTCAGAAGAGTTATGTGGATAACCGCAGAAGAGATCTTAGCTTCGAGGAAGGTGACTATGTGTATTTGAGAGTCACACCACTCAGGGGAGTACACAGATTCTAGACTAAGGGAAAGTTGGCACCACGTTATGTGGGACCTTACAAGATACTGGGACGGAAAGGAGAAGTTGCTTATCAACTAGAGTTGCCTCCCACCTTGGCGGGGGTACACGATGTCTTTCACGTATCTCAGTTGAAGAAGTGCTTACGAGTACCAGCCGAAGAAGCCGACCCAGAGCAGATCGAGATTCAGGAAGATCTGACCTATGTTGAGAAGCCCATTCGCATCCTTGAGACCCGTGAAAGGAATACTCGGAATCGAGTGATCAGGTTTTGCAAAGTTCAATGGAGTAACCACTCGGAAGATAAAGCCACATGGGAACGCGAAGATGAACTAAAGTCTGCTCACCCGCATCTCTTCGCCTGAGCTCGCGAATCTCGGGACAAGATTCTGTTTAAGGGGGGTAGGTTTGTAACACCCTGAAAATTATCCCTATATAAAATATTGTGCAAAAAGAATTTTTAGAAATGGAATTAAAAGTCTCAATGAGTGAAAAGAATAAAATCAAGGAAAAATCTAAAGAAAAATAGGCTTGAAAATAATTTTATAAAATTCTTTGCTTAATTATTTAATTTCTAGAATTTTCTGGGAATTAATTGATTAGGGGAAGCATTTTTGGCAAAATAAATAAGCTCACAGCAGTAAAATAAAAAGAAAAAGGTTTTTAAAATCCCCTCACAGTCTCTGGGCCAATTCTCGGCCCATTACTGTGCTCTGGCGGTCGCCCTCGCCCGTGCCAGCGCCCTCGCCCTCGCCCGTGCCTGTGCCCGTGCCCGTGCCTGCGCCCTTGCCCTCGCCCGTGCCCACGCTCGCAGTCGCCGACAGGCGGGGCCCGCCTATCAGGTCATCGCCTACCTCCAGCCGGGCGGCACTGTAGCACCCGAGCGCCGCCACCGCAAATCCCGTGCAATCCGTTCGCCTCGGACCCGTTCTCTCCGAATCGGTTGAGGGAAAACCGAGCCCTTATCCCCCTCTACCTAATCCCTAAGGATCCAGAGCCAGATCACGCGTGGAGCGGAAACCTGAAGCCTCCCGAGTCGGTTCTCTCTCTTTCTCTCGTCGCCGCCGCAAAACCCGTCGAGTCCGAGCTGGAGTCCGCCTCTCCCCGCCTTAAATAGTGAGCTCGGAGCCCCTAGGGTCGTTTTCGCCCTTTAGATCGAGCTCTAGCTAGCCCTAGCCGCCTCTCCACGTCTCGCGCTTGCTCCGCCGCCGTCACCAAGCTTCGTCCGCGCGCCGCCGTCGCCTCAGCTGCCGTCGGAGGTCGTCGCCGCCTCGGTTAGGTTCGTAGGGTCCCGCTGAAGCCAGGCCACCGCCTCGTAGCCCTCGGGAGCCGCGGAACACCGCCGTCGACGAAGACCCGAAGCCCTCCGCCGCCTCAAGCTCGCCACCGGCCGTCTCCATAGCCGTTCTTCGCCGTTTCGCCTTCGGTAACGATCGCCTTGACCTCCTTTACCTTTTCCCGCTCTCGCCGTGCGTCGCCGCGCCGCCGATCGCCGTCGACCATCGGATCTAGAGCCGCCGCCGTCGCTGTAGCTGATCCGATCGGGATCGACATCGGCCGTCGGATCTTCTCGGTTAGTTTCCATCCGTCCGATCGTAGGGAGATCACCTTGACAAGTGGTGAGATCGTAGCCGTCCGATCAAAACCCTAGAATCCCAACCGTCGTTTTTCCCTCGTGGACCATGGTGGACTCGGTTCACCATGGGCCCGATGCCTCCCTCTCACTGACAGTGGGCCCCACTGGTCAGCCGAGAGCCCCCTCTCTCCTGTGACGTCATAAATGCCTTTTTCCGAATAAAATTAATTCGATTATGACGTAATAAATTAGTTAATTCTTTTAAATAGGCTATAAAAGGGTTTACACAAATAAAACTCCAGAATTTTGGATGGAAATTCTGGGCGTGACACGCTCCGACGACGAGATGGGCGACGAGCAGGAGCCGAAGTACGACTCGGATGACTGCAAGAGCCACTCAGAGCACTAGAGGCGTCGTCCCTAGCTTTTGTCGCTTTCATTAGTTTGCTTTCTTGTTAGTTGTAATGTCAGGTTGTTTGCTTTGGGGTTAGTTGGTGGCTCATACCGTTTGGTATGACCGCCTTAATTAGGAGTTGAACTGCTTTCGTGATGTTTCTAAGTTATGCACTTCAGATAATTTAATTCAGCCACTTCATTATCACTCCTTGTTCTGAGCCGCCTGTTTTCCTTCTTCCCTTCCATTTCTAGCCCTCTCCAGATAGTGAACACCAGGACCGAAGCCCGCGCTACCAGTGACACTAGTGCCACCAACCAGCAGGATGGGGCACCACAAAACAATAGGGTCCCAAACCACCTACCACCCCTGTTACCAAAGAACCTGACACTGGCTCAAGTTCTGGCTAACCAGAACCAAATGATGGCCATAATGATGCAGTAGATGCAGCAGAATAATCTGCAACAGCAGCACGAGCAAGCTCCCATCCACCAGCCGCTCCCCAGTCCAAGCTGCCCGAGTTCTTGAGGGTCAGGCCGCCCACGTTCTCGAGCACCACCAACTCCATGGATGCCAACAACTGGCTGTTGGTGATCGAGAAGAAACTCAACCTCCTCCAGTGCAACGACCAAGAGAAGGTCGCCTTTGCCACACATCGGCTCCAAGGCCCCGCCTCTGCTTGGTGGGACAATTTCCTCGTGACCCGCACCACCAAAACGGAGGTCATCTGGGCAAAATTCTGCCACAACTTCCGAAAATCCTAGATTCCGGCAGGCATTGTGGCACAGAAGAAGAAGGAATTCCGAGGGCTGGTGTAGGGGAACAAGATAGTCACGGAATACCTGCATGACTTCAATTGCCTGGCGCGCTACGTGCCAGAAGATGTCCGCACCGATGCGGAGAGGCAGGAGAAATTACTGGAGGGGCTAGATGATGAGTTGACCAACAGCTCCTCTCCAGTGACTACCCCGACTTCAAGAAGTTGGTGGACAAAGCGATTCGCCAGGAGGACTAGCGCAACAAGATGGACCGCAAGCGAAAGGCGGCCCAGTTCAGAGCGCATCAGGGACAGCACCAGAGACCCAGGGTGATGCTGGGGCATCAGGGTGGACCTTTTACCATGATCGTCCGCCAGCAGTGCCCATTCCATCCCGGGCATTTCGAAGGCAACAACTGCAATAGCGGGCAGCACAACCGTCACCCCGCTCCACGCTTGCCAATGGCGCCAGCTCAGCAGGGATAGCCCAAGAAGGACAGTGGAGAAGACCCTCATCTGTTTCAACTGTAACGAGCCAGGCCACTTCGCGGACAAGTGCCCAAAGCCGAAGCGCATGGGTCCCAGGCCTGCAACTCCCCAGAACCCCAACACCAACCAGCCCGTGATCAAGGGGTGTGTTAACCACGTCTCGACAGAAGAGGCAGAGGCTGCACCAAAAGTGGTACTGGGTATGTTTCTCGTGAACACAATGCCTGCAACAATACTTTTTGATTCCGGTGCAACGTATTCATTCATCTCAAAGAAATTTGTGGAACACATGAGATAAAGGTAGTGGAACTTAAGATCCGCATGCAGGTTCACACCCCCGGAAACCGCATGACCACAGCTTACTATAGCCCCTCGGTGAGCATAGAAATCCAAGGATCACCTTTTCTAGCCAACTTCATCCTCTTGGAATCCAATGACCTAGATGTCATTCTAGGGATGGATTGGTTGACCCGGTACAAATGAGTGATCAACTGTGCTGACCGCACCGTTACGGTGACTAGCCCGGAAGGAAAGGTAGTTACCTTCAAGTCACCAGTGTCGCAGAGTCAGGAGGCAAGTCTGAGTCAAGTTGCAGCCGAGGAACAGCCTGAAAATGGAAAGAAACCAGACAGAAAGGTGGAGGATATTCCAATAGTGAGGGAGTATCCGGACATTTTTCCAGAAGACCTGCCAGGAATGCCACCAAAAAGAGAGATCGAATTCAGAATCGATCTGGAGCCGAGAACGGCCCCAATATATAAAAGGCCCTACAGATGGCACCGAACGAGATGGCGGAAGTCAAGAAGCAAGTTGACAATCTGCTACAGAAAGGCTACATCCGACCAAGCACGTCACCTTAGGGTGCACCGGTCATCTTCGTGGAAAAGAAAAACAAAACTAAGCGGATGTGCATGGACTATCACGCACTAAATGACGTAACAATCAAGACGATCTTTTCGACCAATTGGAAGGAGCTATCGTCTTTTCCAAAATAGACGTGCGATCAGGATATCATCAGCTGAGAATCCGGGAAGAGGATATTCCAAAGACGGCCTTCACCACTCGGTATGGGCTGTACAAGTGCACCGTTATATCCTTTGGACTAACGAACGCATCGGCTTGCTTCATGAATCTGATGAACAAGGTGTTCATGGAGTTTCTGGATAAGTTTGTGGTGGTTTTCATTGACGACATCCTCATCTACTCGAAGTCAGCAGAAGAACATGAACAGCACCTCCGGTTGGTTCTCGAGAAGTTAAGAGAGCACTAGCTATATGCAAAGTTTAGCAAGTGCGACTTCTGGCTAAACAAAGTACAGTTCCTCGGGGGCGTCATCACCGCTCAGGGAGTTGCCATGGACCCGACGAGAGGGTCACGTACACAAAGACTAGACCTAAACTCAGTGAACAACTGCACAGGCAAGCCTTTGGTTATGATATCTGCGAACTGGTGTGAAGACAAAACGTGAAGCACGCGAACCTATCCCAACACCACCTTCTCACGGACAAAGTGGATATCGATCTCAATGTGCTTCGTGCGATGGTGATGCACCAGGTTGAATGTCATATAGACAACACTGACGTTGTCACAGTAGTCAATGTCGCAGAAGTGATAGGGACATGAAGTTTCCTGCAGAAGCTGGCACAACTAGTAGCACTCGGCAACAGCATGAGCAACAACATGATACTTGGCCTCAGCATTGGAGCGGTAGACTATGGTCTGGCACTTGGAGGACCAAGAACCACATTGTCGCCAAGGAAGACGCAATAGCCAGATGTGGAGCGCCTGGAGTTAGGACAGCCAGCCCAATCCGTGTCAGAATATGTTGTTAAGGACTGGACAGGACTAGTGCCGATGTGAAGTCCTGCAGAAAGTGAGCCCTTGATGTAGCGTAGAATACTCTTGACCAAGGCGAGGTGAGGCTCCCAGGGGTCAATAATGAAGAGGCACACCTGCTGAACAGCATAAGCTAGCTCGGGACGAGTCAGGGTGAGATACTGAAGAGCAACTGCAAGACTCCTATACTCGGTTGGATCGGCAATAGGACCACTGTCAAAAGTAGAGAGCTTGGCGCAGGCGTCAATGGGCATGGTCGTAGGATGATACTTGGACATACCAGCTCGCTGAAGAAGGTCGATAGCGTACTATCTCTGCGACAGGAATAGTCCATCTAGTGAACGGCTGACGGAGATGCAGAGGAAGAAGTGCAAGTCACCAAGATCCGTGATGGCGAACTCTGAGTGTAGCTGATGGGTGATATGCTGGAGAAGCACTGATGTGGAGGCGGTGAGGATAATGTCATTGATGTAGAGCAGTAGGTATGCAACACAATCTCCATATTTGTAAACAAAGAGAGATGTGTCAGAGGCTAACGATGTGAAACCCAGCTGGCAAATATAAGTGGTGAACCACTGGTACCAAGCACAAGGAGCATGCTTTAGGCCATAGAGGGATCGTTGCAGTAAACAAACAACACCAGGTGCAGATGGGTCGATGAAGCCGAAAGGCTGCCGGTAGTACACCGTCTTGTCCAATGTGCCGTGAAGGAAAGCGTTCTTCACATCAAATTGATGGATCGGCTAGGCATGTGAGGTGGCGATGCTAAGGATAGCTCGGATGGTAGAAAGCTTGACAACTGGGCTGAACGTCTCATCGTAGTCGATGCCGTGCTGCTGGGAGTAGAGATGAAAACGGTCAGGATAAATCCCGTACCGTCCCGCTCCGATTTCTATATTTGAACCGCTCGATTTCGTATTTTCGGAAAAATTCGAAATCGGTACGAAAAACGGGATACTAAATACGAAATCGGGACGAAAACGGTATTGATGTTATCCCGATCGAATTCGCATTTCCCGTTTTTTGACGGGATATCCTGTTTTGATCCAAACAGTATATCCCGTTTTAGACAGCCTATATGAGCAGAAGCCCAGTGCACAGCCTTTCATTCCATCCCGGCACGGCACGGGGCACGGGCGCGGGGCGCGGGGCGCGGGCACGGCACGAGGCACGGGGCGCGGGGCGCGGGCACGGCACGGGGCGCGGACCAGCACGAGGCTCGGCGCAGGCGGGGAGACGGCGGACAGCGGCCTCAGGGGGCGGCGCGCAGGCGGGGAGACGGCGGCGGCGGAGGGCGGCGGCAGGCGGCGGAGGCCGGGGAGGCGCTCGCGGGAGGGGGCGGAGGAGGCCGAGGCGGCGGGAGGAGGCGGAGGACGACGTGGCGGGAGGAGGCGGAGGAGCCGAGGAGGCGGAGGAGCCGAGGAGGCCGAGGCGGCGTCGGGAGGAGGCCGAGGCGGCGGCAGGCGGCGGAGGGGGCGGTGCACAGGCGGGGAGGCGGAGGCGGGGTTACTGTACTACTGTAGCTACAGCTGCAATACTACTACTGTATTGTGTGTTATGCACTTGAATATGTACTGTACTACTGCGTTCTATGCAGTTATGCTTCCATGTGCAGATATAATGCACTCATGGGATATGCGATTATGCGTATGTTTGTTTTTATGCGTGTGTCAATCTTCCTGTTTAGTTTTCCGTATCCCGACCGTTATCGATATATTTTCGACTGAATTGGTTCGTTTTCGATATCCCGCCATTCCCGTGTTCGTTCCCGTTCCCGACCTTCCCATTTCCGTTTTCGTTTTCGTATTAAAATGTGAAAGTGAAAACAGGAAAGGGGTTATCCCGACCGCTCCCGTTCGTTTTCACCCCTAGCTGGGAGTAGCCGCGAATGACCCAGTGAGCCTTGTGACGTGCAAGGGTGCCGTTGGAGTGGAACTTGTGCTTGAAGATCCACTTGCCCGTCGCTGTGTTGGCACCAAGGGGGCGAGACACCAACCGCCAGGTGTTGTTGTCGACGAGCGCCTTGTACTCTTTAGCCATAGCAGAGCACCAGTTAGGATCGGCCAGCGCGCTGCGATAATTCATCGGGATTGGGGAGACACCACTGTTGGAGGTTGAGAAGTTGAGGTGCTAATGAAGAGGCTTGAGGACGCCTGTCTAGGACCTTGTCACCATAGAGTGCCGTGGTGGAGCCTCTAAGGAGGGTAGAGTTGCAGTCGCCTAGGAGGCGGTGGAGTAGCAAGCCATTGCAGTTGACGAAGAGGTGCGTGAAGATAAACCGGTCATGGCCGTCGCTCGTAGACGTAGCGGTGAGGGGGTGACCACCTTGATCGGGGTTGCCGTCGGAGCAGTGGAGGGCCGGCCTATGCAGCTGGTGAGACCGACAAGAACCTGGTCTAGGACGGTTCGCCTGGAGTCCGAGCAGGTGGCCCAGCAGTGCTGATTGGTGATGGCGGCCCATCAGCACGGAGGGCAGGCATCGGCTGGGTCAGTTGGATGACAACCGGTCTCGACTGGAAGAAGCTGAAGGGCAGCGGCTGCTCAACCTCATGCGAGGGAGCTACTGCAGAAGGTTGCTGCTGCTTAGCATCCAAGGACGGAGAGCCTAGCATGAGGTGCGGCTGCTTGACACCTACAACGGGCAGAGCTACCAAGGTAGGAACACTGACCCTACATAAGAAAGTCAAAGGAGACATCGATGGCCGTGGCTGCAAAAGGGAAGCAAGTCTCATCGAAGATGACATGTCGGGAGATGATCACACGTCGTGTGGCGATGTCCAAACAGCGGTATCCTTTATGTGAGGACGGGTAGCCAAGAAAGACACACGCTCTGGAGCGAGGAGCAAGTTTGTGGGGAGTCGTAGCACAAAGGTTAGGGTAGCACAGGCAGCCACAAACTCGTAAATAGGAAAAGTTGTGAATTTTGTGATGTAAAAGTTGAAAGGAGATGGAGTTTTGGATTGAGGAGGACGGTCTTTGGTTTAGGAAGTATGTGGCGGTGGCTAAAGCTTCGGCCCAATAGGGAGGAGGCATGGAGGCTTGTATGAGTAGAGTGCGAATGGAGTTGTTGATAGTGCGGATTATCCGTTCGGCCTTGCCATTTTGAGGTGAGGTATATGGGCACGAGACGTAACAGGGCACCACAGCTGGCTAGAAAGGAAGTAGTGGCATGGTTAACAAACTCTGTGCCGTTGTCGGCTTGGAGACACTTGAGGGAACGACCGAACTGGGTAGAGGCGTACTCAATAAACTCAACGATGTGCTGGTGGACATCTTACTTGTGTTGAGGGGGAAAAGTCCTGCAAAAATGATTGTAATCATCAAGCATCACTAAATAAAACTTATAGCCAGAAGTGCTCAAAATTGGAAAGGTCCATACATCGCAGTGCACAAGTTCAAAAGGGGATGAAGTGCGAGAGGTAGAACTATAAAAAGGAAGACATGTGTGCTTGCCCAACTGACAGGCATGACAAAGCGAGTGATCTACCTTATTACAAGAAATAGCTGACATCTTCTGGAGGATGTGAATGGCGACAGGACTAGGGTGACCAAGGTGGCGGTGCCACAAGGTGGATAAAGTGGCGAGGAAGCAGTGGGCAGCGACAGGAGGTGGTATGGAGGCTGGAAGTGTGTAGAGGTCGCCGTGACTATTGCAACGTAAAATCACGTGCCAGGTATGGAGGTCCTTAACAGAAAAACCAAATTCGTCAAATTCAATGGAACAACAATTGTCACGGGTAAATTGGCAGACGGAAAGCAAGTTTTGGACTAGAGATGGAGTGACAAGGATGTTTCTAAGTGCAAGTTTGGAGTTCTGCACGGTCATCTGGTTCAAAGCAGCAACAAGGCCGGCCTGGTCCCAGTTTGGTTGGGCTATTGGAGGAGCTGTGGGTGCCGAGCTATACGGGCCGGCGAACGCCGTGTGGGCTTGAGGGAATGGCGCCGGCCCAACGAGTCCAGCGCGGGGCGTGCGCCAGGCTAACTGCCGGGAGGCTCACGGGTTGAAACACACCCATGGGCCGCCCGGGCACGGTGCGGTGAAGGAAGCAGCAGGTTGCTGGCCGAAGCCGCCGCCGCCGCCGCCCTGCTGAGAGTTTTGCCGGCCACCGTTGTGCCCTCCATTCTTACGGTTGTTAATGCGCTTGTTGCCGCTGCGGCCCTGTGAAGATGCCTGCGTGCCGGAGGAGGCAGGGGAGCAGGCCGCCGAGGTGCAGTGGGAGGCCGTGGCAGCCACCAGTGCGGTGGCCGTCTGGACCTTGGCCTCGTTGGCAAGGCGCAGCTCCTTCATCACGAGCGTGTTCCGGGCGGTGGCGAAGCTAGGGAGCACTGGTGCACTTGCAATGTTATCGCCGTGTTGGAGAAAAGGGGATTGAGTCCCCGTAGTAGATTTGAGGATGAGTTGAGACTCGGTGACGAGGTGGGCGACATCGTGGAGGGAATCAGCCGCCGACTGCTGGATGCAGCAGCAGTTGGCTGTTCGGCTCCGTCGCCAAAGATGTTCCCGACCTCGCCATGGAACCTGATTAGACGGCCCGCGATCTGTGGCTCGCCATCGAGACTCTTTTCCAGACCAACAAGGAACCACATGAGATCTTCCTAAGTCACGAGTTTCACTCCATGACTCAGGGCGATCAATCGATTGTCAACTACTGCCAGCGCATGAAGACGGCGGCTAATATGGTACTACCTCCGTTTCAAAATGTAGCTATTTTTGACTACGAATCCAGATTTGTAGCCAGAAATAGCTACATTTTGGGACAGAGGTAGTAGCAAGTAAATTACAATGTCATGCAAAGGAAAAGACTACGTTTTGTATACATAAAATTCAAACACTGCAAAGCAGAAATACGATCATGTCACAAAAGATACATACTCTGATCAACAACAGACCATAATGCATCTACACCCAGCAGTTACAACTCCATAGTTCGGTAACAAACAAACCAGCCGATGGATATCTCAGAAATTCATCCACTGATCAATTAATAGCTCACGTCAATTTTTTCTCAGCCAGTATAGACAAACTCCTACATGGTTCCGATCTTCACTTATCAGATCCCTTCTTTGGGTGTAAGGCTTCAACGATGGCTTCGATCTCTTCCTTGGCGCGCTCAAACACATTGGGGCCTTTAACTTTCTCAACTGGTGTATTCTCATTTATATCATCACTTGTACCATGAGTTTCATTCTTGTGGGTCTCCATTTTATTCACTGCCACCTTACTGTTATCCTTTGAGTCCTTATGCAGGTCTACACAATTTTGTAATGGTGTGTGTGTCAAAATGATTAATCAGGAAGATAAGGCCTTGAATCAAGCCATAAAAGAATCTGATCACCATGCATGAATATCACACAAAGAGCAGACAAGTCATTGAAGGAATTTTTTGATGTGTAAATTCTTGGAGGGAATTTTACAATGAAGGTCCAAGCAAGGTATTTGTACTCAGACTATTTTTAGCGCATTCGTATCCAAACTTTTATTCCTGAAAGGATTTCCACAAAGTTTCATGATTTAGCTGCATCATGTTTTAAAGTTTGGTGGCATCAAATTTGAAAAATCAATTACTAAAAATGATTTCTTTGCAAAAAAAAGGAAAAAGACGTAGATGCTAATATTCTTGAACTTGAGTTTGTGTTATCTCAGAAAAATCTTGTTACATAAAACCAGACTTTCTCAACAAAGGGAAGCCCAATGCATGATTAATGGCCCATCATATTATAAACAAGGAACTGAATACACAAGGAAAAAAACATCAAGCTAAAATTTAGCAATTGTGGATGTTGTAGTGCATAATCACCGGATTTATAGGACATAACCAGTGAACAACTACGTGTCAGCCTATTAGGCATTGAAGAGCTTAAGCTTGTGCAACTGTCTTAGATAAGCTCTCTGTTTTGTTGGTTCTGATGGTAAGCAGCTAATATAGTGACTTAGGTAATGAAGAAAAGAATCATGTGATGTACTGATGGTAACATTGAGCTAAGATGTGAAGTGTCTCTCTGGGTGCTTTGAGCCTAGCTCTGGTGCTCTCTATCCTACCCTTTTTTTCATCTTTTCTGCTTGATATTTTAAAAACCAATTCTTCTTTCTGGGGATAAATAAAAGTTGCTCAGCATCTTCACAGAAGTTAAATTATGCAAAATACCATTGGTTCAAGTAAATTACCACCATTATTTCCACGGGGACTGGAATCGTGCTCCATCTTATCATGAACAGCTCCAACAAGAGCCTCAACTTCTTCCTTGGCTCGCTCAAACAAATTGGGGGCCTTCACCTTGTCCACGGGTGTTTTATTAGTTATATCACTGCTCGTCCCGTGAGTCTCCTTGTCGTGAACTTTATCTTTGTTCATCACGCTTCCGATTCGCAGTAGAAAGCTGCCTCTTCCAAGCTCCACTCTGCTCAAAATTTCAACAAGAGCTTTCAGGCTTTCAGCCAGTAATAAACAACACAAAACCAGATATTTTTCATTTGTGCTTATGCAGGTATCAGTGCAAACAAATTTAATACCATACCATTTGGCTTAATATGAAAATGGTAAATACCCCAAACCATGCCCAATTAAAAAAGCTTTATCATCATTTTACTTTTCGAATGTTGCAGTACCCAGCCAATAATACATTCGGAACGTTCTACAAGGCAACTGTTTTTCGGCTGTCAGTGCTGAACCATCAAATCGGCAGCCTACCGTACACTCGATATGATCACTACATTAATACAGTATTACTCCTTTTTTTGGCGATTGCAGGTAGAGTACTCTTCATCGAGCGCTCACTGATCCGGAGGCAGCAGTTTTCCAGATGGAAGCCTAACCCTCCCCGTCCCCAGATCAGGAGGACCCCACGCCGAGCCCCGCGCGGCAAGTGCTAAAACGGCACGGGCTGCTCTCTCTCTCTCTCTCGCTGATCACATCCCAAATCAACTACTGAAAAAAGCATATCTCCAGGGAGAAAGACAGAGGGAAAGATGTACGCGCCTGTGGCTGCTGGATCTCGTCGCCGGCGAGCCGGCGGCGTGTCGATCCGGCGATATCCTCGCCGGAAGTGAGGAAGAGAGGCGTGGCGGATGGGCGGATCAGCGGATGGATTGGGAGCTCGGGGACCGCGACGATATAGAGGAGAAGGAGTAACGGAATATTCTTGGGCCGGTCCAGCACAAGGCCCAAGTAGCCTTCTATAGGCCATCACCTAACGGCGGCAATATACGCCTCTGACATCTGGGTCCCAGAAGTATGGGGCGCTGAACGGTCAGAAAGCTTGGAGACTTTCTGTGCGGATGCGGGCCCACCTGTCAGCGTCTCCGTGTGCGTCTCCACTCTCCATCCGTCGCGCGACAAGCGGCCGGTGGCCGAAACGAGACCGACCGTCGTTTGACCGTTCCCGATTGGCTCGCCTCCGCCTCCGCCGCCGGCTAGCCGAGCCCGGCTCTCTATCCGGCGATGGCCAGCGCGGGCGCGATCGCCGCTGTCCTGCGAGCGGCGCACGTACAGACGACGCCGCGTGCGCGCTCGATTCAGGGCCTCGCCGCGGCGTGCGCGCTCCCTCTCGTCCGCGCCACGGCGGGCATCACGCCGTCATCGCCATCGTCATCGTCCTCCTCCTGCTCCTCCCTCTCGCGGAGCCTCGACTCTGGTGCGTTCCCTACGTGAATTGCTGCTGCCGTATGACAGATACATACAGCTTCGCGCCTCAGCTGTTCGACGTAATGCCTCCCCCCCCCCCCCCCCCCCCCCCCCCCCCCCCTCATGAACTGCTCCCGTTTCATCCAGCTCGCTCCTTCTCCTCCTCGATCTCCTGCAGCTCCAGCGCGTCCCTCGGAGGCGCGGTATTCACCTCGTCGACCGAGCAGGAGAAGCAGCGGCAGCAGTCGGAGCTCATCTTCCTCGGCACGGGCACCAGCGAGGGCATCCCGCGGGTCAGCTGCCTCACCAATCCCTCCAAGACCTGCCCCGTACGGCCCTCCTCCTCCATTGCAGCAGTGCGATGTTGTTGCCGTATCATGCATTGTTGATTGGGAGCTCAATGTCGTTTGCTCGTTTTCTTCTTTGTCCTTTCCTGCATGCAGGTTTGTACCAAGGCGGCTGAGCCAGGGAACAGGAACAGGAGGCGGAACACATCCATCCTCCTGCGCCATGCCACGCCGTCTGGCACCGCCAACATTCTAGTTGACGCTGGCAAGTAAGTATGCGCTGTTGATTGATCTAATAGTCTGAACAGTAGCTTCATTTCTCTTACGTTCTGGGTTATCGTTCTTTTGTTTCTCTGTTTCTTCTGCTAGGTTCTTCTACCACTCTGCGCTCCAGTGGTTCCCTGCTTTTGGGTATTGAACTGCTGACATGCTCCATTTTTGTTTCCAAGAAATTTAGTCTTGTTAAATGAAATTTCTGACGTTCAGATTGAGGACAATTGATGCTGTGATTATTACTCATTCTCATGCCGATGCAATTGGAGGTTAGCTATCCCTTCTAACTCTTTAACTCCAGGGCATCTGTGGGATAATCAAATGCTAATACTATGTATTAATGGTAATATCACCCCTACGCAAATACCTTTCTTGAAGCAAGCAAATTTGTTTGTATTAATTGAGACAGCACACCATGCTCATTTTGCTCTTGAGCTTTCTAAAAGAAATAAGAGCTCCTTTGGTACAGGTCTTGATTGTCTTCGTGATTGGACGAACAATGTCCAGCCCACCATCCCAATTTATGTAGCAGAACGTGATTATGAGGTTGGAACACCTTGTCCTCTCTTATGTTTTTGTTTCTCTAGAATTGCAGCCTCAGAAAGTTTCATTCCTCGCAAAAGAAAAGGAAGGAAGTTTGATGGAATACATAGACAGCTATCATGCCAAATGAAATAACTATTAAAAAACAGTGCCTGTTTCATTATATGTTCAAGATCTTAACAACTGGCTCACTTTTCTTTCCTTGCTTGTACTATTTGTTGTTCTCTATCAGGTGATGAAGATGACCCACTACTATTTGATCGACACAAGTGTGGTTATACCTGGAGCTGCAGTTTCAGCATTGCAATTCAACATTATTAAAGAGGAGCCATTTACAGTTCACAACCTTGAGGTCTGTTGTCTGAAATGATAATTTATGTAAACAATATTTTACTCAATAATAATTTATGTAAGTAAGAAGTAGACATAAACCATAGACTATCAGCAATAACTAGCTTGTCAAATTGCAAAGGAATTTCTTTTTCTCAACTCAGTTGACTGCATGTAAGAATACTTTATACTCCGTGTAGGCAGGTAATAAAAGGATAAATTTACTCTTATATCCTTATTTTGGTTTACTATCATCAGTTCATCACTCAATTACTGACCATGTCTATCAGTAAATTGAATTTTAGTGATGTCCCTAGGTAAATATTAGTAAATCTGTCATGAACCTATTAGTTACATCCTATGTTCTTAAAAATATATTCTGTTATGGACATGGACGTTGTCTCCAGTAGAAACCTTTGACCATTAATTTGTCCAATTATGTTAGTGAATAGTATGTAAACTATAGATGAGGAACTTTGGAAGTATTCTTTTTTTAAATTGTATGTCCAGACACAATTAATTTGTTTTACATCATGTCAGCTTGTGCTAAGTGTACTTTCGAGTCTAGATTCATAGCAGACTACCCTATCTAATTTATTTTGCTGAAGATACATTTTCTGTATTTTTCAGATCATTCCTTTGCCTGTTTGGCATGGTCAGGGTTACCGCTCTCTTGGTTTTCGTTTTGGTCGTGTATGCTACATCAGGTAGATCAAGTTCACTGCAAGGATAATTTGTTACAGTGAGTTATGTTGGTTCGACACATGTGGTATTAATATCTCTGATGTACACAGTGATGTCAGTGATATACCTGAAGAAACCTACAAACTTCTGGAAGACTGTGAACTTCTAATATTGGTATTGATGTTACTTTTTCTTCATATATGTGTAGTTGTTAAAGTATGAAATGGAACTATAGGATTCTCTTGGAAGCTGCAAGTTTTCTTATGTTTCTTAGTGTTTTTATTAACTTTTCTATAACTGGATTTAAGCTTGATTTTTTATTACAATTTTGTCTAGGATGCTCTTAGACCTGATCGTTCTTCTTCAACACACTTTGGGTTACCACGGGTAGGGTAGTTTGTTCTAATATATCAATAAGGTCTAGCTTGTTATTGCTTCACTTTATTCCATGGTGATATATTCTTCATTTGTGCAGGCCCTTGAGGAAGTCAGGAAAATCAAACCAAAGAAAACACTATTTACTGGTAATCATTTTGCGGCTTGTTTAACGCCTATAGCGAATTAACTCTTCTATAATGGCTTCAGTTTAAACTCTATGGGCACTTTTAACTTTTCATGTTAATTTACAAAAACATTAATCACTCTGTAACAGAATGCACAGTTTGCAACAAAAAAAGGTACATTGTCCTATTGCATGTTTGAGCAAGCTTATCTGCCTTTCTATTGACTGGCAGAATTTAATCTCAAAAAATAAAAAGGGGCAAGACATTAAAATAAAAAATGATCTACGTAGATAATTGTTCAATAATTTGATACTTCATTGCACAACAAGCATGATTAGGGTGTCCTATAACCAAAACTACACATGCTGAGGTTGTTGTATGTTTTCCAATACAGAGTATTTGATATTGTCTCCTATTGCTTATCAAAGAAAAGAAGAAAATACCCGTTTAGTAGCTTAGATCTTAATATTCATGTTGGTCACCGTTCAGAACTTTTTAATGTAAGAAGTTAACTATTGCTCCAGTTTATTCAGAACTAAACCATTAAAAACTCGGGTACTTCTTTCTTGTTTACGGACATGATAAGCAAAGATCCTTTAATTTGATCAAATTTCAAATGATTCATCTTTTGTTGTTTACATCATGTTGCTCTTGATAACTTGGACTAAATGGTATCTTCAGGAATGATGCATTTAATGGACCATGAGAAAGTAAACAATGAACTTGCCAAGCTGATGGACACAGAGGGGCTTGACATCCAGCTGAGCTATGATGGTCTCAGGACACCTGTATGGCTCTAAAATTATTAATTTTTTCAAACACACACGGCATTTTTCTGTCTTTTAGGCACAGCTAGGATGTGTTTACAGATTTTCTAAGGTTTTTGGTTAGTAAAATGATTACAAGATGTAATCTGTTGAACTCCTTGCTTTGAGCCTTTCCTTTTCTTTTATTCTCCCCTATCAATAGAGGGAACTTATGTAGCAAATATACACATTATAATTTCCCAATGCAACAAAATTTCCGATTGATTATTTTTTAAACTATACTTCCTATCTTTTTGTTATATATTGCACCCTTAAACGAATTTTGCTTTATCGCTGTTACTGCTTGGGTTGGATACGGGTGTGAGGGACTGAGAGTAGGGCCGTCATCCTCATCCAGCTCCTGGCAGGGTTTGTTCCAGCTGTGGAAGAGAGGCTCTGAGGCCTATGGAGAAGATGAGGGGAAGGCTAGCTAGGAACTTGTATATTTCTTGCTTCCCCAATGAAGAGGACTTATATAGATGAGGTTAACCCCTAAGAAGGGAATCTAATCAAATAACTCACCTAAACTTATCTCCTAACCAAACCAACTAAGATTTAATCTCCAATCTGCTATTTTTCTCTTCCCGCACTTGGAGGTGGCCTTGCTGCTGCTTTGCATGTATGATGTTTCTACTGGCTGCTGGTTGCTGCCCCACAGACACTAGAGCTCATAACGGTTATATCAACAAATGGACTCAAATGTAGGATTAGGGACCATGAAATCCAGTTAAAGGAAAAGAAAACACTGGGGTCAATAAACCATTTGATCTTCAATCACATGGCACAAATGATTACTGGGTACAGATGAAACTCCTAGCTTGTCTTTTTTGGTGATTCACACTAGATCCCAGCAATAATTAGTAATTTCTTCTCTAGGTCACACATAACAAAAGGCTGGTGTCCAAGAATCAATTACACTCCAGCTGCTCGTCCTAGTCTTCCCCTTAGGATCATCACTCCAAAATATCTGAGAATGAAATATGAGGGAAGAAATTTAGTCTTGTTTAAAGTTAGAATCTCATTGGGTAAAGGCTAAATAAGTTAATATTTTCCTGTGTTTATGTACCTGCCCATCATCATGACCGTGGCTTGAGGGTTTGTCCCTGGTGATCTGGAAAATGTTGAGCCATCGACTACACGGACACCTGAAACTCCAAGCACACGGTGTTGCTGATCAACCACCTTCCCTACATGGCATCCACCATGGTAGTGCCAGATGGTTATTACTGTATCCCTGCAAAATTGCTCCAGGGATTCTGTGTCATTTGTATGCTTGGGTATCAAGTTCACATTAGCCTGCACACTCATATTGAGCACTCTTTCCATTGAATATCCATCAGTGTTGGCAGAAAGTTCAGAGAAACGGTTTGTCTTCAGTATTCTTTCAATGGTCTTGATTCCATAGACACAACGAGTGAGATCCTGTGGATGACTGAAGTAGTTGAAGGTAACCGCAGGGTTGTTCCTGACATCAGTGTCTATAAGGGCAAGATGTCCCGTAGACAGTGGACCATCAATCTTTTCGAGGATAAAACCACCGTGGAATATCTCTTTGGGTAGATTAAGTTTGGTATGTGCATACTTCTGTGCTTTTTCCAGGCTTCTTTGCTTCGGAGGAATTGTGGATAGCTGTCCAATCTGTACCATAGGAATATAATATGTATTAGATCAACAAGGCCAAATAGGGAATAAACTGAGATGACCATGAAAAATATGATGGCAACCATGGGAGTTGTTGCATTGTAGACAACAAGTATTTTTTATCTAAGACAAGAAGTTCTGAGTTCTGTTTCCTAATGCATGAAAATCTAAGCATAAAACTATGACTTATAAATTCGATAATTATTATTTCTTAAGAGTATATTATAACATGCATATGCATATTCACTTGCAAATAATAAATTGGTCTAAATCGTGTTCCCAATGTTGCAAAGTTCTTGAGTTTCTGACTGTTTAGAATCAATTCTCCTTATTGAAGTCTGCAGATCTAAGCAGCAGTTTTTTTTCTGATTGTTTGGGATACTGCCTTTGAACTACCCAATCTACCTATTTCATGCACAAAAAGCTTCTCATGATGCAAGCAAGATTGATGGCATACCTCAGCTGACATGATTCCATGGTGGCAATGGATGCTTTCTGGTGACTGGCCAAAACCACTGCTGGCCTCAATAAACACACCGGCTTCAGTTATTCCAACAGTCTCAATCAGGGATTGGCGAGGGGGGCTTTTTGTCGGTATGAATATGGAGTTCATGGGGTTATCAGCCATCCCTTTACCCACATACTTGTTATGGAGAACTACAGGAATTTTATGACTCTTCAGGTCTTTCTTGGGTCCAATTCCACTGAGCAGCAGCAGCTGGGGGCTGCCAATTGCACCAGCAGAGACAATAATTTCACTATCACAGTTGCTGTTGAGGAATGCCTGGTGGAGTCTTCCATTCTCATCAGTGAACTGGACTCCGGTCACCCTTGGCTTCAGTTGTCCTGCATCAGAAATGGTGTTTCTGAAACATGGTATGTGATTACTAAACTTACTCTTTCTATTCCAGGCATTCTTATAAGCTTATAACTCCACTATTTTAGAAGATAATACAGCTTGTAGGAGCTTTGGTCACACATATATGATTATTTACCTCTCTGCGAGTTAAAGACTATCCTGTTCACACTTGCATGAAGCAGCACTCTTAGGTTGTTAGGGTTTCCAGCTGCAAGTAAGTCGGCTGCTGTGTGGCGGTAGCCAGTCTCATCAAAGATGGTACCGCCAACTTTGGTCCCAGAAATATGGTCGTATGTGTAGCCATTGAAAGGAGATACACCTGCTTGGAGCAGCCCATCCTTTAATGCAGCCTGCCAAGGTGCGATCTTAGGCCACTGGACAATCTTGTCCTCCACCCAAGGGAAGGACTCATTCACCAGGTCTTCATCCCAGCCTACCTCCTGGATGAAGCTGTTTGTTTCAAGAACAAAAAACACATGATATACAAGTTATAACAAGTAGATCACTGATAGAGATATCAATATAGAAGTAAAATTCCTGTTCTGGTGTTTCTGGTAACTAGTGTCATGCCCGTGCGTTGCAACAGATTTGGAGGAGAACACGGTTGTTTTACGGGTTCAGTTGTGGGAACACCGATTTTTGGGTGGAGTGGTTTTTTTAGGGATCTGGAAGAGAACACGGTGGTGTGGGAGCCATGGGCCCCGGGTACCTCATTACCATCACATGGGCCACTCGGATAGAGGATGGGCCAGATCATGTAATTAGAAATAAGATAGCACCCGGCAGGCTGTGTCTTGTACAATAAGGAAACATGGCCTTAGTCGGATAGGATTCTATCTCTAATAAGGAAATCCCTTGGTCGTATCCGACTGGGATCCTTACCATGTACCCCTGTCCCCTAGTATATAAAGGGAGGCAGGGCGCCCCATGAGGGCACACCAGATCATTGATCGTAAAACCACCTCAGAGGAATAACACCTCAACTGAACGTAGGGTATTACCTCCCATCGAGGGCCTGAACCAGTATAATTCTCCCGTGTTCCTCTGCAATCCACCGAATTCCGGGTCGCCGAGTAGCCCCATAGTATTATTGCCGGTGCAAAGCATCGACAGGTGGTTTTACGGTTTCAGCCATGGGAACACCGGTTTTTTGGGTGAAGTGGTTTTTTTACCGGGGAAAGTACGATGGTTGGAGAGGAGGAGGACAACTCTGCTTTTATACTAGTAGAGATGAGTACGGGTGGCTGGGGCCCACCCATTGACCTGTTGTAATTCAATTCCGTACAAATAACTCAAATGCATATGTACTAATTGAAACATATTAAGCGGAATGTGAAGTGAATCAATCCTAATCTCCACTTCCAAGCTATCACAGCAATTTAATTTTTGGTCCAAACTTGAAGTAGCCTTGAGCCCTACTGGGGTTTTAGTTATCTAGCGTCCTTTGCGTAGACAGCTTAGTTACCATGACACCAAAGAAACAATCATAGCATCATGTGATTTTGTTTTGTTGTCTCTTACAATTTTTAGCAATGCCTCTTTTCAATCTATATAGTTCATGACTCCAAGAAGCACGAGGTAGTATTTTTATTCACTGAGAGAACCACAGAATGAGCTAACGCCAGCGTAGATAATTATTTGCACTACCAGGGCTGAAGCACTTTAATGCAAACTACTGTGGTAATCTGCTTATTTTTCTTTATGTTATAAACTTTCTCACTAGTGCTCATTTGTATGCAAGCACTCAAACTAAAATCATTGCTAATTTTGCAGCTGCATGTTATTTTGCTACATATTGTGGAACTGCGTTGTGATAACCTCTCAAAGAAACCCTGCATTTTGAGAACCAGAAACTAGAAGTCTAGATTAATACCAACCAAAAATAAAAAATGTTAAGTCCTAATGAACTGACAATCCTGGCCAAATGCAGTGCTGGGTATATGTCCTAGAGTGAGTGGCAAGAATGCAGCAGGAGATGCTTTTGTTCAGTTCTCTCTTCTGGCTGGCTCAATTAAAACCTATTTGAGCTACAATAATTAGTGTTTGCTTCTGTTTGAGTGTTTGTGATGCTGGAGAAAAGAAACATGTGGCTGTAGTCAGAGAATCCTAATTGGAAGAAACTTTTGTTTCAGGGTAATTGAATGAATGAATGCTACTATTGAGAACAGTGAATCGTATTTAGTGTTCTGCTGCACATTTCAACAGACAGCTACTAGAGTGAGTAACAGCAGCATATATTGCTAGGGTGGCAGCAGTCAGGCAGATCTTACCTGTTACTAGCACCATTTAATTTCTACTGGCGCTACCACTGCTCTGCATTTACCCTAGAGCTGACGTTGCTCATGTGAAAGTGACAGGTCTTGTGCTGCATATACTGAGAAACTACGTGATATATTAATTAATCTATTTATGCTAACTTCATTTTAGGTTCTGCTACTTAGTGCTTGCCCTCTTATGGTAAAAAGAATATAGTAGTAAATTATATCTGAAGTCTTCATCATGATTGAGACCAAAGTTTCTCTCATGCGTAGGTTTGTGTGTGTAAATTAATGCTGGCCATTCTGCACTTCGGCAGTAGAAAAAAGGTTAAATTTTGCATGTGTAAACTCTCCTGGTTGGTCACTCTCAGACAGAAGAGAATAATCACAACCAGTTAAGAATACTGATACGCGAGATAGCATCCATATCTGTGCAACACATTGCTTACCTTGAGCTGGCCCGGCTGTAGAAGCCGGCATTGATGCAGGTGCCACCTCCCAACACCCTCGCCCGGGCATTGATGACGCCGTCAGTGGAGATGAAGGCCTGAGACGCCGAGTCTGGCGCCATGTTGCTCAGGCCAATGTGGAAGTTCTCCAGGTAGGAGACATTGCGGTTACCATACGGAGACCCTCCCCTCTCCAGCAGGAGCACCTTGTACTTGAGCGACAATGTCGCCGCCAGGGGGCAACCGGCGGTGCCCCCGCCAACGACAATGTAGTCGTATGTCTCGGAGCGCGTCTCCGTGAAGCTGCTCGCCTTCTGGAGGGAAGGGAGATTCCTTAAACTGAGTTGCTGGTTGCCTGAAAAAACAAGCGTTCCATGCTGTTGTCATTGCCTGAAAAAGCTTTGCTTTGTTCTGTTGTAAGTTAGTTTCTCATGCTATAACCTGTTTTGCCTGTTGATAAATGAGTGTCTCGATCTAATTGATGTTATGTCTACTAGAGTACTAGGGACTGGACCTCTTGGCATTGTACCTCGCTGGACTGGATGACAGGTACATCCTTTTTGTCATTTTGTTGGGTTAGTCTTTTCCTATCCTTCAGTCTCTAAATATTGAACTGCAAATGATAGATGTTCTGCTACTCTCATATATTATTAGCAAGGCCAATGTGATGATAAACAATGATAGGAACCAAAGTGTCAGATAATAGAAGTCGACTTAATAAGGATGTGCTTGTGAGAAAGAAGCTAACCAAAAGTTGACATATATAATTGCATTTCAGCATTACAAGTTCTTCACTGGTAAGATGGAACAGAAGTGCTTGGAATAGAGAAGGAATGCTTAAAAAACCTGAGACGAGATGGAACAGCAAGAGATGCACACCTTGGGATAAACTGAAGAAGCAGAGGCACACTATGGCCTGGAAGATGAATAGCACTCTCTTGCTCAAAGCCATTGAACCTGAGAAGCACCTGCGAAAGCTTTACAGCTTTACTCCTCTTCCTTCTTAGAATCTTCCTTCCCTCCAAAACAACAGTGGCTCTACCTTTCTCCTTCCCCTATTTCCTGATCTCCACCTAAGCTTGCTCACCGCATTTGAGTGGGTTTATGTAGAGGGCTTGGCATTGGAGGATTGATAGCAATAGGCTGCTGTGTATATGCATTAAAGAGAGCTCACCAGCTGCAGTAAGTGCTATTCAATGCAGAGGGAGCACTGGCCTGGTACAACTGGGATTTATGGACTTCATCAACCAACCAACCGTAGCAAGGCTTCTCGATCTGAAGGTACCCACCCTCATTTACAAGAATGACAGACGTATATCTCTTTGCTCTATCTTTTTATTTAAAAAATATTTTTTCTTTGCCAATCTTTTTGCCTATTGGTTATGCCAACGTGTTATTAGTATTCTAATATTCTATTCCTGGTCTGTTCCCTCCATTTCTCAAATATAGATACATTCTTGTTCTTTAGTGCAGATGCTTCCGTCTTTAAATACCTGTTGCAGACTTGTATGGGGTGCCATTTTATATAGAAACTACAGAAATTGTTTTGTGCTGCCATCTTCTTGGAACATATATGCTGACAAACATCGTTCAAATCTTAATTCGTTAGGAATGTCTCTAATGTAGATTATGTGGCTTTCAGTGTTTGTATTTCATTTCATCCAGGCAAATTAGCCACCATCCCTGAGAAGCCAAGCATAGCAAAGTCTACTAGTATAATGCACTGTTCAAAGTTTCTGCCTTACAATTAAGATTAGTCCTTTTTCCTGCACACTGTTCCTTGTTAATGCCTTACATATTGCTAGAAACCAAGAACAGAGCTAAAAGCCAGCTCAGTTTGAATTGATTAATTGTATGGCCTACCTTGTCCCATCTGGTGTGTAGGGATTTATATTGCTGTAACTCAAATATATCATTTATGGGTTGATAGCCATACTAAAGACACTTAGCAGTATTAAATGCTATGTGCTACCTTTAGTTATGGAGTACATTACATTGCTTGAGACTCATCACGATCAATATACAGTGTGCAAAACTGTTCTTTTTTTTATAAGGCCTTTTTCAGGACTTGCAAAGCTGTTATTGAATCTTTCATATCCATTGGGCGGTGCTCACTTGTGAGCACCAGGAAAAGCAATTAGACCTCCATATAAATTTTGAACTGGAAAGCAAGTGAGCAAAATTTATTACCACCATCAACTGCCGGTGTATATTTGGCAGCAAACAATAGATGCACAAGAAAAGACTGAAGTGTAAACTATTACAGCTGCCTCAACATTACTAGGCTGGCCTCTTTTCGTTCCCCTGCAACCATGGAGCCTGTGAGTAAAAAATAAAAAGAACCGAGTGTTCGCCAACTAAACTTTTCCTGCATCCATGGAACTCACAGGTTTACAAGAGTGAAACCTAAAGCAGAATTATAGCTAATCCCAAGCTGCAACGTGTCGCATTCTTTTCATTTCCCTGGCAAGTATGCAACTTTTTGGTTGCTTATATGTCTGCAGATTGGAAGAAAGGGACCTCATCCTCTCAGCTCTTTATAAGGAGGGAGAGCCAAGCCCCAAGGGCACTGTGACCTGTGAAGAACGAGAAAAAGGCTTCACATTGTGAGTTTGTGAACCTGCATCAAAACAAGACGCCCTAACAACCTACTCCCAGGCAGCCTTGTCATGGGATTATTTAAAGGTAACACGAGCTAGCGTTAAGTCAGTTTACACACCCGTTTTCACCTGTAGTTACAGTGTCACACACCAAGCGCGTGTGCAAGTAGAAATAGACAACTTGCATGGGTGAGTTTTTTTGGTTGCCATGCAGCCTACATTGATGCTGCCGGAAAATTAGGTGATGGGAAATAATATATGATGAGACTGAATTGCAGGATTGAGTGAGCTGCCGAAGCAGAGTGGTGCACCTAGGGTCACAAGACACATCCTTGTCCGGGCAGTTTGCTGATCGCCGGACAGTTCCTTAATTTTCTCAACAGAAGCCCGTAATCTGTATTGAATGGCTCAAAATGGATCTGTAGCCAACCTGCTAGCCAAACACTTCCAAGATACACTCGTAACTCTACTCTGTGGATTCTCGAATCTCGATGATACTTGCTTAGATTGGGAAGAAGAATCAGTACTGGACCTCCGTCAGATGGGGCAACTTGACCAATTACCAACTGACTACTGCTACGAGCTGGAACCTGATGCATGTGATAGTTGCCACTTACCGTCAAATTTCCATGTACATACATCCATATGATATAGTTGCCACTTAGCACCGGTTTTTCTGAACCTGATGCAATCATGCAAGTAATCAACCCACCGGTGAAAATATGTGGTCGATGACTCAAACTAGGATGCTAAGGCCAAGATTCTGTCATCAAGAAACTCCGTCTCCATGGAATCCCAGCATTTTCACCCTCTCATTACCACATTGAAATTGTGCCAGGAGCATCGTCATCGCCACAAAACAAAGGTACATTTCCTCCTTTTGAAATGTAATGGCACTTTGTTTTTCAGTGCTTAAATACGCCAGTTTGGATCCTAAGATTGGCGTCGGCACCTCTTAACTCCTGTGGGGTAAATCGCAACCCCCTCCCTGCCATAGGAGTGAATGGCTCATATGCAACACAATAGGGTTGCATACATGGGGGGCCCTCCTCCCCAAGGAAAGTTCTAGTTCTCGCAAGGTTCCAAGTGCATCACCTAGCCATTGTGTTCATCCACTCCCCTCCCCTTCATCCGGTCCAACCCTAGTCGTGAATGCAGGCGCATAGTTACTTGTACGAACATCTATTTTATGAAGATCGTCGCGAACAGTTACTGTTGTTGTGGTGCCCTAATCCACTTGGCAGGTACGGTTTACTACACTAACGTGGCAGCGACTGTTCACGACGATTTTCCTAGATTGGTTGCTTGTACTGGGAGAACTCGTAAATGTAAATACTGCTGGCAGCACATAGTTAGGGATGATGCTAGCTGTGCCATACGGTGTGCGCTTAAATGAGAGGGGCAGAAGGTCACATGGTAGAATATTTACCAGCTGTGCCCCACCGCTGGCCGTCTGCTACCCATTGGTGATGCAAGGGCCATGTTTGTGTGATCCCTTGAGCTCAATGCTTTGTACTGTTGATTACCAAGCCTTCTAATACTAATAAAAGTTGTTTTGTAGATGTCACTACATCACCTCTCCTTTTTTGTCCTTTCTTTTGCGCTGTTAGGAAAAATGGGGCGATATTGCTACTGTTTGAGTTTATGGCAGCAGTAGATCAGCACAGGCCTCCTGTCTCGTCAGATGATTGGCTGGAAAAACAAATTATGCATCTGATCGGGTGGCTGCGTCTCAACGAGCTGACGCAATGGTCTGACAAAGATGTTTCAAACCATAAATTAGTCACACTGACAAACCTGCTTTTGTTGTTCCTCGAAATTCTTTTAGAAGACTCGGTTTGATTACTGAATAGTGATTGATTAGTTGGTCAACAGGGGTGTCCTCCATGTTCCATCCTATCTACTGGTAAAGATTACTCACTCTGTCCAAAAAAATACCAACTCGTAGCATCAAAGAGTATTTAAGGTGAAGGATAAAAGATTAAAATATTCCTTATTAATAGGAAAGTAGTATTGGTAAATGAGTAGATAAAAGGGTATTGAATGGATAAATTTTTTCTCGATATACAAACCAATGGTAGGTAAGAAGATAGAAGTTGATTTATTTTGGGACAAAGTTTGATCTATATAAATTAATTTATTTTGAGACAGAGGGAGTAGTGATGGTAATACAAACCGAGCTTTTTTCTGTATACTTTACCTTGTGAAAATATTCTCCATAACTACTTTCATATGTTCTTAGCAATCCTAAACTGTTTTCCTTTCAGATACACAACTTTGGAGTAATCGAATTTCTTGATTTCATGTGAAATGTGAAAAAGTGATCGGTGAGAATACTAAATATTTTCGCTCGATACTACAAAGGATTTGAATCACCGGTGAATGATGTCCAAAATTTATGTGGGATGGACCGCCACCGCATGTAACTTCTGGCAGAAAACTCCATATCTAACTAAGCGAAGTTCTATGCAGTACAGCCAAGGTCTATCAAGTGAAATGGCTTTACCAAGGGAGATGAAATGGTGGGGATGGATGTTTAGGTCATACTATCAAGCTAGTCTAGAGGGCACTACAGTGGAGATCTGCTCATGGATCAATGTTGGTGGGTCATATTGGGCTCATGGATCAATGTTGGGGATCTAGCCTAGATATGTGTGTGTGTCACTAATGAAGGTCACCAGATTCCATATAACCACCACAAGGTCTGTTGCATGACATGGGAGCATTTGTCTTCCCTAATGCCAACACCGTCGTTGCCTTCTTCATTTTGATGATGGGGGGTAGTTATAGCTTATGGTTACCCGCCTCCAGATTTGGTCATGTGGTACTTCCGTTTCCTAAATTCGTTTGCCCCTCCTTGCCTTTGTGACGAGACCGACACTCAAAACAAAGACCCAGATACTGTAGATACATATGGTGTGTAATGGTGTTTTGTGGAGAAGGTGGTAGCTGGAAATTAATGTTGATATGCATCACCTGCACCAAAACACAACGGCATTGCCAATTCGCTATCACCACAATCCTGTGTTTTCTTAATCGTACGTTTTAAAGGGAGGGGAGCTCCTATTAAATGTCAGTAGTTATGGGCGGATTTTTGGTAACGGTACACCCTGTTCTTTTCCACTTATTTAAGCTACTTATTCCGTGAGCATGCTTCCTAAAATAATCAACGATGCGTTTTTTATAAAAAAATACTTTCTATATAAAAGTATCTCTAAAAAATCAAATAGATCCATTTTTCAAGTTTTTAATAATAAATACTTAATTAATCACGCGCTAATAACGTTTCTCGTTTTACGTACGGTTTATAAGCTAAAAAACTTTTAGAACACCATCTTAGCCATTTCACGATGAAACTTATTAAAACAAGAATTTCTATGATACAGTAAAAATTTACTGATAATATCTACTGCCAGTATAAATATAGGCACTTTAAGAATTTGCCACAAAATTGCAATCCTCCGCCAGGCATCCGCGTTGCCACCGACTGCTCTCCTCTTCCTTTACCTCGCATGGTGAACGACGACGGGGAATAGGATAGAGCGGGGGAAAACGCTATTTCGCTATATGCTGTGAATTTACGGAATTACCCACATACGATAGTATGGAAAGACAATTTTACCATTTATTTTAAATTGTATACTATATTTTTTTTAAATGAAAGGACAAATCAATCTAAACCTTTGGATGGTTTATACTGCAAGTAAATTGTACCTAAAAGTTCTCTAAAATTTTCCCATTCGACCAAATCCACATGATAAAATTATTGAGATTGTTTCCACATCACAAATTTAATTAATTAAACTTGAATGCATATTTCAATGACCGGACTTTTTAGTTATAACTATATAAACTCCAAACTACACTTAACATAAACGAATAGTGGAATTAATTAATTCGGTGTTCACACAAGGATGTCTAGTAATTTTTTAAGGTCCCAATCGGTAATTGGACCCCCAAAGTTAACCCATTCTCCACTTCCATCAGATTTTGTACTCGTTTGTACGAGCCGGAAAAGAGAATCAAGACATGAAAGCGAAGTGAAATTTATTTGCTCTTTTACGGCCGATTCTGAGATGCAAGCTGTCCGTGCGGTGGATACTGCCATGGCAACCACAGAATTCAATTAAACTCACTCGTCAAAACGACGTTGAAATTGAATTGAATGCGTGTCGAGCAGTCAGCATCATGTTAATTGGCACGCGTACGTACGTACGTCCTACTCTTCGCATTATTGTTCTTTTTCAGTACGGGACAATGCTAGTCATCCGCACGGTTAATATATATTACTCCTACCGTTCCATAATATAAGGGATTTTATTTTTTAAATTTATTTTAAAATATAAGAAATTTTGTGATTCCAAAGTAGTATTTTATTATCTATCTATTAACTTTTATATTAGTTTATTCTCTACCTACCAATTTTTGTACTAATTTATTTTGTAGCTACTAACTTTTGTATAATTTATTTTTCACCTACTACTTTTGTACTAGTTTCTTTTCTAACTATTACCTTTTTAGGGATATATATGTCTTTTAGTTGTAACCTTAAATTAGCTAAAAATAACATAATCCTTTATATTATAAAATAAATTGGAGTACATAAAGATATATAAAGAAAACGTACAAATCATTTGCACCGCTTATGGGACTAAACTAACTTAAAACCAGTCCATAAAATATATACCCAAGATCTAATATATTCAAAACCACTAGTAGCATATGCATGAATACTTGTAAATGTGAATATGTATGAATGGCCCGTATGTGTCTTCCAAATTCTTTTTCCCGACGGATTTGTAGTCCGATGGACCGCCTTAGTGAAGGAAAAAATAAACATAAGGTAACAAAGTAAAAGAAAATATGAAGGGTTTAAATCCCCGTGGCCATGAATCTGTTTTTCTCCTCTCTCATGATGCTATATCAACTCAATTGTTTCTATTTCCTACATGATTAATTTATGGTCTAAGTTGTCTCTCCTCTTTCTCATGAAGCCATATCATCTCAATTATTTGTAGTATTTGATAATCAATGTGATCCAAATTATATCCCTTTTCCCATAAACCACATCATCTTAATTATTTTTAGTATTTTTATGATGGATCAAGGGTGCAATTGGAAATTGGCAAGTCATGTCGTATAGCTACAAATTTATTTTCTACCTAATTTCTACCATTATCATATAATATTCCATAGCGATACACTAGATTTCATCTAATATTATGCATACATGAATGTGCTTTCAATAGTATTTTAGTGAGTTCAGAGATTTGCCACCGGTTTGAAGTGTGTGTACCTTTCATGGAATTGAAAAAACTATGAATGGTCAAAATGATCATACTCTCTCCATCCATAAATATTTGTTATTCCTTTCCTCCACAAATATGTGTCCAGGTGCATAGCCATAAATCCTTGTATTTGTGGATGGGTGTAGGTGACATTTTGAAGAGCTAGTTGCAGTAGCAGCCAGCAGCAACTACATCGGTGTTTGTCCTCTCATCACAAAGGAAGGTTATTAGCACATGATTAATTAAGTATTAACTATTATAAATTTAAAAATTAAATTAATTTGATTTTTCTAAGAAATTTTTATATAGATTTTTTTAAAAGCACCGTTTAACAGTTTAAAACATGCTCTTAATAAATAAGCAGGTAGCTAACCGGAGAAGCAATTTCAAACACTGCCTAAGCTACAGGGCTGCAGCAGCTTCTATGATGCTGTGGCTTCTCGGGTCCATCTGCGGGTTGCAGCCGAGCGGCTAGGCGGTGCAGCGCAGCCTACAGCAAAGTTCTAACCGAACAAGATAAGATTTGGTCAAATTTTTTAAACTTAGACCATCAATCTATATTAAAATAAATTTATAAAATATAATATGTTAGTCCTATCTCCATTTTTTATTTGACATTGGTTTTGTCAAATAAAAAAATAGAGGAGGTGCTTTTCAAGGTAAAGAAACACCTACCATAAATTAGAAATTCGGTCTTTTTAAACTAAACATTTGAGAAACATTGGTGGTCAATTTTATAAAACTTTAACCAAATTTTGTTCTAAGTTCAAGTATTTATGACAAGAGGGAGTATTATGGTCCCGTATGGTAGGGTTCTAACTCCCAGATCTATCTTTTTTGAGAAGTTAGAGCCCAACCAAACAGTTCAGCTTTACCAAAAAATATAGTGAAGTTGACTGAAGTGATTTAAAAGTAAACTAGAGAAATAGAATATGGGTGGGTAACTCTACAGCTCCACTCTACAATCCAAACAAGTCCTATATCTTTGGCATGGAAAATATGAAGGAAGTGGCAGTTTTTAGAATCTATGTGGGTATTGTGCTACGTCAAATCTTTAATATTTTTCATGTCGCATTTATTTGTGATTACAAGGTTTCCCTTGGAGCGGAGGTTTTTCACAGAAATTTAGGGAGAATTAAACTAATTCATGTGAAAATCGGAGAAATTTTAGTAGCACTAAAATACTAATATGGTCCAATTCTTTGGGCCCAAAGTACTCAGAAGCCCAACTTTAGCAACGCAGATCCAGAATTCCAGAGCCTCTCGCTTCGCTTACGCAAAAACCCAAACCCCCACAATGGCCACCGCCGCCCGTCGTCCCCGGCGTCTCCGCGCGGATCTTCTCGCCGGCGACGCAACGGCCGCCTCCACCAGCTCTTCAAGCGCGTCACCTCGGTATTCTCCTCCCCCTCCTCCTTCTCTGCCGCCGCCTCTCCTGACTCCCTCAGCGTCCTCCCTCCCATCTCGCGCCTCTTCTCACCGGCTGCCGTTCTCTCTCTCGCGGCGCAGGTGAACCAGTCGACGGGGCCGTTCCACGCGCTGCTCTGCGTTGGGCAGTTTTTCTCCCCCGAAGCCGTCGATGGGGACGGGGAAGTCGCGGAGTACCTGGAGGGCCGTGCAGCCGTGCCCATCCCGACCTACTTCACCGGGGACTACGGCGCCGCGGCGCCTCGCTTGCTCGCGAAGGCCGCCGGCGCCCGAGGCTTTCCCGGGCGGCATACAGATATGCCCAACCTCTTCTGGCTCAGCGGGCAGCGCCCGCTTCACCCTCCATGGTTTCTCTCTTCCTCTCTCCTTCCCTCTATTGTGTTGGACTAATTTGTTTGATTAACTTAGGACTCAATACAGTTCTCGTGTATGAGTAGCACTACATCTCCAATGTACTCTGAAGTAAAATCTTAAACTTGTTCAATGCCATCATTTTTGTTGCTGATAAAACATTCCATGCGAGATAATGTAGCAATGACTGGAAATGGGATCATTCAAACACATGGTTGCTTTAGCAATTCCATTCATTGGAATTTCTCATCTTTTGTGTTAGGTTTATCTGTCGTTTACTTGTCGGGGAAGAGAGGGCCAGGAGGGCCTGGCTGCTACAGTCAGGATGATGTTGATGCACTGCGGGCTCTTGCTGAAGAGCCAGGGATTGTTGATTTGTTCCTGACATATCCTTTTTTCTTCCACGGCATTGTTCTTTTGCTTAGCTTCTTGTGTTAATACTGAGCTGCTTTCATATATCAATTCTCAAAGTATCAAGCTTGGATGCTGAGTTTCCTTGATGATAATGAGATTGCACTAATGAATGCCAGCTGGAGTGGTGAATGGGGCTGATACTTCTAATGCACCTTCCAAGATATTGGATCCTCATGGATATGACCCTGTTGTTGCTGAATTGGTTGCTGAGATTAAGCCACGGTTTGGTTTCTGAATTCACATCATCTATGTTCCCCTCCTTTAAAACTAAAGTAGTGGTGGTGGTGACTCACTGCACTTTTTACAAACTGCACACTTAATTTCTTTAATATTACACAACAGACCTACTATATGTTGTTTTCTTCCTTTTTTAGCTTCTAATCACAAATTTAACTTGAAAAGGCCAAACATGACTTTATTATTGTGTATATGTGTAGTGTATGAGTTAATTCTAGAATTAGCATGTCTAAACACATTCAAATGCTCCTTGTAACATACAAGGTGAAGGACTTCAATGCAGAAATTACATTTATTTCTTTGAACAATATGAGGACATGCATGATTTGCTATTATCCATAGCAAATGCACTAGTATTTAGCTACTAGTTTAAATGTCGAGCAGACTAACTGAAAAGCATAATCACGAATATGTATACATTTATATGATTATAAGATACTACACAAAACAACAACAACAACAACAAAGCCTATCAGTCCAAGCAATTGGGGTAGGCTAGAGTTGAACCACAAGAGCGCAAAACAAGGTTCAGGCACAGTAAATGGCTGCTTTCCCAAAGCAGACCTATTCAAAGACAAATCCTTGGGTATATTCCATCCTTTCAAGTCCCTTTTTATTGCCTCCTCCCATGTCATTTTGGTCTTCCCTGCCTCTCCTAACATCACTGTCGCGCCTTAAGATTCCACTATGCCACTGGTGCCTCGTGGAGGTCTCGCTGGACATGTCCAAACCATCTCAACCGGTGTTGGACAAGCGTTCTCTTCAATTTGTGCTACCCCCTAGCCTATCACGTATATCATCGTCCGGACTCGATCCATTCTTGTATGACCACAAATCCAACGTAGCATACGCATTTCCGCAACACTCAACTGCTGAACATGTCGTCTTTTTGTAGGCCACATTCTGCACCCATACAACATTGCCGGTCTAATCGCCGTTCTATAGAAATTGCTTTTAGCTTCTATGGGTACCCTCTTGTCACAGAGATACCCGTGCTTGACGCACTTCATCCACCCGCTTTGATTCTATGGCTAACATCTTCATCGATCATCTCCATCTCTCTGTAAAAAAACCAAGCAAAATAAAAATAAAAATTGTATTAAAAAAAATCCCAAATATCGAAAAGGTATCCTTCTTGGTACTATTTGATCATCCAACTAACATCCTTTCCTCATGTCAGCATGCCGAAGTCACAGGCCATATATATTCAGTTTTAGTTCTGCTGAGTCTAAAACCTTTGACTCTAGAGTCTGCCGCCACAACTCTAGTTTCCTATTTACGTCCCGCTCGGCTTTCATCAACTAACAGTAACATGTCCGCAGAAAAGCATACCCACCAAGGGACATTCCTTGTATGTCCTTGTGACTTCATCCATCACCAAGGCAAATAGATAAGGGCTAAAGCTGACCCTTGATATAGTCCTATCTTGATCGGGAAGTCACATGTGTCACCATCACTTGTGTTCGAACACTAGTCACAACATTGTTTGACAGTCCTTAATGAGGAAACGTACTTTGTTGGAACTTTATTTTGTCCAATGCCACCACATAACATTCTTGGTATCTTATCGTAGGCCTCTCCAAATCAATAAAAAACCATGTGTAGGTCCTTCTTCTGCTCCCTATACCGCTCCAAACTTGTCTTAAAAGAAAATTGCTTCTATGTTGACCTTCCGGCAATGAAACCAAATTGGTTCATAGAGACCCGGTCACTCCTCTTGGCGATGCTCGATTACTCGCTCCCATAGCTTTCATCGTATGGCTCATCAACTTAATTCCTCGATAATTAGTGCAACTTGAATGTCTCCCTTATTCTTATAGATCGGTACCAACTATACTCCTCCTCCAGTCATCAGGCATCTTGTTTGACCGAAAATATTGTTGAACAACTCGGTTAGCCATACTATAGCTATATCCCTAGGCATCTCCACACCTCGATTGGGATACCATCAGGACCATTGCCTTACCCCCTTTCATCCTTTTCAACGCCTCTCTGACTTCTGATTCTTGGATCCTCCGCACAAAGCGCCTATTGGTGTCATCCAAAGAGTCATCTAACTGAACGGTTGTGTTCCCGTTCTCACCATTGAACAACTTGTCAAAATACTCTTGCCATCTGTGTTTGATATCATCCTCCTTTACCAAAGCTGCTCCCTCTCGTCCTTAATGCACTTAACTTGGTTGAGGTCCCTCGTCTTCCTTTCGCGAACCCTAGCCTCCTATAGATGTCCTCTCTCCTGCCTTTGTACCCAATCGTTGGTATAGACTTCGTAAGCCCGCCCTTTTGCCTCACTCACAGCACGCTTTGCTGCCTTCTTTGCCACCTTATACTTCTCTATAATTGTCCACACTCCTATCATGGTTAAACGCCTATAGCATTCTTTCTTCTCTTAATAGCCTTTTGGACGCCCTCATTCCACCACCAAGTATCTCTTAGGTTCGCATCCACCTCCCTTTAGTCACTCCAAACACCTCTGAAGGCCACTCCCCGGATGCAGGTTGCCATCTTCTTCCACATGTTGTTTGCGTCGTCTTCTCCATCCCAAGGGCCCTCTTCGATAACCCTTTTCTTAAAAACTCTGCGACTCTCCTTTCAATTTCCACCACTTCGTTTTTGCAATCTTAGCTTGTTTGTCCCTACGAACGCGCACCTGGAAGCGCAAGTCAGCCACTAAAAGCTTATGTTGAGAAACCACACACTCTCCAGGTATTACCTTACAATCCAAGCATGCTTGTTTATCCTCTCTTCTTGTGAGGACAAAGTCAATCTGGCTAGAGTGTTGGCCACTACTAAAAGTTACTAAGTGGGATTGTCTCTTCCTAAAGAAAGTGTTGGCTACCATCAGGTCAAAAGCTATAGCAAAGTCTAAAACTTCCTCTCCCTCCTGGTTCCTACTACCGTACCCAAAACCTCCGTGTGCCGCCTCAAAGCCTGCATTTGTTGCACCTACATGGCCGTTGAAATCTCCACCTATGAAAAGCTTCTCGGTACTATATATGATATAAGATACTAAGTCAACTAAAAGTGTACCAAATCTGTGACAGAAGTTTGTTTCATGCAGATATCATATTGCAGGTTCTAAAGGTCTATTCTATGCAAGGGAACCATATGTGAATGATTCCGCTGCACATGTTACCCGCTTTATTGGACTTGCTAATGTTGGAAACAAAGAGAAGCAGGTATATCCATATTTAGTCAAATCAACTTACTTCTCCAAAAACAGTTCCTGTTTAAAATTCTACTACATTTTCTTGTATTCTGTTTATAAATTAGTACATATATTAAGGCCTAATACTAGTTTTCAGTTATATTTATCATTTTAGGGATTAAATGTTCACTGATTTATAAATAAATTTCAGAAATATGCAACTTAGATAGATGGTTACAGTATCAGTTTCCTACATCTTGTAGCCAGGATTTCAGTTAGCAACAGCATGAACACATGGATTCCAGGCCACCATTACAGTGTACCATGTGTTCAAACTGGGTATGCACATATGGGCTCTCTATTGGGGCTGAGCTAGGGAGAAGAAAAAACAGGGGGTCCTCGTGGATTAGGATTAGGTTTAACTCAACATCGTTAAGATTTAGTTAGGCACTTACGTGGGCCTTTTTGCTTAAGTTTCAATTAGTAGACTTGGTCCAAAGACTAGAACAGCTGACATGTGGGCCTGGTTTGCAGTCGTGCTATGCCTATCTGGTACACTATAACAGTCCGGACTCCTGAGTTCTCCATGTGAGCAATATATTGAATGGTTTAGATGGTAACAGGATCGCAGTTTTATAAAAATTGTGCGCTCATTGCATCTACTAACATCCCCCCTCAAAGTTGTAGCTAACTTATAATTTTGCTATTATAAGCTGCAGTTTTCGAAAATTTACTATTGATTGGTGAGAATTTTGCTTAATTGTCTACTCATTATTGCATATTCTTTTCAGAAATTTATTCATGCGATTTCTCCTACTCCAGCATCTATCATGTCCAGTGCTGATATTCATGCAAGACCTCCAAATACTACTTTATCCCCATATATTTCTCCAGCAAAGTCAATTCCTGTTGAAGAAGCTCCAAAGCGTCCTGCTGAGGATGCTGATTTGCAATATTGGCGTTATGATGTCAAGAAGCAAAGACATGGTGAAGCCAGTGGGAGTCGTCTGTGTTTCAAATTTACATCCACAGGATCGTGTCCTCGAGGGAGTAAATGCAACTTTATGCATGATGAGGAGGCCAGGGAGCATTACAGTAGAAATGTCTGTTTTGATTTCTTAAAAAAAGGAAAATGTGAGAAGGGTCCTGAGTGCAGGTTTGCTCACAGCCTTTCTGATGAGGGTGTTGTTAGGGATACAAAACCCCATAGGTGAGAAAGTATTCCAAATCTCTCCCTCTGTCTGATGCACACACACACTAATGTATACTAAGAATTCTGATCATTTAATTGTGGGATTCACCCTATATTTTTGTTAACTACAGTGCACGAAGAGGTGTTGAGAGCAGTTGCTGGTTCTGCTTGTCAAGTCCAGATGTCGAGTCACATCTTGTTATCAGCATTGGAGAAGGTTACTACTGTGCACTTGCAAAGGGGCCACTTGTTCCAAACCATGTTCTAGTTATACCAGTTGAGCACTGCTCTAGTACACTAATGATGCCTGTGGAAGCAGAGGCAGAGCTTGGGAGATATAAGGATGCTCTGGGTAAGTATTTTGAGAAAGAAGGAAAGACAGCCGTATACTTTGAGTGGGTTTCGCAGCATTCTCGCCATGCAAACCTTCAGGTAAGGACAGTTTTTCCCTGCTGTGATGCTTCCATGTAACATTGATGCTAAGTCACTTGGAATTTGGGTGCTTGTATGTGATCTCATTTGTTTCATGTTCATACTGGATGGTTAATCCATTAAATTTCTGCACAGGCTGTTCCAGTACCATTATCTAAAGCAACAAGTGTTAAAAAGATATTTCATTTAGCAGCACAGAGACTGGGATTTGAATTTTCTGTAGTGAATCCAGGTGAAGTTTTCTCTAACTTTATTTTTCTTGGTCACTGTATAAAAGGGCAGAGATAAAAAAACAATTTTAAATGGGCTCTTCACACATCGATGATCCTATTGTTATGCTGGTATATCCCTTTTCTGGCAAGATGCCGATATATCTTTATAGTACATGATATTGCTTCTTGAAGAAAGTCTTCAAGTTTTAAAGTTTAAACAATTGCATATCATAGACAACTTTTGTGTTCTTTATAATTCTATTTGCACTGAGCTCTCTCTCTCTCTGTGTTTTAATAGATGGTGATGCTAATCGTGGTAGGGAATTGTTAAGATCGAAGTACGACAGCAAATCAAGCTTGTTTTATGTTGAGCTACCAGAAGGTTCAGTACTTCTACATATGGTTGACAGTAATGAGAAGTTCCCTGCTCAGTTTGGTCGTGAGGTATGCCATATGATAATCATTTAGTTTTTTTGTTTGAAAGATAACCTACGTGATGATGGAAGAAAATAGTGTTATCGTCGTAACCTAACTCTTGACAATCTAAAGGCATTAAAGCTACGGTCTTTCCTCGTACTTTGCACAGGTGTTGGCTGGGCTGTTAAGCATGGCAGATCGAGCGGATTGGAGGAACTGTAAGGTTTCCAAAGAAGAAGAAATTCAGATGGTTGATGATTTCAAACGAGGATTTCGTGAGTTTGATCCAGCTGAATGACAATATGATTTAAGCTGCCAATTTGTCATTATGCGTGCAAAAAGAGAGCAGCATGCTTGTTGTGCATGATCAAAGGCTGTGCATGAATACTTACATCTCCGGGCGACTAGTGCCTCGTCTATGCGAGTGCGACTAGCGCCGCATGTTTTTTCTCTGTTATGTTGACACTAGTGCGGCCTGTTTCTCTCAACTTGGTGCCAATTGTTTAACGCAGACGCAAATTCGTAACGGCTGAACCGCTAGAAATTGCATTGTATTTTTGTAGTTGAGGTATTAGTTATATGAGAAATCGGCCGACATAATATCCATCAATATATTTTTTATCGATTGATTTCGAAAGTCAAATCATTATGGAAGTTGAGTCAAGTGTATGTATTTTTGTAGTTGAGGTACTCAGTTATATGAGAAATCGACTGACATAAGATCGATTATTTTTTATTGGCTAGCATTATGCCTATGTGTCGCCACGGGTATGATTAAATTGTGTCGTGTATGAACTAATTGAATGAATTAGCAGTTCCTTGCTGGTCATAGTTTGAACTAAAAATTAAAAAATAAAAGTGGAAAATAATTGTAGATGAATACGTGTTGGGATACAAATGGCTAACATTGGATACGTGCTGGGACACGAACATGGATGACGTGCGTGGCAACGCATATGGGACTCGGTCTACATACCAATTGGACTGACCTCCGGTGCGAACCGTAAGTCTGCAAGTGAGACACAACAGGAAGAAAATCGTTATTTACAAAAACGTCGAAATTTTTCATATTTATCAATTTAACTATTTAGTGATGTTAATTAATCAATACCATCTCATTGATCACAATCTCGATACTGTCGGGAATTTTCTATATTTATCAATTTAAAGCAGCTGGAATGCCTATCCTCTCACAGATCCGATAGTTCTGCTCTCCTAACCCTAAAAAGGACGGCCACAAATCCACAACAAGAACAGATCAATCCACCCACATGGCCACATCAATTTTCACATGGGTCCCACCATATCTGCCACCACATTATCAGTCACTCACCTACTCAAACCCACTTGTGAGATACGTCACTAAGACACTAACTGAGATATAGTTTACTAGTAAATAAGGTATATGTTTATCCTTCACAAACCTAGAAAATGTTGATCCTGCATTTGACACAACTCTTAAGTCTTAAGCACCAAAAAGGAGTTCAAAGGGCATCTACTCAGAACACCAAAGCCATAATCACACTGACATGAGATGCTACTGGAACATCATCCAAGCAGGGCATCCATGATGGAAATCTTGCGGAAAATGACAGAAATTCATTGCATTTTCACATGAATTATGCCTCTTGTCATGCAAAATTGCTACAAATTTCATACCCCAAACGGAGGCATGTAAATCTAAATCTAGGCGGTACTAACAATCACTCACTAATGTCCATTCGATCCATCAATGGTTGCTAATTTGCTAGCAACACCATGCATGAATAAAACCCCAGCACCACATTGCCGTTTACAAGTCTGTTGATACAACACAAGTAGCCAACATGTTCTCCGAAAGATCACAACACTTTGCTGAATCAACAAAGCAATACTAACTTGTCGATCCCTCGTAGTAGGCCTCAGGCCCCTCGATGAAGAGGACACGTCACAGCACGTCCTCCCTGTCCATGATGACTAGTCTCAGGTACAGCTCCGTGGCCTTGGACTGCACGCAGCAGAACCTGATCTTGGCATGCCTCCACACCGCTCTCCTCTCAAAATAAACACATGCCTCTTGGATCTCGCCACTTAAGAAAGCGTTTAGAATGATGGATTTGGTGGGTTGGGATGGGTCCATTCTATTTTTTGGTGTGTTTGATTTGTGAACTAGGTGGGATGAGATGGACTCAGTAGAGAATATTTCTAGCATATGCGGGATGGATCGATCCGGCCAAAACGGCTGGACTGCGCCGACCCACCTCGCGGGAGACGGGGCGATGGCGCAGGGAGCGACGGCAGGCGATGGCGCAGGGACCGGCGACGGCGGGCGACGGAGCGACGGCGGGCGACGGAGCGACGGCGCAGGCCAAGGAACGGCGACGGCGGGCGACAACGTAGAGAGCTTCTCCTGGACCGGCCGCGCCCATCCTAGCATCATCCTTCCATCCAAACAGATGATAGGATCACTCCATCCTCTTCTATTCCTCCAACCAAAAAAAACGTGGTTCATTCCATCCTTCCAACCAAACAAAAATTGGAACCAACCCATCTCAAAAAACAGAAATGGATCTAACCCATCCCACTTTCTTCTCAAACCAAACACATCCTAAGCGATCCGCGTTTCCCGATTCGAGCGCTCCATTGGCTGCGTATGCAAACCACGCTCCCCACCTCCCCTGCACCGAGTCCACGGTGCAACCTGTGGACCCCCCTTCCCTTCCTCCCCATTGGAGCTACCTTTGTTATGCTGACTGATGGGAATGAAATTCCAATGAAGAAGCCAAAGACCCTCCTCGTCAGACATCAACGCAGCCTCTGAGGCACCCCGCGCTCCGCCGCCGCCGCCTCCGGACAGCCCGGATGGCCACTCGCTGCCACTCCCGTCCCCGCTCTTGGTGGCCCACCGCTCGCCACCGCCGCCGCCCTCTCTCCTCCTTCCCGCCGCTCGGGTCGTCGTGCCCCGAGCGCTACCGCGACAGCCACCACCGAGGAGGAGGTGGCCGGGGCGGGAGGAGCTCCAGCTGGTGGTCTTCCCTTCCTCTTCCTCCCCGCCGACAACCTCCTTTTAGTGGTGAGGAGGGCGGCGGCGCGCGGTGGAGAGGAGCGTAGGCGGCGAGGGTGGGGTGTGGTGGCCGGCGTACTCAGCTGGAGGGGGTGCAGCCCTCCCCCGGCAAAGCGGCCGTGCTCGGTGATCTGTAGCATCCGTATTTTTAGGAACGCTAAAAAATTAATTTAATAAAAATTATTTGTGAAGTTTGGATCTCGCTCGGATATTAGAGTTTGTGTCATGTATGGATCTCAAAAATTTTCCTCGAATTTCAAACCCTAGAAACCTCCCTAAAATTTCCCTAAAAACCCTGAGCCCAAAAATATAATTTAAATTCAAATTTGAGTTCAAATTCTCCCAAAATACATTATCCAATTTTCCCTGAGAAAAATCACAAAGGCACCTATTCATTCTGGGCCGCAACCCTCTCTTCTCTCTTTCTATTCTTTCCTTGGCCCAGCACGGCTTGCTCGGCCTCCTCCCCACCGAGACGTGGCCAATCATCGCCATGTGGCCCGCGAGCCGTCGGTGCCATCAATCTTCTCCCACCGCACGTGCGCTCCCCCTGCACACGATCGCCGACGCGTGTCCCTCCGAGCCGTGTACGCCGTCGATCTCCTCCCATGTGCGTTCTCGCCCCGCACCACCCTCGCCGACATCCCAGGCCCACCGGTCAGCGGCACGGTGTCGCCAGCCCATCTTCTTCCTCGCTCCCTGCCCACCAGCTGTTCGACACGGGGGACGCGTGGCCGCGCCTCGCTCCTGAGCCGTGCGCGACCATGCCTCTTTGTCCCCGACCACCCCTCTGTCGTGAGCCCTACCTCTGCCTCGCGCCGCGACCTCCGCAGCTCGGCCATCCCATCACGTCGCCATGCCAACCAAAGCGCACCCCTATCACTGTCTTGTCCTATCACCACTCACCCTCCTCTCCTCTACCCCGCTCGGCCAACACCATCATGCCGCCGCTGCCCTCGATCTGCCTCGCCCCTGCCTCGGCCAGCTGAGCTCCACTGCGCCGAAGCTCACGCCACCGTCTTTGACCGCCGTCTCCTAGCACTCGGGCTCCGCCTATAAATGGCCCCAAAGCTCCTCGCCAGGCCATACTCAAGCCCCTAGTTCCCACCGTCTTCCCTGCAGCGCCACCAAGCTCCCTCACCGTCATCGCCTCTGCTCCACGCCGCCAAGCCCCCTCCGGCCTCAATTCCCCTAATCAACCACGCCACCGAGCTCCCTAGAGCCCCGCAATCATTCCCTGCCCCTCGTCGCCACCCAATTGCCACCGACGGCAAAAGCCCTAAATCGGACTGCCGCCGTCCGCCATTGCCGCCCCTGTAATCCCCCATCGTTGCCAAGGTATATGCCCCTTTCCTTTCCTTTTTTTTTCCCCTAATTCGTACCCTGCCGCTTCAATTGCCCCCATTCCAAGCCCCCGCCGCTGAGATTTTGACCGCTACCTGCGAGCTCCGCCATTGCTCCTCGTCGGCAAGGAATGGCTATCCCGTTCTGCCACCGTTGACCACCAGCAGTTCCATCTGAGCCGCTCCATACACTCCTCACCCCCTTCGCTCTCTGCCGTGGCGCTCTGCTGTCACTGACTCGCTGCCGATCGCAGGCGCCGCTCGGGCGCCGTGTATCATCGATCTTCCCCCTCGGCAGCTCTGTCTCTCTCTCGCTCTCTCTTTCTCTCACTGCCAGTGGCCCCTATCTCCTCTCCCTCTCACACTAACCAACATGTGGGCCTGGCCGCCTCTAAACTCGCATGTGACACCGACACGTGGGCCCCACAGAAATAAAAACACTAATTAATCACATTTCCAAATTTAAAGTCACTGACATGTGGGCCCCTTTTATTTTAATCACTGACATGTGGCTCCTTGTCCTTCTGTCACCTACAGGTGGGCCACACCCCTCATCCTCTCTCTCCTGCCACTGACAAAAAGGCCCTACCTATCAGCCTCAGTTTCCAAAATAAATATTTTTCCCATATTTCTTTTAATCATTTTTATTCACAGAAAATACCTTGAACTTTGAAAAATCATATCTTTTTAACCGTAACTCCGTTTGAGCCCATCCAACTCTCAAAAATTTTCTAAATATGAGATTTACACAATGGCATTATTAGTTTACTATGTTAGGTTCTGATTTTGTGACTTTTTGTGTGTTTTTGTTTTGCGACGCATAGAAGTCGAGTCTGAGGAGTAGTCAATCGAGGATTTCGTCAAAGAGGCTTAAGATCAAGAGCAAGGCAAGTCACACCTTGACCATGTTGAACCCATATTTTATAAAATATATTGTTTGCAAATTGTGCATTTTAGGAACACGATTTTGGCTGCGAATCACAAGCTGATTCGAGAGGCCCAATCCTATTTGCCGCATATTAAACCTTCCTTGTTAATTGATGACCTTATATCCTTGTCGCCCTATCGTCGTCTCTAAGTACCTGTATTTCCGAGTACAGGTATCGACGACGCCCCTAAACATATATATATATATATATATATATATATATATATATATATATATATATATATATATATATATATATCTTGCGATGGGAAAATTTATGGGATTTTTACAAAATGATTTTAAAAGTCGACATGCGATGTCGATCACTTTGCGGAATAAATGTTTTCCGTAAAACTTGGTCGTGGGATGTCATCGCATGTGTGTGGCCTGACTTCACATGGCGTATAAGAACCATTTTCCTTGGGGATTTCCACTGATCATAAACTCGTACGAGCACATGGGTGGAATGGGACACCCCTGGCCAAGTAATTTGAGGAACCAGGGTGAGTCTGTTGTCGATAAACGTGGAGTCCCTGAGATGGTACTATGATTCGCACCCATGGGATCCTGAGTACAGGGCCTGGTACTTGGTCTGGAACCCATTTATCTGACATCAGATTATCCTAGGGATACTGTGGAAAGGCCTTGTCATAAACCTCCGAGCACTAGCCACATCTGATCAATGCGTGTTGACTGTCCGGAGTAAGGTTGCGTCATGTGAGTAAAACGTGCACCCTTTGCAAAGGTTATAATCTGTTCGAACAGTCGTGCCCACAGTCATGGGCAATGTGAAGTGATCCCTTAGCGTAGCTTTGTTTTTATAAAATGTTGTGAACTATGTTTGAGGTTGGGGAAAATGTTACCAGAATCAACCTGAGTGGTAGATGGATGACCTAAGTAGTCTGAAACTAGACTGTGTGTCCTCGGGTGTTGCGTGGCACCATAGTTGGATTTGAGTGTATCAAATAAAGTAACATGGAAAGATTTAATCCACCCAAGGGAGGTGCTGTTTGGGATAGTACGTGCAATGCCCAAAAATTCGTAACCCGAATTCTGAACATTCCTGTGTATTAAATCCCTGTCCAGGAAAGCCAGAGTACACAATACCAAGTTGCCATATAGAGTGCGTCTTACAAACAGAATAAAATTGTCTTACATAAAAGTAGCGGTAAAAACAAATAGCATCTATATACAACTAGCCAAGCGAAGACTTTCCATTCCACATGCATTCTTGACGGCGGAGCCAACCTAGTCCACCTGATGGTCCTCGTCTGACATGTACTCCACCACTGAGAGGGGGAAAAAGAGTAAGACTGAGTACCACCTACAGTACTCAACAAATCACACCCACAAATATGCACAATGCACGGGAGACAAAGATAGGCTCAGGGTTTATTTGCGTAAAAGCAATTGCAAACAGTAGTAGTTCACAAACGGTAAAAAGGTTGATTAATTAAACAATATTAATTCTCCACTGATTAACATTATACCACGTTAACTAGGCCCAACCATCCATCCTGTCACTATAGTAAGTTTTAAGTCAATTTATTAAAGTGAGACTAATCACGGTGAGTCTTGACCAGTATGTCCATAGCCGCGGACGCGGCTATTCGAATAGTTTTTAACTCTAGCCAGAGGTGTACAACTGTACCCATAAGACACAGCCCCACACACGTTCCCGTGCGCTGACGTGTCACCACGACACCCCGCGAGAGGCTGTGACAAGACCATTCATGCAACCTCTCCCAAACCATCCACACCACACTAAGGTTGCACCTGCCGCTAGGACACCCCACATCAGCCAGGCTACCTTCCTTGCGCCACAATGGATCCAGAAGCCGATCAACCCTACCCTGGGCCGACCCAACTCCATCACGCCCATCCTCACCATCGGTGCCTAGGAGAGGGAGAAGAGACGCTGCAAGCTTAGCTATTGCCCATGCTGGCTTGTGAAAAGTACGAGTAATTGCCCAAGGGGTTCCCACAAACCGGTCCTTAATTGCCATGGGTGCGATCAGCAAAACCATGCACCCAAAGCCCACCATTTGGGTCAAATTTTAGTAATTTAATAGTCATATGTCCAATGTTACATTTCTCGACATAGAGTCGAACCATGAATATAAATAATAATATTTAATTCCCAGGTGAACTAATAGTTTATAAGCATGGCTAAGCACCCTAATAATAATATTCTAATCATGTTGTTACCCAGGTGACAAAAAACAAGGTTCAACAACCCAAGCATAATCTTATCTACATAAAGGTCATAATCCATCACCAATGAAATAATAAAACTGCATGTTTATTTAAATAAACAAAATATTTTAGCAAAAAGAAGGTACAAAATGATCAAGATTACAGTGTGACTTGCCTTGCTCCGGCTCGACGTATTCGGCTACGACCACGTAGTACACGGGAGAGTCGACGGCGTCGGATTCTATAGCGAACCACACACAAACAATTAAAAACAGTATATGTGGGCAGTCAACCAAGAGTTAAAAGTATTTTTAATGGACTCTTGGCATTTTTCTAGATTTAATGAAATTTGAATGGACTTAATCGGAGTTCGTATGAATTAGTTTTGAATTTTTGAAGTTTTACAGTGATTTCCCATGTAAAATTAATTATTAAACGATTTATTGTGCAATTAAAGGAGCTAATGGTGTCAGCAGACCTCGGGGAGCGGCGCACGATGGACCAAGTCCACCGCGGCCCAGCGGGAATACGGCCACGTGGCTGCCACGCAGTAGCCACGGCAGGCCGACGGGCCGACACAGTGCCCAGGTGGCGCCGACATGGCGGGGGAGCAAGCACCTGCAGGGCGCCACGTGGCCCGTCCAGATGTGCCTAGAGGCAGATCGGACGGCCTCGGACGAAAGGGTCTTGCCCTGCCTGGCGTGACCACGCTGTGATGGGCGAGTGGCCCGATGGTTGCCGCCGGCAACCATCCGGCAAGGCGGAGGGTGGTGAGGGGTAGCGGGAAAGATGAGGAAGACGACGGAATGCTCACCGAGGGCTTGCGGTGACTGGAGTGCGGTGAACGATGACGAACAGAGGGAGTTGGCGGCGGCCGAGGTTCGGGATGCTGACACCGACGGAGTTCCAGCGGCTCAACGCAACGACGAGGACGCGAACGAGGTGCGGGAGGTCCTGGCGAAGGTGTTGAATGTGTTAGGAGGAAAAAAGATCGAATGGGTCGATGGAAATCCGTGGCCTACTGTCGGCGGAGAGGCTTACCGAAAGGGGATGACGGAGAGGATGGAGTTCCGGTGGAAATCCGAGGCGGTCGACTGTTGGACAAGACGCAGCGGGACGTGGCAAAGCTGGCGAGCGTGGGCATGGTAGTCGGCGACGGCTGTAGCGACGGCGACGTGTGACTGGAGTCGACGGAGCACAGCGGTGGTTCGGGAACTCGGCGCGGAGGGGGTTAGGGTACTCGGCAGGGGTGGGCAACTGAGGGGAAAGAGAGAGGGGAGGACGGCGAAGGTTTTTATGGACTCGGGCCGAGGAGATCGTGGCTGCAACGGCCCAATTATGCACAGGGTTGAGGGCGGCGGCCGCGGCGCTCATGCGCGCGATTCTTGCGGTGAGTGGTGAGGGGGGCGGAGATCGTGGGGGAAACAGGCAAGGACTGAGTTTGCGCCGTTTAAATCCAGAACGTGCGCGCGAGGAGGCGGGTGAAGGCGGAAATTGGATGGCGGTGGGGAAAATTTCCCCTCCGCCCGATTCGGACGGAGGTTGACAAAGATGCTGACAGGCGGGCCCGGCCTGTCAGCGGGAGAGCGAGTGAGCAAGCCAGTGGGGGTTTGACGGGCAGGCCCCATGGGTCAGCGAGAGAGAAAGCGAGGCGAGCAACCGACAGGTGGGCCCGCGGGGAGGCGTAGCACGCGCGGGCCGCGCGAGTAGGCCGACACAGTGTTGGGCCGTGGGCCTAGCGGGAGGGAAAAAGAAAACAAAGAGAAAAAGGGAGGAAGAAAAGAAGAAAAGGATTTTCCAGTGAGATTTAATTCTGTATTGGTTTGATTTATTAAAAATACTTCCAGTGCTCTAAAAATTTCAATAAAAATCCTGTTAATGTATTTTGGCAAGAGGAATATAAGAAAAATATTCCCAGCCATGGTAATTTATTATTTTTCATTTTCACATTTAATTAATCATTTGGTCAATTTAAATTATTTTCTTGGGACATTTTCTTAAGTATATTTTGTGTGACTATATTTAAGGGGAAACTCAGGGTGTGACAAACCTACCCTCCTTAAACGGAATCTCGTCCTCGAGATTTGGACGTGCTGGTGAAGAGGTGTAGATAGGCGGACTTTAGTTCATCTTGTCGTTCCCATGTGGTTTCTTTCTCTGAATGATAGCTCCACTGGACCTTGCAGAACCTAATCACCCGGCTTCGGGTGTTCCTTTTACTGATCTCCAAGATTCGAATTGGCTTTTTCACATAGGTGAGGTCTTCCTAGATCTCGATCTGCTCTAGATCGGCCTGTTCTGCTGGTATCCTCAGACATTTCTTCAGTTGTGACACGTGGAACACATTGTGTATACCTGCCATTGAAGCTGGGAGGCCCAACTGGTATGCAACTTCGCCTTTACGAGCTAGCACTTGGTAGGGTCCCACGAAACGAGGTGCTAGCTTCCCTTTAGTTTGAAACCTGTGTACTCCTCGGAGTGGTGTGACACGAAGATACACATAGTCTCCTTCCTCGAAACTTAGATCCCTGTGACGGTTGTCGGCGTAACTCTTCTGTCTGGATTGAGCTTTCATTAAGCGCTCCCGTATTATAGCCACTTTCTCTTCTGCCTCTTTGAGTGCATCAGTTCCGAATACCTGGCGTTCACCTGTCTGATCCTAGAAAAGGGGTGTACGGCACTTCCTGCCATACAAAGCTTCGAATGGTGCCATCTGCAAGCTGGCTTGGTAACCGTTGTTGTACGAGAACTCGGCATAGGGTAGGCTCTTATCTTATGTCCCTCCGAAGTCCAACGCATAAGCCCTTAGCATATCCTCCAATATCTGATTGACTCTTTCAGTTTGACCATCGGTTTGTGGATGATAAGTTGTGTTGAAGTTTAGTCGAGTTCCCAATTCTGCTTGTAACTTCTACCAAAACTTGGAAGTGAACTGGCTACCACGGTCGGATACAATCCTCTTGGGTGCTCCATGTAGACACATTATACAAGCCATGTAAAGTTCTGCCAGTATTTTACTTGAATATGTTGTATGCAAGGGGATGAAATGAGCAACCTTGGTGAGTCGGTCAATGATCACCCAGATTGAGTCATATCCTGAAGATGTGCGGGGCAAACCAGTGATGCAGTCCATCCCGATCTCTTCCCATTCCACTCTGGGACTCTAAGCAGCTGTAAAAGTCCAGCAGGCCGTTGGTGTTCTGCTTTGACTCGCTGCCACACATCATAAAATGCCACGAATTCTATGATTTCTCTCCTCATACTGGCCCACCAAAACTTCGTTTTAAGGTCTTAGTACATCTTGGTGCTTCCGGGGTGAATGGAGTACTGAGTCTCATGAGCTTCCTGGAGTATTAAGTTTTTGAGCTCCTTATTCTCTGGGACGCACAAACGTTCACCCATCCATACTGTCCCGCTTTCATTTTTCGTGAAACCCTGGGCTTTTCCAACTCTCATGTTCTTCTTGAGTTCTTTAATCTCTAGATTATTCGCTTGTGCCTCGCGAACTTGATCGAAGAGTGTAGGCTGGGCCTCTAGGGCTGCCACGAATCCATGATTGACAATGCCTAGATTCAAACGTTTGAATTCCTGCTGTATTTCCTTGCACAATGTCTCTGCTCGAGCAGTGTTGCAGTAACTTTTCCTACTCAAAGCATCTACCACGACGTTGGCTTTACCTGGGTGGTAGTGTATTCCCACATCATAATCTTTAATCAATTCCAGCCACCTTATTTGACGGAGGTTCAGGTCAGGCTAGGTAAATATGTATTTTAAACTCTTGTGGTCCGTATAGATCTCGCTGCGGTTACTGATGAGGTAATGCCACCAAATCTTCAAAGTATGGACCACTGCAGCCAATTCTAGGTCATGTGTCGGATACTTTCCCTCATGGGGGCATAACTGACGCGATACGTAAGCCACAACTCTACCTTCTTGCATCAACACATATCCTAGCCCTTGGCGAGATGCATCATAGTACACCTGAAAGTCTTTCTTGGGATCTGGCAAGATCAGGACCGGTGCCGAAACTAACTTCCTTTTGAGTTCTTCAAAGTTGCGGTTGCACTCGGTCGTCCAAACAAACTTCACATCTTTCTTCAATAATTGTGTCATGGGTCTTGCAATCCTTGAGAAATTCTCGATGAACCAGTGGTAATAGCCCGCAAGTCCAAGAAAACTCCGCACTTGTGTCACTGTTTTGGGCAGTTTCCAATTGGTAACAGACTCCACGTTTGTTGGATCCACAGTGACTCCCTGGGCAGTGATAACATGCCCGAGGAACTGTACTTCTTTCAATCAGAAGTCACACTTATTAAACTTAGCATACAACTCATGCCCCCTCAGCTTCTTGAGAACCAACCGGAGATGTTGCTCATGTTCTTCTGTTGATTTCGAGTAGATAAGGATGTCATCGATAAAAACCACCACGAACTTGTCCAGAAACTCCATGAACTGTTCATCGGATTCATGAAGAAGGCCGGTGCATTTGTCAGTCCGAAGGACATAACAGTGCACTCGTACAACCCATACCGAGTGGTGAAGGCCGTTTTCGGGATATCCTCCTCTTGGATCCTCAGCTAATGATAGCTCGATCGCATGTCTATCTTGGAGAAGACGGTGGCACCCTCTAATTGATCGAAAAGATCATCAATCCTTGGCAAGGGATACTTGTTCTTGATGGTGATGTCATTTAGTGTGCGATAGTCCACACACATCCACTTTGTTTTGTCCTTTTTTTCCACGAAGATTACTGGTGCACCCTAAGGCGATGTGCTTGGTCGGATGTAACCCTTCTGTAGCAGGTCATCGACTTGCTTCTTGACTTCTGCCATCTCGTTCAGTGCCATTCTGTACAGCCTTTTGTAGATAAGCGCTGTTCCTGGTGCCAAATCGATTCTAAACTCGATTTCCCTTTTTGGTGGCATCCTCAGTAGATCTTCCGAGAACACATCCGGGTATTCCCTCACTATCGGAATTTCCTCTATTTTTCGCTCTGGCTTCTTCCCACTTTTTGACTGTTGCTCTCCTGCGACCTGATTTAAGCTTGCTTCCTGTCTCTGTGGCACCGGTGACCTGAAGGTAACTGTCTTTCCTTCTAAACTGGTCACTATAACGGTGCGGTCGGCGCAGTTGATCACTCCTTTGTATCGGGTCAACCAATCCATCCCTAGGATGACATCTAGGTCTTTGGATTCTAGGAGGATGAGATTGGCTAGAAAGGGTGATCCTTGGATTTCTAGGCTCACTGAAGGGCTATAGTGTGCTATGGTCATACGGTTCCCAGGTGTATGAACCCGCATGGGGATCTTAAGTTCCACTACTTTAATCTCATGTGTTCCCACAAATTTCTTGGATATGAAAGAATGTGTTGTACCAGAATCAAAAAGTACGGTTACAGGTATTGAGTTCACAAGAAATGTATCCAGTACTACCTCCGGTGCAGCCTGCGCCTCTTCCGCGGAGATATGATTAACATGCCTCTTTATCACCTGCTGGTTGACGTTAGGGTTCTGGGGAGCTGCAGGCCTGGGTCCCATGCGCTTCGGCTTCGAGCACTTGTCGGCGAAGTGGCTCGGTTCATTGCAGTTGAAGCAGATGAGGGTCTTGCCCCCGCTGTCTTTTCGTGGCTGACTCTGCTGCGCTGGCGCCATTGATGGGCGCAAAGCGGGATGATGGTTGTGCTGCCCGCTGTTGCTGCTGTTGCCTCCAAAGTGCCCTGGGTGGAACGGACGCTGCTGGTGGACGATCATGGCGGAAGGTCCACCCTGATGCCCCAGCATCACCCGTGGCCTCTGGTGCTACCCTTGGTGAGCTCGGAACTGGGCTACTTTCCTCTTGCGGTCCATCTTGTTGCGCTGATCTTCCTGGCGAATCGCCTTATCCACCAGCTTCTTGAAGTCTGGGTAGTCACTTGAGAGGAGCTGGTTGGTCAGCTCGTCGTCTAGTTCGTCTAGGAACTTCTCCTGTCTCTTTGCATCGGTGCGGACCTCCTTGGGCACGTAGCACGCCAAGCGGTTGAAGTCATGGAGGTACTCCGTGACAGTCCTGTTTCCCTTCACCAAATCCCTAAACTCCCTCTTGTTCTGTGCCACGATTCCTGTCGGAATTTGAGATTTTCGGAAGTTGTGGCAGAATTTAGCCCAGATGACCTCGGTGGTAGCAGTGCGGGTCACAAGGAAGTTGTCCCACCAAGCTTATGCGGGACCTTGGAGCTGGTGTGTTGCAAAGGCGACCTTTTCCTGATCGTTGCACTGGAGGAGATTGAGCTTCTTCTCGATTGCCAACAGCTAGTCGTTGGCGTCCATGGGGTTGGTGGTGCTAAAGAAGGTTGGTGGCCTGATCCTCAAGAACTCAGGCAGCTTTGACTGAGGAGCGATGGCCGGGATGTGAGGTTGCTGGTGTTGCTGCTGTAGATTGTTTTGCTGCATCATGATTGCCAACATCTGGTTCTGGTTAGCCAAAACCTGTGCAAGCGTTGGGTTCTCCAGTAGCAGAGGTGGCATGTGATTGGGAGCTCCGGGGTTCTGGGGTGCTCCATCATGCTGATTGGTAGCGCTGGCGTCACTCGCAGCGCGGTTACCATTCCTTGTGTTCACTATCTGAAGGGGAGATAGAAATGGGAGGAAAGGAGAAAAATGGATGGCTCAGAAACATGAGTGATAATTAAGTGACTGGATTAAATTAACTAAAATTCATAGTTGGAAACATGAGGAAAAACCAGTTCAACTCCTAATTAAGGCGGACACACCACAACAGACGGTATGCCACCAACTAACCCCAAGCAAACATCCTAACATTACAACTAATCATGAAATCAAACTAAGAAAAACAATGAAAATTAAGGACGGTGCGCCTAGTGCACTGAATGGCTCCTGCGGTCGTCCGAGTTGTACTCCGACTCCTGCTCGTCGCCCACCTCGTCATTGGTGCGACTCCTGGATCTGCTCACGTAGTCCTCACTACCGTGAGCCGAGGAACTGGCCTCGCTGCGGGATCCGCTAAGGGAGCTACTGTCGTCAGTGGAAGTGATGCCCCCGTGGATGCTAGGTACCTCCCAGAGAGCTGCCGTCGCTCGACAACGCACTGATCCTGCCTCCGGTTGGTGATGACGCGGGTGCTGGAGCTAGAGCTGGTGCTGGTGGAGCTGGCGGTGCGTGTGGCTTGTTCCTGGGGGCCAACTAAATACGCAATGGAGGAAGGGTCCTCTTCCTTGGGGTCAGACGGATCCTGGCCCTACCGGGTGGCGGCTGTCCCTTCAACTCCGCGACCTCCTTCTTCAGGCGGTCAACCTTGTTCTAGAGACCAATAATGGTCATCCTGTTGGCATCCTCCCTGTCGTGGACCGCACGCACCCAGTTGGCGTGCATGTAATCCATGGCCCACATCGCCCACCTCATGTGGACGATGGTGATGTCGTTCTCGTTGTCAGTCGGCTGGAAGGTGCTGTAGACCTGGTAGTGAGCCCGGCTGGGGAGGTAGCGGTAGGCGGTGGTGCGGAGGGTAGAGTGGTGCCTCCGGCGTAGTTCTCCGATCAGACAGAAAGCTGCCTCCTGGCAGGCGTGATCGTAGGTACGCCCGCCGATCTCAACCTCCATGGCTGGTAGGAGGTACCTTTTGCCTGGCAGCTCCAAGCGAACCGGTGCAGGAGCTTACCCTGCATAGGCTCCACTGCAGTGTACTCTGGGACATGGCTGTACCCCAAAGTGAAACTCATCATGCGAAGCTCTTCCATGAATCCACCCATGTCTACACCACATTGGTTGGGGAGACTGTCCATCTATAGAAGGCAAGGAGGGAGAATCAATGTATGCTCAGATCCAAATAGAGTGAACAGTAAATAATTTGGAAATAACCAACAATTTTATGCATGAAATAATTTTGAATGTAAACTTGAGACCAACGAAATAATACAGCAGAACCAAATAGTACCGAATAAATTTTTAAATAATAATTGCAAAGCAAGTAGAAATATTTTATGCATGCCTTAAATCATACATCACCCTGATTAACCAATGTTTTCCTAAAATTTGGACACCTATGCCATAACCTTTGAATAAAATTTCCACCCTAAACTTGACCTGACTCAAAAATTTCAGTCAACGAAAAGGTCAAGGTTTTATCCCCATCCGAGAACAAATTCCCACTTTTCCCGAAATAACTCCAAGTGCAAGAAGCATATGCAAATGAGAATTTTAGAGAGCTCTTAGGGTTTTCATTTGGCTGGTCCTACGGTCAAGTTCGGCTCTAATACCAACTTTGCAACGTCCAGAAATTCGTAACCCGAATTCTGAACATTCCTGTGTATTAAATCTCTGTCCAAGAAAGTCAGGGTACACAATATCAAGTTGCCATACAAAGTGCGTCTTACAAACAGAATAAAATTATCTTACATAAAAGCAACGGTAAAAACAAATAGCATCTATATACAACTAGCCAAGCGAAGACTTCCATTCCACAAGCATCTTGACGGCGGAGCCAGCCTAGTCCACATGATGGTCCTCGTCTCACATGTACTCCACCACTGAGAGGGGGAAAGAAGCAAGACTGAGTATCACCCACAGTACTCAACAAATCACACCCACAAATATGCACAATGCACGGGAGACAAATATAGGCTCAGGGTTCATTTGCGTAAAAGCAATTGCAAACAGTACTAGTTCGCAAATGGTAAAAAGGTTGATTAATTAAGCAATATTAATTCTCCACTGATTAACGTTATACCACGTTAACTAGGCCAACCATCCATCCTGTCACTATAGTAAGTTTTAAGTCAATTTATTAAAGTGAGACTAATCACGGTGAGCCTTGACCAATATGTCCATAACCGCGGGCACGGCTATTCAAATAGTTTTTAACTCTAGCCAGAGGTGTACAACTGTACCCACAAGATAGAGCCCCACACACGTTCCCGTGCGCCGACGTGTCACCACGACACCACACGAGAGGCTGTGACAGGACCATTCGCGCAACCTCTCCGAAACCATCCACACCAAGCTGAGGTTGCACCTACCGCTAGGACACCCCACATCGGCTAGGTTACCCCCTTGCACCACAATGGATCCGGAAGCCGATCAACCCTACCCTGGGCTGACCCAACTCCATCATGCCCATCCTCACCATCGGTGCCTAGGAGAGGAAGAAGAGACGCTCCAAGCCCAGCCGTTGCCCACGCTGGCTTGTGGAAAGTACGAGTAATTGCCCAAGGGGTTCCCGCGAACGGGTCCTTAATGGCCATGGGTACGACCAGCAAAACCATGCACCCACAGCCCACCATTTGGGTCAAATTTTAGTATTTAATAGTAATATGTCCAATGTTACATTTCCCGACGTAGAGTCGAACCATGAATGTAAACGATAATATTTAATTCTCAGGTGAACTAATAGTTTCTAAGCATGGCTAAGCACCCTAAGAATAATATTCTAATCATGTTGTTACCTAGGTGACAAGGAACAAGGTTCAACAAACTAGGCATAATCTTATCTATATAAAGGTAATAATCCAAAACACATGAAATAATAAAAACATGCATGTTTATTTAAATAAACAAAACATTTTAGCAAAAAGAAGGTACAAAATGATCAAGATTACGGTGTGACTTGCCTTGCTCCTGCTCGACTTATTTGGCTACGACCTCGTAGTACAGGGGAGAGTCGACAGCATCGAATTCTATAGCGAACCACACACAAACAATTAAAAACATTACATGTGGGTCGTCAACCAAGTTTTAAAAGTATTTTTAATGGATTCTTGGTATTTTTTGGATTTAATGAAATTTTAATGGACTTAATCAGAGTTCGTATGAATTATTTATGAATTTTTGAAATTTTATAGTGATTTTTGATGTAAAATTAATTATTAAATGATTTATTGTGCAATTAAAGGAATTAATGGCTTCACCGGACCCAGGGGAGCGGCGCACGGTGGACCAAGTCCACCGTGGCCCAGCGGGAATACGGCCACGTGGCTACCACGCGGCAACCATGGCGGGCCGACGCGGCGCCCAGGTGGCACCGACGTGGCGGGGGAGCGGGCACCCGTGGGGCGCCACGCGGCCGGTCCAGATCGGCCTAGAGGTAGATCAGACGGCCCCGGACGAAAGGGGCTCACCCCTGCCGGCGCGATCGCGCCGTGATGGGGCAAGCGGCCCAATGGTTGACACTGGCAACCATCCAGCACAGCGGAGGACGGCGAGGGGTAGCGGGGAAGATGAGGAAGATGATGGAATGCTCACCGAGGGCTTGCGGCGACCGGAGTGCGGTGAACGACGGCGAACAGAGGGAGTTGGGCAGCGGCCGAGGTTCGGGATGCGACGCGATGGGGTTCCGGCAGATCAACGCGACGACGGGGATGCGAACGAGGTGCGGGAGGTCCTAGCGAAGGTGTTGAATGTGTTAGGAGGAAAAAAAGACTGAGTGGGTCGATGAAAATCCACGGCCGACTGCCGGCGGAGAGGCTTACCGAAAGGGGATGACGGAGAGGATGGAGTTCTGGTAGAAATTCGAGGCGGCCGACTGCCAGACAAGATGCAGCGGGGCGCGGCGAAGCTAGTGAGCACGGGCGCGGTAGTCGACTACAGCTGTAGCGATGGCGACGTGCAACTAGAGTCGGCGAAGCGCGGCGGCGGTTCGGGAACTCGGCGCGGGGGGGCTAGGGTACTCGGCAGGGGTGGGAAACTGAGGGGAAAGAGAGAGGGGAGGACAGCGAAGGTTTTTAAGGACTCGGGCCGGGGAGATTGTGGCTGCAACGGCCCAATTATGCACAGGATTGAGGGCGCCGGCCGCGGCGTCGTGCGCGCGATTCTTGCGCAAGTGTGGGTGAGGGGACCAGAGATCGTGGGGGAAATGGGCGGGGACCGAGTCTGCGCCGTTTGAATCTAGAACGGGCCCACGAGGAGGCGGGCGGAGGTGGAAATCGGACGGCGGTGGGGAAAATTTCCCCTCCGCCCGATTCGGATGGAGGTTGACGAAGATGCTGACAGGCGGGCCCGGCCTGTTAGCGGGAGAGCGAGCGAGCGAGCAAGCGGGGGTCTTACAGACAGGCCCCACGGGTCAGCGAGAGAGAAAGCGAGGTGAGCGACCGATAGGTGGGGCCTACGGGGAGGCATAGCGCGCGTGCGGCCCGCACGAGCAGGCCAGCACAGTGCTGGGCCATCGGCCCAGCGGGAGGGAAAAAGAAAAGAAAGAGAAAAAGGGAGGAAGAAAAGAAGACAAGGATTTTCCAGTGAGATTTTAATTCCAATATTGTTTTTTGAGTTATTAAAAATACTTCCAGTGCTCTAAAAATTCCAAAAAAATCCTGTTAATATATTTTGGCAAGAGGAATATAAGAAAAATATTCCCAGCCATGTAATTTATTATTTTGCATTTTCACATTTAATTAATTGATTTGGCCAATTTAAATTATTTTTCTTAGGACATTTTCTTAGATATATTTTGTGTGGCTATATTTAAGGGGAAACTCAGGATGTGACAATACGCTCCAGAAATGGACCTGTGACAAGTCGTTACAAATTGACTTGTGGAATGGGTCGAGACGTGAGTCTCTTCTCGATAATCGTGGTGGGTTGTTGCAAAGCAACTCACGGAATAGATTGAGACGTGAATTTCTTTCCGATAAATTAAAGAACACTTAGAAATTTTATAAAATATTTTCTAACACTTAAACCATTTGTGAAACAAAACCAGAAACCGTCCTTGATGAACCTTGCATTCCAAATTAATTCTGTGGTTTGCTGAATACCTCGTGTACTCACTGTTGCTAAATTTCCCCTCAGAACCATATGAAGCTGAAGATCCAACCTTGGAGGAATACTTTCAGGAGCAAGCTGAATATGAAGATTTTTAGGGTTTTGATCTATGTTCCAAGCCATGCATGTAGGTGTGTTGCCTAGCGTGTGCTTCTGCTGCAGTCTTTTGTAATGTGTCATTGCACGTCTGGGTTTTGTCTATGGCTGCAACTTATGTAAGAGGACTTATTATAATAAATAAATTAGTTTGCTGTGATCTACCAATGTCCTGTGTGTACCAACTGAATTCCTAGGACTGGTACAGGTAATATAGGTAAAGACGTTCCGCTCCTGTTGACTTATATTGGTTAATGGGAGAATGGTGTTACATGATCTCAGCGGCCCAGATCCGTGCCAAGTTCGAGCACCACGAGGTTGGCGGAGCCCACATCAACAACAGAAGCTTCGGGTGCTGCCTTGCAGCTCGCAAAGACGGAGGTCGCCCTTCTCCAAGTCATGGCCGCACGGGGCACTCCAAATCGGATTGGGCAGGCGGAGGGGTTGGGGTTGGGGTAGGTGGGGCTCCAGCGAGGATGCGGCCGTGGCACGGTCTACAGGGACTGGGCAAGGACGAGAGGTTGTAGGGGAGTAGTGGCCGGTGGCTCAGCACGGTTTGGCAGCCCGGTAGCGAGGAGAGGGAAAGCGAGCGGAGACCTGAGAGAGAGGAGAGGCGATGGACGAAAATTTTGTGGGAGTCCGGGCTCAGCATGCTGGAGGAGTGGACGAACGGAAACGTTCGGTATTTTTATAATAGTAGAGATTGATTTCAAAAGTCTAATTAGTATGAAAATTGAGTCTATTGTTTGGAAACTAATCTAGTCTGCCCAGAAAATAGAAAATAAGTCTTCTTAAAATTATCGTTTGTATACGTCTTATCACGCTGAAACAGAGTACCGAGAGTTTCTCTAATTATGTAGTCTTCTGTTGCAACGGGTACAATTAATCTAATATCATCAATTAAAGTCCAAATATTCGGATTTTTATGTGTGAATACATTACTCTATGGAACAGATTCTGTTTTTGGATCCTTTTAGTTGCCCTAATCACATATTTTTAGGTGTGATCCCAACAGTAAAAAGTGGATTCACCCTAAAGTACCAACACAAACAAAGAAAACAAGAACAAGAATTTTTTTGGATGTATTTAGGAGATTAGATATTTTTTTAAGCATATCTAAGAGAGGCCCAAAGAATTTTTCAAAAGTTCAATTTTAAGATCTAAGTTAAAAGAAAAGTCTCTAACAAATACCCAAACCTATACCCAAAAATTCTCCATACCCAATCCCAGCTCAAAATTGAGTCAGATTTGGGGAATCTATCGGTGTCCCCATTCGCTGCTCCCACATAAAAATTTCACCACTCGCGTACCAGGAATTCTCTGGCCGTGCTTTTTCTTCCTCCCAACGCCTTTCACTCGTGCCGATTTTTTTACGCCGCCTATCGCAGTCGCTCGATCCGTACACCGCCACATGCTGTCGTCGGTGTGTCTCCCTGCCAGCCGCACTGCTCCATCCGCTATAGCCCTCCGACCTAGGTAGGACACTGTCTCTAGCCCCTCTGCTCTAGGGCGCAGTGTCTACCCCCTCCGCTGGCGCCAGCCCAGCTTCAAACGTGGGCAGCTTCATACGTGGAATTACCTGATTGACAACACGTTCGAATAGGGGATCGACAGGGTCTTCCGTTTCTCCATAGGCTGGTGACACAGTATTCCACCAAGGGCATTATGACCGGCGACGTCTTCTCTGACGCCAAGGAGCGGCGGCATCAACGGCAATCCTCTCAATCAGTTTTTGCATGGGGGCACAGCATCGTGAAAAGAAAATCCCTAGCAAATGCTGAGTCCATCTATTCTATGTGGCCAACAAACTAATTTTTGGATTTAATTTCTGGATCTCTTTTAGAGATGATAAAGTTTTTTGAGGCCAAAACTTTTTAGGATGGTCCCAATCTAAGATTTTTAGGAATTAATTTTTGGTTTCTTAGAGATGCTCTTAGAGTCCAAAATTTTAGGATTAGGATCTGTTCTAGACTTTTAGGTGATGTTGGCCAGGCTCGAACGCTCCAAGTTTCTCAACTCATCGAGCGAATTTCAAACATGTAACAGCTATAACCCACATTTTTCCCGATCGTTCGAGAGGTAACTGCAAATCACGAACGGCATTATGAAAGAAATCGAAATTCCGTTCTTAGTCTAGTGTTCCTTGGATGCTAATTAACCCCACATGCATGACCGATTCCGTTGAGCTTGCGTGTAAGAAGAAGAATGCATCGACCGTCCGTTCGTTCGTTCGATCCATTGAATGGATTGAGTTTGTTCATGGAGGAGCTCGATCTAATTAACCAAATTGGCTTCCTTTAAATAGCCTAACTGCAATTAACCACTAATCACGCAGCGAAACACGCGGCTCTCCTCTTCTCCTCTTCTCTCTCGCCGCGCGCGGGCGTCCGGCCGCTACGTCTCCTATCCCTACGACGCCGGCGCCGAGGCCACCACCGCGCGCACCGACCTCGACGGCCGCGGAGGCGGAGCTACCCAATGACGACCTCCTCCTCCACCACCAATTCCTCCTCCTCCGTCTCCACCGCCGACACCTCCTCCAACCCACCACCACCACCGCAACACACGCTCCACCACCACCAGTTCAGCAACGCTAGTGACAACTGCGGTAGCAGCGGCAGCGGAGGCGGCGCGCCGCTGCCCCCGCGCGCCCCGCGCGTAGGGGTCGGAGGAGGCGGCGGCGGCGGCGGGCAGAACCAGGCGTGCGCGGCGTGCAAGTACCAGCGGCGCAAGTGCAACCCGGACTGCCCGCTGGCGCGCTACTTCCCCGCCGACGAGCAGCGGCGCTTCCTCAACGCGCACCACCTCTTCGGCGTCAAGAACATCCAGAAGACGCTGCGGGACACACCACCGGAGCTCCACGCGGACGCCATGCAGGCGCTCACCTTCGAGGCGAACACCCGCGCCAGCGACCCCGTCGGCGGCGCTGCCCGCGTCGTCGTCGAGCTCAGCCGCCAGTACGAGCTGGTCTGCGCCGAGCTCGCCGCCGTCCACCACCACCTCAAGCTCTGCCGCCAGCAGCAGGCCGCGGCGGCCGTGGCCGCCAATGATCCACTCATCGCGAACGACCCGCTCGCTGACCCCGCAGCGGCAATGCTCTTCACCGGCGCCGGCGCCGGCCCCAACCAGAACGACGACGCCATGGTCGACGCGTTCTACGTCGACCAACAAACCACCGGCGAGGCCGCCGCTTTGCAAGCCGGCGGCGGCTTCCAAGAGCAATACCTCATCAAGGACGAGGTGCAAGTGCAACAGCTGCCGCAGCAGCCGTGCGAGTACCTCTACTACGGAACGGCCGGCGACGAGGGCAGCAGCCACGCCTGGAGCAGCGCCGACAATGTCCAGCATAACGGCATTGGTGGCGAGGCCGACGAGCCGCCGATGGGTTTGAGCGATCAGCTCCAGCAGCATTGCCAGATCGAGGCGCCGTCGTTCGTGGAGGCGTTCGACGTGAAGCCGGAGCTGCCGGCGAGGATGGAACGCCACGGCAGTGTCCTAGCGGTGGCAGGGTCGTCGTCGTCGTCGGGAGCGGCGGCTCATTGCCAGCTGGAGCTTGGGTGCTCTTCTAATGCATGGAACGCTGGAGCACACGTTAATTAGTTTTCTTGATTTGATTAATCAGGATATGAAATGTTTGTTGCATTTCAAATTTTGGCTTCCTGTGCTACAATTTAGAAAAATAATCATTAGATCAACTGATAATTACTCTACCTTTTTCAATCATTGATGTATGAATGTATCCACGGATCTTATAATACAGAATAAAAGGTACTTTCTTCGTCCTATAACATAAAGAATTATGTCATTTTTCATAAAAATTAAGAAAATAGTAAAGAATAAATTATAGTACAAAAGATAATAATTAGGGTAAATAAACTAATACAAAAACTGGCAGTCGAAAAATAAACTAATATAAAAGTTAGTACATAGAGAATAAACTAATTTAAAAATTGGTAGGTGAAGAATAAAATACCGTCTTAAAATTTCAAAATTAATTATATTTTAGAACGAGCTAAAAGGATAAAATGAACGGATGGAGTACGTCTATCGATGGGTGTTAACACCAAAATTTGGCACGATTCATATCCATGTTCGGTTAAGGAAAGAAGCCATGTCAGCCAATGGAAGCTCATCTGGAAGAGACCAAACCTGAAAGGAATCGTGAAGACCACGTTATGGCAGTTATTTATCTTATCTATTAGATAGTTTTATCTTTTAGGAAACCTGATCTCTTGTCCGATCAGGTCTGTCAGTTTTCCTTTTTCTAGTTAGGAAAGTCCTGTACCGTGTCCTATAAGGACTCTTGTAACTCGGGGTATATATACGTATGCCCGGGGACCTTGTAATCTATTAATCGATCAATCAAATTCGGCGCATCGCCACCCTTTACCAACGGGTTCTTGCTTCTCGAGCGGGGCTGCATCGGTTAGGTCCGAACTCCTGCGAGAGGGTAAGTCTCGTTACCCCTTACCCAGATGTATCTGCCCTGTCTACGGCTGCATCGGTTCGGTCCGACCTCTTAGGCCGATCAGGTATACCACATCACGCGTGCGTAGATCTTATCAGTTTACTGGGGGCGATTTATCATCAGTTCGTGCTGCATCGGTTGGGTCCGACCTACTGAACTGCCAGCGATAAATCGTTCCTGCTAGGCTGATGGTTTTTGCGCAAGCGTCTTATCGGAATGTATAGCCGATAAGTTATCATATACATCACAGTTGCATTAGATCTATCGGTTTGTTGAGGTTCCTTTACTATTATCGATCTGTGCTGCATCAGTTAGGTTTGAACTACTAGATCGATAATAGTAGATCTGTCCTTGTCGAGCCGATCGGTGTATATGCGACGTTCTATCGGAGTGCTTAGCCGATAGGTTATCTTTCTATAAAGCCGACTGTATTATCTTTACTATTTTGGTCATCTATATTATCATCGGTTTTCTAGCCGATGCACATGTGTTTCTTTGGCAGTCGGTTAGCTTACTATTCTGTCTATCTATTTTATCATCGGCTTCTAGCCGATGCACATGTTATACTGACAGCTTATCCATTTGTTTATAGCGCTATCGGTTTCCTAGCCGATACACAGGTGCCATCGGCTATCGGCTACAAGGGGCCTACATCAGACCGTATCGGCCGATAGCCGATGTGCAATTGCTGTTGATCCGGGCGCGAGTACAGGCGAGGGTCCAGGCACGAGCATAGCGGCGATCGGCTGGAAGGAATCCGTATCGGCTTGCTGACCGATTGGATCGGTGATCTAATTTCTTTATCTCCTTGTCAATTGCTGGGTCAAATTGACTGGCACGCCCGCGAACCTTAATATTTTAGGACCTGCACTGGAGCTAAGCAGAACTCCCAGGCCTTCGTATGTTCAATCGCATCAAACCAGATCATCAACAAGCTTCTTGGCACATCCGGTGGTTTTTGGTGCGAACATATTTTTAGCACGCCCGGTGGGACACGATCTTCATATTATCACAGTATATCCTATCGGCTGAATCAACACGTTTTTGACCCGGTGGGACACAGAACGTCAACATGGCTGGAAAGGAGGTCAGCACAGACAACATAATCCCAGTTACAATGGAAGACTTGACCGAAGAACAGAGACAACAAGTGGAGCAGAACATCGATAATTTTCGGAAGCTTTGTCTAGAATCCTTCGGTATGACAGATCAAGGGCCGATTCAGAAGTCGCAATTTCCAAAGCCCGTTCTGATTGATGAATCGAGCCATACATCGCCTGCAAGTCCACAAAAGCCGATCCAAGACATGTTTAATGAAGCAGTTCATCATGCATTGACCGATCAATCTGGGATATTGGTGAACACATTACAGAGCTTGATCAAGAAGGCAGTAGAGCCGATTCAAATACCCGGGGGGCATCAACAGAGTTATTCAGAAGCTGTTCCTGAGTACAATTATCAGAGGGAATATCAAAATCAGAATCGGCTACAAACTCCACCTCTGCGTTTTCACGACGAAGATCCAAGAGAAGAAGATTTATCAGCAAGAATCATAGAGGTGATGAGAGAGCAATTCGGTCTAAGACCAAAGAAGGAAACATTTATATATCGGCCTCCATATCCAGATTGGTTTGATAGAGCTCCGTTGCCACGCCGATACAGAGTACCAGACTTCTCCAAATTCTTAGGGCAAGATGATGTGTCTACAGTGGAGCATGTCAACCGATTCCTGGCGCAGTGCGGAGAAGCATCGGCTGTAGAAGCTTTGAGAGTTAGACTCTTCCCGTTATCATTATCCAGATCGGCCTTTACATGGTTTTCTTCATTGCCACCTAACTCAGTTCGAGGTTGGGCCGATCTGGAAAAGCAATTCCACAAGTATTTCTTTATGGGAAGTCAGGAGATGAGTTTGATAGACTTAACATCGGTAATACAGAAGCCGGAGGAATCAGTCGCAGAATATATCCAGCGGTTTCGTAATGTTAGAAGCCGATGTTATAGTTTAAGTCTGGACGATGCACAGCTGGCCGAGTTAGCATTCCAAGGTTTGTTGGCTCCGATCAAGGAAAGATTTTCATCAGAAGACTTTGAGAGCCTAGCACACCTAGTACAGAAGGTATCGGTTCATGAAAGCCGATTTCAGGAGGCCAGGAAGGAATGATGAGGCCCAAACAGAAGAAGAATTTCGAAGTTTGATAACAAACTCCGAAATTGGGGGGCATGTGTTAACGCCAAAATTTGGCACGATTCATATCCATGTTCGGTTAAGGAAAGAAGCCATGTCAGCCAATGGAAGCTCATCTGGAAGAGACCAAACCTGGAAGGAATCGTGAAGACCACGTTATGGCAGTTATTTATCTTATCTATTAGATAGTTTTATCTTTTAGGAAACCTGATCTCTTGTCCGATCAGGTCTGTCAGTTTTCCTTTTTCTAGTTAGGAAAGTCCTGTACCGTGTCCTATAAGGACTCTTGTAACTCGGGGTATATATACGTATGCCCGGGGACCTTGTAATCTATCAATCGATCAATCAAATTCGGCGCATCGCCACCCTTTACCAACGGGTTCTTGCTTCTCGAGCGGGGCTGCATCGGTTAGGTCCGAACTCCTGCGAGAGGGTAAGTCTCGTTACCCCTTACCCAGGTGTATCTGCCCTGTCTACGGCTGCATCGGTTCGGTCCGATCTCTTAGGCCGATCAGGTATACCACATCACGCGTGCGTAGATCTTATCAGTTTACTGGGGGCGATTTATCATCAGTTCGTGCTGCATCGGTTGGGTCCGACCTACTGAACTGCCAGCGATAAATCGTTCCTGCTAGGCTGATGGTTTTTGCGCAAGCGTCTTATCGGAATGTATAGCCGATAAGTTATCATATACATCACAGTTGCATTAGATCTATCGGTTTGTTGAGGTTCCTTTACTATTATCGATCTGTGCTGCATCAGTTAGGTTTGAACTACTAGATCGATAATAGTAGATCTATCCTTGTCGAGCCGATCGGTGTATATGCGACGTTCTATCGGAGTGCTTAGCCGATAGGTTATCTTTCTATAAAGCCGACTGTATTATCTTTACTATTTTGGTCATCTATATTATCATCGGTTTTCTAGCCGATGCACATGTGTTTCTTTGGCAGTCGGCTAGCTTACTATTCTGTCTATCTATTTTATCATCGGCTTCTAGCCGATGCACATGTTATACTGACAGCTTATCCATTTGTTTATAGCGCTATCGGTTTCCTAGCCGATACACAGGTGCCATCGGCTATCGGCTACAAGGGGCCTACATCAGACCGTATCGGCCGATAGCCGATGTGCAATTGCTGCTGATCCGGGCGCGAGTACAGGCGAGGGTCCAGGCACGAGCATAGCGGCGATCGGCTGGAAGGAATCCGTATCGGCTTGCTGACCGATTGGATCGGTGATCTAATTTCTTTATCTCCTTGTCAATTGCTGGGTCAAATTGACTGGCACGCCCGCGAACCTCAATATTTTAGGACCTGCACTGGAGCTAAGCAGAACTCCCAGGCCTTCGTATGTTCAATCGCATCAAACCAGATCATCAACAAGCTTCTTGGCACATCCGGTGGTTTTTGGTGCGAACAATGGGTTAATTGAATTTTTCTTAAACCTTAGTAACTTTTTTATGGCTTAGGATTACTCCAAGATCCGTGCTGCCTGGCTGCCTTTATTAACCTAAATCTACCTCTTCTTCCTCCTCACCTCTCACTCTTGCCAGGCCGTGGATCCTGATCCATAGCTTTGTAGATTTTTCAAATAAAAGGTTGTTGAAATGTTTTTAAAATCAAATTTGTTTCTTTCTCCATGTGTGAGACAACAGCTGTCAAATGAATCTTTTGCATGCAGGCAGAGACTCGGAATTGTTATGTAGTAAAAATTAATGGATACTATGTTCTCATATATCACTTTATAAAATGCAAGGGTAAAGTCCGTCTATACATGGAGGTAAAAAAGGGTCTAACATGCATACACGTGAAAAAAAATTACTCATGCAAAATCGATCTCAATCAAATTGTTGCTAGTACCTCCGTTTCAATTTAGTTATCGTTCTAGCAAATCTCACACTAGACTAGAAGGTCTAAAAAATTACATTGTTATCCTTATTAATTATATTCTAATCAATTTTCTAAAGCAAATATTAAAATATTAAAATTTCTTGTGAAGAGTACTAATACTAGTATGACTGTATTGATTAAGGGTAGAAAAAAAAACATCTCTAAAAGTGTTTTGAAATATGAGAATGATAAGTATTTTAACAAAAAGTATAAATGCTAGAATGATAAGTAAATTAAAGTAAAGGAGTATTAAAGCTAGCATGATACGGACAAAAGGTGTTTCTTCCATTTCAAAATTTTGCTTAATTATTAGTGCTAATAATTTGGCTAATCAAAGAGCAAATAATCATTATATCACACAGATCAGTCTATGACTCTATGTGGCGACCATGCCCTATAAATATCTTTGTCGATAATTTATTTGAAATTATCTAGAAGTTTGAGTTGTGATTTTCTTAGAAAAAGAAAACAAGATAAGGGGTTATTTGCTTTCACTGTGAAGCTTTGCCGGACCTTACCAATCTTTCTCATATACTCCTATTGAATCTTGCCTAAAGACTAGAGTTTGGACAAAAAATTATTTACAAGAAAACGTGGCATGCCAGAGTTTAACACAATTAAGTGTGGCAATGTGTATATTAGCTAATTAAACATGCTAATTGCTCGCCGCCGTGACAACCAAGGATCCTTTGAAGTTAAGGAAAGAGGAAAGAAAAAAAAATCATATAAAATAAAATGAGTCATTAGCGTATGATTAATTAAGTATTAATTATTTTAAATTTGAAAAATATATTAATATGATTTTTTAAAACAGCTTTTATATAAATTTTTTTAAAAAATATATCGTTTAACAGTTTAGAAAACATATTTACAAAAAACGAGAAATAATTTTCACTCAACCGGTTGTTCCGACCAGAGCCAAGTCATGTAGAAGCAGGAACGTAGAATGCCTTCACATTAATTAGTTAGTGTCCACGTGCATGTCTGATATCTACACGGCTGCACCCAGTCAGCTCGAAGAAAACTAAAACGAGACAAAAGAATGGCTAGCCATTAAATTGCTATCATGATAGTGACAATGACTTGGCACATGAATAAGCTGGTGATGGCAAGCGAGCAGTCATCATCCTGGAAATTCCTCCAGATCCAAGTTCTAACGCAAACAACACCCTCGAGCACATTTTTGACTAGTGTCTAGCACGAATTGTAATATTGTATCCATTCTAGAAGCATCCCAATAAAATAAAAATGGTTATACCAAAATCTCGTAAATTTTTGACCTTAGGATCTGCTTTATGATTTATGCTAGACCTTTTCATTCAACTTCAATGATCCCACGAACTTCCGTGACCGATAAGATAGGATTAGAATGAGAGGGGTGGTGGGGAGTGGCGGAAGAAGGGGCTTAGAGGGATGACTATGGAAGATGACGGTCTAGCAGTGGACAGTGGAATAGGCTAGCGGCGAGAAAGCGTCGCCACCTCTGAAGCCATGGGGTTGGCAGCGGGCTATGGGCTTACGTTAGTGACAAAGGTAAAGTGAAGGCAGTGGCACCTTGTCGTCGCCAACTTGAAGAGGAGGAGGGGCGGGGAGGTTCGGCGGGCCTCACCGGTATCGTTGGTGTCTTTTGGCACCGATGAGATTGGATGATGGGGATAAAGGAGGCTGGGGATTAATAAAACTTAGTAATGGCAGCGGCGTGCATGAGTAGAGGGAAGGAAGAGGTTAGAGTTTTAGAGAAAAAGAGTGTTGCATAAATATAAAAGTGGATCAAACGGTCCAAAATTCATATAAATTTGGATGGTTTTCTGTGTACGCATAGGTAGGTAGTCTCCGATAACTAACAAACGAATTAAGAATGGCACGCGCTAACGGCGGTCAGCAGCTACTTGGATCATGCCAAGTCAGAGCCGTCACTTGGCCCTAATTAATTGACATCGTCGTGTTTTGTTAGGCTGCATGCAGCATGCGTAATCTACCCCGTTACCCAAGTGGATGTTTTGGTGACCTTGCTGGAGCTCCATCTCTCTCTCCCCCCTTTTTTTGCGAGGAGCTATCTGGATAATTTTATCGGTCTACAATTATAATACCGTATAAATTTACTATTTTCCTTCTCAAATATTTGACAATAACATGTTTAACTTGATCATGATCACCAATAGCTAGTTAGATTACGATGAAAGCAAGATACATGGTCATATTATATTTATGATGGAACACACTTCAATAATAAGAACCGTTAATCATTTATAAATTTATGGAAAAATTTTGTAAGTGAATAGCATCCGACGATAATTATTTGAGCTGAATCTATATGAGGTAAAAAAGGGTAATATTTATGACCTATGTTTCTCTTACTAAATATATTGCCTTCCCCATCCTTGTTTTTTTTCATTTTTCCTTGTGAATCCATTTTGTAATCCTAATTTCTACATAATTTTATTACAGCAGTCTCCCACTCTCCCCTGTCAAAGCCACCGCCATACTAAACAAAACCAAAATATAATTATAGGATTAAAAAAACTACCTGTGCCTCAGAATATAAAAAGTTTTGAGGCTAAATATGGATATTAAAAAAATCGGTGGAATCAAATTGGAGAAGGATAAGAGAAAGTATGTAAAATGTTGTAATTTGTTAAGAAGAGAATATAGGTGAAGAATTTATCACATTTTTAAACTTTGATGCTATAAATTGATTATATTTTACCACGAAGATTAATTAAGATGGGGGCAAACCGACATGCCAAGCTATTAGCGTAGCAGCCTGGCAGGCAGGCCCGGTCCACGTTTGACCATCTTGCCCGACGCGCCGAGTTAATCTTACTACTTTTCAACTTAAAAATTAGCTATTTACGTGCTACTTATAAATATCTCTCTCCCAATCGTCCATGGCGACCATTGCATTATCCAACCAGCAAAAGATTCTTCTCCTTGCAAGCGACACGAACAAGAGAGGTGCAAGCTAGCGCGCGAAGCAAAGCAGAGGGCGCGCGCGCGAGCTAGTGGCCGATGGCGGCGGGCGTGGCGCCGTGGTGGTGGCAGCTGCCGGCGTGGCTGCCGGGATCCAGCGCGGCGTGGTTCGTCGTCCTGAACGTGGTGGTGTGCGCCATCGCGTTGATGTCGTCGCGGGCAAGGGAGTCGCTCTCGCCACGCCTCCGCGGGCGCAGGGCCTCGTCGTCGTCGTCGTCGGCGGCGGCGGCGCCGGAGCGCGTCCGCTCGTCGTTCTCCATCTTCTCCTTCCCGTCGGCGAGCTTCTACACGTTCCATCCCGACGCCGCCGCCGCCGCGGAGCCACAGACGCCGACGCCGCGCAAGCGGCCGTCAGTGGCCGCGCCCGGCACGCCGACCGCGCGCCCGGACGAGGCCGCCGCAGAGGGACAGACGCCGACGCCGCGCAAGCGCTCGGTGCCCGCGGCGACGCCACCCGCTCAGCCGGAGACAGAGGAGGACGCGAACGCCATGAGCATGGAGGAGGCGTACGCGCTGGTTATGGCGGCGCGGCAGCGGCCGGCGCCGACGGAGGAGGAGGCGAGCAGGTGGGAGGTGGACGCCAAGGCGGAGGAGTTCATCCGCGGGTTCAAGGACGAGCAGAGGAAGCAGCGCCTCGACTCCATCTTCAACTACACGCAGATGCTCAAGCAGCGCGCGGCGGCGTTCGCCGCCGGCCGCCGGCAGCAGCCGCCAGCTCAGCTTTGATTCACGTGGTTCAATTCAGATGGTTCGAGTGATTTGATTATTTCATCAGGTCAGGATTCATTTGCAGGAGAAGAATTCAGATTTGAGTTTGCTCTTGTGTTTTGTATATAATCACATGTGTGAAATAGCTTGTCAAGTTTGTGCAGATTACTTGGAGGGTTGTTACAGAAAAATTTCTTCTTTTCAGTTTGGGGCTTTTGTATATACACGGTACTGTTTTTTTGTACACACATTATATATATATATAAATTCTTTCATTCATTTATGTATGCATGTTTTATGTAAATTGTTCAATATTGTGTACCATCGTATATGTATTCTTTTACCTCATCTAGTGACAAGGGCAGATTATACATCTTGGACGCCAATTCAGTGTCTCCTACGTAACTTTGAGCATTACTTTTCAGTTGTTAAATATTTTTAAAAAATACAATACTATATTATGTTTTTAAACAAAAATATACATGTTCTATAATTTTTATGTATCCAATCTACTCCTTCTGTTTTTAAATATATGACACTACTAACTTTTGTACATAATATTTGACTATTTATTTTATTCAAAAATTTAGTACAAACATTTAAAAATATAAGTCATGTTTAAAGTACTTTTAATGATAAAATCAATAAACAACATATAGTTTTTTAATAAGATAAATAGTTAAACATTATGTCTAAAAGTTAATACATTAAAAAAGGCATAGTAATTATTAAGAAGATATTGATACTCAAAGTTTAAAGGTTTGACCACATGTATACAAGTGTTTCAAGCCTTCTGATCGGTAATATTAGGAATATGTACTCTTTGGAACGTACTCCAGCATCCTCTACAGTTTTTTTTGAATTTATATATTAATTTTTTGGTCAAATCAAAAGCCATTTCATTGTTCCACCAAAGCCTGTAATTCAATGAATTTCATATTTTTTTTTACAATTATTTGATGGGTTTTTAATTCTTAAGCCTAACACACATGTGGCCTCCTCTAAATTCTACAGCCCAACACATTTTTTAATCAGCTAAGCCCAAAGGCTAGGCCTCACCTACCGCGAGCTCGGCCTTTCGTCGAGCAGCTGGTGCGCGTGAGCGCGTCCTTCCCAACGTCGAGCACCTGACTCAACACCCCACCGCCGGTCACGTAGCGGCGGCGGCACGGCAAGATGCTCTCCCGCGCCCGGCGACTCCACCCCGCCCTCCGCCGCATTCTCCGCCCAACCCCTCCTGCCGCCCATCCTCCCCTTCCCCACCTCACGGCCCGTTTTCTCCCAAACCCCTAAACCTTCTTCCCTCTCCTCCTCCGCCGCCACCTCTCGTCCACGCCGCAGACGCCGCCAGAGAAGTCGCTGGCTCCGGCGAAGGTAGCATCTGATCTACCAGCAGTCAGAGCGGATGGACTCTGCCCGGGATGCGGCATCGCGATGCAGTCCGCGGACCCGTCCCTTCCGGGCTTCTTCTCCCTCCCGTCGCCTAAATCCCCCGACTACCGGGCGCGCCTTGCCCCCGTCACCGCCGACGACACGCGCATCTCGGCCTCCCTGAAGAGCGGGCAGCTCCGGGAGGGCCTGGAGGCGTCGCAGGAGGGCGAACCGGCGGCGGCGGGGGCTGAGAATGAGGGGAAGAAGGAGAACAAGGTGGTCGTGTGCGCGCGCTGCCACTCGCTGCGCCACTACGGCGTCGTCAAGCGCCCTGAGGCCGAGCCGCTCCTCCCGGACTTCGACTTCGTCGCCGCCGTCGGCCCGCGCCTCGCGTCGCCGTCCGGGGCCAGGTCGCTCGTGCTGCTCCTCGCGGACGCGTCGGACTTCGACGGCTCCTTCCCGCGGGCCGTGGCGCGCCTGGTCGCGGCTGCCGGGGAGGCCCACCGGTCCGACTGGAAACGCGGTGCGCCGGCCAACCTTCCCCGCGCGCTGCTCGTGGTCACCAAGCTCGACCTGCTACCTACGCCGTCGTTGTCCCCCGACGACGTGCACGCGTGGGCGCACGCCCGAGCCCGCGCCGGCGCCGGCGCCGACCTGCGCCTCGCCGGGGTGCACCTCGTCAGCGCCGCGCGCGGGTGGGGCGTGCGTGGCCTGCTCGACCACGTTCGCCAGCTCGCTGGGGCGCGTGGCAATGTGTGGGCAGTTGGTGCGCGGAACGTCGGCAAGTCTACGCTGCTGAATGCCATTGCCCGGTGCTCCGGGATTGAGGGCGGACCAACGTTGACGGAGGCACCGGTGCCGGGGACGACCCTCGATGTGATCCAGGTGGACGGCGTTCTTGGATCGCAGGCAAAACTGTTTGACACTCCGGGGCTGCTTCATGGTCACCAGCTGACATCGAGACTGACTCGTGAGGAGCAGAAGCTGGTTCGAGTGAGCAAGGAGATGCGGCCCAGGACATACAGATTAAAGGTTATACTATTTTTTTTTCATCTTACCTACTCAACCTCAGTTGTGTTTGTGATTATGCACAATATGCATGGTTGCTATTCATTTCATCATATTCGACGCAAATTTCTTGTGAACTAGTTTAGATTTTCTGTAGTTCTCTTCAATAGAGTTGAAGATGCTTTGCTTAAGCAAAAATTTTTGTTCCCTCATCGAAAGTATTTCAAGTAATCTATTGATGTCGAAATGAAGTACTGAAAGTCTGAAACTAGTAAATATGCATTGTTATTCTGGTGACATAGGGAAAGCTATTGTTGATTCCAATCAAGTTTCGCAAATTCTTGTGAACTATTCTAGTCTATTCTAGTTCTTTATAACAAAATTGAATCTGCTTTTGGTTGAGAGTTAGTGCAGTAATTGTGAAACTGAACCTGGGAATTAGCCTTGGACTTGTGACAGCTTCAATTCTTAGACTTCTGACTGGGAATCATGGCTGACTCAATCTAGAATTACCACGGGATTCTTCACTCTTAGTATGTCTCATATGGAATGATGCGTGCTTATTTATAATTTGTTTGGTAATCTATGCAGACAGGGCAGTCTGTACATATTGGAGGGCTGGTGCGCCTGGACATTGAAGAATTAACTGTAGGATCAGTTTATGTAACCGTATGGGCATCACCACTTGTCCCACTTCACATGGGGAAGACGGAAAATGCTGCCACTATGGTAAAAGACCACTTTGGATTGCAGCTACAGGTATACTTATTACCAGAATGAACTTTATTTTCTCCTAATTTATATTGTATTACTTAAGATTATAACACAAAGTTCTATATGGTGTTGTACCTGCAGCCTCCTATTGGCCAACAACGGGTAAATGAACTAGGTAAATGGGTGAGGAAACAATTCAAAGTTTCTGGGAACAGTTGGGATGTGAATTCTAGGGATATAGCAATTGCTGGTCTTGGCTGGTTTGGAATAGGTCTGAAAGGAGAAGCAGTATTAGGACTATGGACATACGATGGTATCGATGTTGTCTCAAGGACCTCCCTTGTCCATGAAAGGGCATCAATTTTTGAGGAAGCCGGGTTCACAGTTTCGAAGGTTGTCTCTGAGGCGGATAGCATGGCAAATAGGCTAAAGAACCCTAAGAAAACAAACAAGAAGAAGGATAACAAGGCCAATTCCTCTCCCTCCACAGATGTAGAATCTTTAAACCCTGCTGAGGCTGTAGATGCTTGAATGATTTTTATTCCTTTCTAGGACAGGAGCTTTCACAGGTGAATTAAGTTCTACGATGTTGGCATTTGGCCTTATAGTGTCAGTTGAGGTTTGAAATACAGAGCTATAGGTTTCACAATGTATACTTGTTCGGACTTAGAGCATACCGTTCTCGAAGGTTTTTTCTGGGATCATGGATTTTCTGTAGTCTTGTTGTGGGCTTGGAACATTAACCACCTAATTGGCAGTCAATGAACCTAGCTTTACTGCTGTGGCTTGGTACAATAAGTCCAATTTGGATAGTCAGCCTGTCACTCTCACTCAGGAGTCAGTACTGAGAAATACTCGTTGTATGCTCTGCCTGTTATGGCTGGACTTCTGAAACAGACATGTCACAGCTTGTGTTATATTACTTGGCAGGGGCCTTCTTTGAACACATGAATTTGATAGGGTTACCACAGGAATCAATTAAACCTCATGGTAAATTCCTGCATTCCAAGGGAGGCCATATCTATCTAGCTCCGAAGTTATCTCTGCTTGAAAGGAACATGAGCCTGCAGACCGAAACTTTAACCTTAACCTGTTTGGAATCTATGAACTAATCACTCTGCTCTGCTGAAGTTAATACTATATGATTTATTGCACAAAAGTAAGTAAAGAGGATCTCAAATGCCAGATTTGTTTGGCAGGTATAAAGATGGCTGCACTCTTTTCAACCCAAATCCTGGGATGCCATCTTTGACATAAAGTACAATTTTATGGATTAATTTAACGAAAGCATTGATATGACCATTTCATATTAATAGCTGGTTTGTTAATGGCGTGCTTAACCAGAATTGGGGAAGACGAAAGAGGAAGCTGCTAGTTCCTAAATGTGTTTTGTTTTTTCATGCATCTTGGCTATCAGAACCAAATGGTGCATAACGCCCATATTACCACCTCTACTTTCATCGAAGGCCAAATCCAACTAGCTACCATAAAACTGGTTTACTAACCCCTGAACTTAATAATTCCGTGATGATTTCAAAGCAATTTTGCCAAGCTAGCTATATGTCTGGCGTTCACAATAAGGCAAATTAAAGTGGCACCCAATAATAGATGGTTAGAAGAGAAATATACAGGAGCTAAATATAACTAATCATAAGAGAGGAATAAAAAATATTTTCATTGACCTGTTAACTCTGAATCAAGCGTAGTGCAATCATCCGTGAGTTTTTTTTTTCTGAAGGGGAAATCGTCAGTAGACAATAATACACGTGCAAATTAACTATACTAAACAAAAACAATTACAAAGAAAATCAAGATCATATTAGAACAGTTTGTGGATACCAAATCCAGTCGACGTTATTTAGGTTGCCAGGAACATATCAATTACACACAAAACAATTCAATTCTCGTAAAAACGAAATTAACTAATTAAATACTAAAGTGCCGTCCATTATTGCGCTAAGTTTGCTTGCCAATAAATAGAAGTTGTCGACTTCCAATAAAAATAGAAGTTGCATCGGCTATGTAATTAAACCGACAACGCAGCCTCTGGTGGAGGTGGATCCTACAAAGATGGATATGACATCCCCTTTTGTTTTGATCTTTAATTTGGAAGGAGGAACATCACGTGCATGTGTCACTAGCTAACTAGCTAGAATATGAGACTATGAGTTCCAATTATTAATCAATGCATTGTAATGTCATCATAACCTATCTTATTAGACACTACCAACCAAGTGCACCATGCTTGAGCGTGGCCAAATATATTACTCTCCTCATAGGTCCAGACACCCAAACATCTTATTGGATATGTCTTTTAAGTTAAACTTTTTAAAACTTTAGTATCAATATCTTTTTTTAAAAAAAAACTTTTAAGTATCGATATCTTTTTAAGTATGCAGAGTAGGTGCAATATGTATTTATCTTAAAAAAATACTTTCATAATGTTTATTAGGTTTTGCAAGTGTATTACAGTATAAATTAGCACCGGATAGGTAATGTGAGAGTGAAAACCAGTGGGAGAAGATTGGGAGGGGAGTTACCAAGATAATTTTTTTAAGCGAGAGGGGTGAGAGTAATTGTTTATACGAGGAAGAGAGGGATTGAGACTTAGAAGAATAGAGGGGCAGGGAGGAACAGAACCAATATATTCGGGTAAAGCTGGAAGTAATTTTTTTACACCGGGAGAGGAAATGAGAGAGGTTAGCATAATAGAGGCTTGAGACAGAGGCTTCTGAAGCGTATTGTTTAGGGGTTAGGTAAGGCATGTTGTTTAGGGGTTGGGTGTTAGATAGTAGTTCTCCATTATTACTACTGTAAAATTAGCAAAATTTTGTTTTTGTCCCATGCGTCTTATAAGAAGATGAAAAATGACAAGTTTTACGAGAATTACTATAGAGCACGCTACGTGCTATTTAAGCTACGTAGCACACCTCACATGGATCCCACTCACCCCTACCCCTTCTTCCTGATTGCAGTAATTCTTTTACACCCCATCTGGTCTATCGGTTTATATAGATGGATACGTACAGTAACCAACCAACCAACCGCTCACCCCATTTCCATCCACCACGATCCTATTTTTCTGGATCAATTGAACGGGAATGACCACCGCATCTCAAGCGACGTTCATTAGTAAGGCTCAGGTGGTGGTGGTGAAGGGCCGGCAGCAGCAGCGGCGTGGTTAGGTGAGGTTGGCAATGACGACAGGGGCTAAGATCGGCGTGGTGTTCGGCGAAGGAGACAAGCGGCAACCGTGTCATAGGCTGGATTTGGAGCAGCCCTAGCCACCGTCTCCGCCTCTGGTGTCGGCTGGTGTGTGGAGTCGGCTAGGCTAGGGAGAGGCAGTGCCCTCCGAGGCGGCGGCAACGGAGATTTGGAAGCGGTGGCGGCGACGGTTCTAGAAGGAACCAGATCGGGAGAGGAAGGTCAGAGAGGAGGCCGTCGCTGTTGCCGTCGTCTACGCTAGATCGAGTGTCATGGACCTGGTCGACGTGGGATGTCGGCCCGGAAGCTGTGGACGAACCGCAGCGACGATTGGCAGAGCTAGAGTGTAGCCAGGTTCTAGATCAGTTGAGGGAGAGCCGCTGCTATCATCCTGGCCGCCTACTCCCCGAGGTGCCCGTTTCCTCCGCCCAACATCTGGCTCTGCCTCCGCTGCTGGCCGGAGATAAGGACAGGCGACAGTAGATCCGGGGCTGCAATATCCACAGAGGAGATCATGGCTGCCGCCGCGGATCTGCTCCTGGAAGATGCATCACGGCTAGATCTAGTGATGTGGCACCGATCTAGAATTCATAGTGTGTAAAAGTTTTATTCATGTAGGCATATGATTCAATGTAACAATTCATAGTGTATAAAAATATTATTATCCACATTGTATCCACTGATGATTGAACGTGTGTGTCAATATGTGTAAATGTTTTATTCACCGATGATTGAATGTAGTAACAAACCATTGATAAACCGAGCATGTCAAGAGAACGGTGTTTTAAAAAGGGTCAATAAATTGCTAGTAATCGAGCGGATAGGAGCTGCTGAACGAAGTAAATCTTTTATTTGGACCGGATACAGGAGGGGGTTAGAGATTTTTTTTATCTTCAGGATGACAGGTAGTAATTTTTTATCATAGGGGAGGGGATGATTTTTTATGTTAGGAATGAGGTGTAAAAACAGTAAAAATTTTATCAGACTGGAAAACAGGAGGAGAATGGAGTGAGAACAAAAAATAAAAATGAGAAAAGGGGAGGGAGGGGCATCTGGGTGGGAACTGGAAAACGGAAAAATGAGAAAAGGAGAGTGAGGCGCGCTACGTATTAAGTAGCGAGTAGTGTGTTGGTTTAGCGTGACCGTAAGTTTTACATGATTGTAGCTTAGATATCTCACATTAATTATCGCACGTAATAAGTTTTTTCTCAACAAAAAAAAGAGAATTTATATATCCTTATGAGTAGTATTAGAAGCACGGGAGCACCCATCTTTTTGGAACATAGAATTACTCTTGCATGCATTTGGCGGTGGCTAGAGATAGATCTTCTCGGCTACCACCACACCTATCTCTAATTAACTGCCTTTGTGTCTTCTCTGGCCTGTCATATTACTGTCAATCAAAACCAATCACACTCGCGACCGACGCACTAGCCTAGCCACTTCACGTTGTTTCCAAAAGAACGGCTGCGTTTTTTGATAGATCGGTCATTGGTCCATCTTTTCCGATCTAGATTGATTGATCATTGATCATCTTGTTCGTGTCGCCAGACGATCATGCATACATGATGCACGTATATAATGTGTGTAGTTGTGTACTCCTAGTTCTTTGCACCGTTGCACGTTTACAATTATCAAACACACATACATATCATGCTTTATTAAAAATTTGCAGACTTGGGCATCCATTAATTATTTAATTATCTATGTAAACTATTGAGTATGCTAGCTCTTGCTTGTCTCATGGTTCATCTATGTGTATGCTAGCTCTAATTTCTTATCGACTAAGTTTTCGCACCACACAGATAGATGAACCATGAGACAAGCAAAAGGAAGGAAGATTCGATTTTAGGCTTGCAAAGCTTTGGAATGAGGAATCTCGAGCAAATATTTATATGCACATATAAGTGTATATATATAACTTAAATACTCCATTGAAAAAAATAATTGTCGGTTTTGACTTCAAATTGCCAAGATTTGATCGACAAACTTTTTAAATAATCTAATTATTTATCATTGAAGTTGTCTCATTAGATTTATAATCAACAGTATTTTACTAATATCTAACATTTAAACTTACTCATTTTGACGTTGTTTTAAAAAATAAAGTTTATCTACTATCAATTAAAACTAACAAGTATTCGTGAGCGGAGTAGAGAGTATCATGGAGGACCAATTACTTATTGATGAGGTCAAACTCAGACGAAAAGGTTGGGTCAGGAGTGTAGGACATGACTAAATATTCTTCAGCCAATATGTGATGCCGAATTGTCTATGTCTCTTGATTTGATTTGCCTGCATGCACACTGCTGGTACAGCTCCTTTGAGAGTGCAAAGCTCCCTAAAATTTTTTTTTTAAGTTGACTGTTAGCACCATGCATGTATATGCACTAGAGATTACAAGAAATACAAAATTTTGGGAATTTACAGGAGCAAGGCTATTCCATTAGTCTTAAAAATGGCCCGTTGACTCTAATTTACTATTTTGTATGCCCTTCATCCAAAATTATACTAATTTTTAGCTCTTGCCAAAGTCATTAAGGAGAGGGGTAAAAGACTTGTTTGACTTATCAAGATGGGTGCAATGTAGGACCGGACTAGTTGAGATGATAATAAAATCAAGAGGTAATATGGATAGTTTAGTGGTAAGTCACCTTTTACATATCCTAACTTGTTATATTTGGGATAAAATTTAAATACTAGAAATTGTTATATTTTGGGACGGAGGGAGTAATTAACTGTAACATCAAATTTGTGTGCTTTGTTGATCTTCTAATATCACTAGCATCACACTAATATGTTTCTTTTCATAAATGTCTACCATTGCGGAGGCTAGAAATTCATCGATTCGAAATTCCATTGGTCGTTTTGATTGTGAAAGTATGAGTATATATGTTCTTTTTTGTAAATGATGTCTGCCATGGCGGAGACTATCTATTTGATTCTAAATTCAATTGGCCAGCTTGATTGTTAAAACAATTTTCTCACTCTTCCTTTTCTAGAATGATCTATCAATCTTTACTCGGAAAAAGGATCAATTCTTCATAAAGTTTTTATTTACATCGAATAGGATTTATATTAGTGCTACTTGATCATGTGTCAAATCACCTGACATGACTTTGTTTCATTTAAGTTCTGTGTGGATTGTATATTTGTATAGATATGTAGCAGTTCCTCTAAACAAACAAGAATACAGTCAACGGATCCATGTTAATTGCCAATTTGAAACTTTTCTTCGTATGCCACATATATATGGTTTAAACTTATTTAATTATGTAATTCTGCATTTGTATATTTATGAAAAGAGTTACCTACTGGTTCAGATATGGTTGTTATTGTTGTTGTGTGATATGTGACCACATGTTCAATTCACACTAATATATAATCACTCTCAGCAAATTGACCATAAGTTGATAGATTGCAGTATTACAATAATAAGATATACAATCTTGCTTAGCACAACCGTTAATGAAACATGTACTATTTATTTAAGTTCAAATCGTGTAGATTTTAGATAGCTAGGCTGCTTTGTGTAATTGCACACTTGATATATGCATATACCTTCAATAATTCCATATCTTAGTGCTACTTTTATCAAATTGTGTTGAATTGGTGTCCACTAATTTCTGAAAAAAAATCGGTGTCCACTTAAAAGAATAAAGGTATACCGTTTCTCCAAATAAAATGGAAACAAATTGATTAAAAGAGGGGACTGGCCGGTTGGGGTCTAAAGAGGTTAGGCAACATCTTCAAAGTGAAGAATACCATGTTTCACTTTAAGTGGCTAGTCCTTTTCACATCCTGATTTTACTTTTCAAAGTAGTGAAAAAAAGTTTTCTTTTCAATGTAAGGTAAACGAGAGTAGCTTTCACTAGCTTAAAAAGATGAATTTTGTCCTAGCTTTCGGTTTACTTCTAATGATTGGCGTGGAAAACACAGAAGTTAGAGGCATGCACAATACGCATAATATATATGGTGGTATACCTTTTGTTTAGTGCTCTGTTGCTTAAAAAGTCAAAATATGCATGATTCTAATAATATAATGATCATTTAATTTATAAATATGCATGATGATCTTACAATAATGAATTGATGTTGATAAATATGCACACATCTTATAAGGGGATCTAGATTATAGTGGTGTGTTTAGGTGAGGCAGTTTTACTTGTGTGTGGCTCTCTTGGATTCACACAGATTTCATTGACGGATAAATTAAAGATTGTTTGGCCTACAGTTGATATACGGTAGAACAGCATATAAGTAACCAAAACATAATTTATGGGTAAAACTTTTATATTTATATTATTCATGGGTTAAAAACAAATGCTACAAAATAAACTACGATGAAAACCACCAAAATCAACTCCAAAATTAAATTTTAAATTTTAAATTTTTGTAGCGGTTTATAAGTTAAAAGGCAGATGATGGGGCTAATAACCCATACCAAAACCATAGATATATTTGTATATTTGTTATCAGATAATATCATACATATAATGAGTGAACTGCAAGCATGACAACATCCAAATCTATCACAACCAGACAAGATGAAGTACTAGACTGCATATTTATCTTCCATAAACATTGTGAATTAATATAACAAACTCATTTGCCAATCAATCACCTCTTCTGGCCGTATACTCCATACGTTGCCAAACACAGATTTCTTGTAGAATCCTTTCAGTGTTTTCAGGGACAGGTGTAAGGAACACAGAGGCTGGAATATTAGAGGAACCCCCAACCCAACACTTCACAACTAAATCTCACAATATTTTAGGACCTGTAAACTGGGGCCTGGCTACCCAATCAGGGAGCAAAACCACAGATCAGCAATCACCATGAAGCAGTTGGCAGCCTCTGATTGGCTTGATTCTTGCTTACCTGTCCCTTAGTTGACCCCCACTATACCTGTTCTTCCTGTTGACAGCTTACTTACAACTGAAGCACACAAGCACCATCATTCACACCAGCACACAGCAAATGCATGACCAGGTTTTCAGTTATGCAGAATTCATGTCCAGGTTGTAGCGGCCTTTAGAAACTGAAACCAGTTGAGTGTGGGAGCCGATGCAATCATGACGATCACACCGAATTTTCGCAATATCCACGGTATTTACCTTGTAAAATTGGTAGGAGCATCATAAGTATAGTCCAGCATTCTCTGAAAATTAATCTCAATATAGTGTTCAGTTCATATAGATGGATCAAATCCTGAACAATTTTGTACAGTTCATGGTTCAGTTTTTCGATAGAGCAATAATTCACACTGTTTATGTGAATATCATTCGGTTTATATTTTCTTAACTATTACTGGGGGGGGTATTACATAAGAACAATTTCAGATTCAGAAAGGAAAGAATAATTAAGTTATGAACCAAAAGGTAGCCAGCACAAGGAACACAAGTACATCTTCCTTTCCTCCCTGGTGCCCTCCTGCAGTTTCCTTTTGCTTAGCACAGGGGATAAACTTTACTATTTTGACAATGGCCGGCCACAGCAAAAGCCTCATTGTAGGGCTTGGCTGCTGATGGCTCCCCTGCCCTGCATGCCTTTCCATGTCTAATATCTGAAGTCGGTTGAGGGATGAATTCAGCAGAAAGGGTTGCAGGTGCAGGTGCAGGGGCAAGGTATCTCAGGGAAACTTCTTGCAGGCATCAGCAAGCAAACAGCACACGGTTTGGCTAGCTGTGCTGCCACAGTTTCTCACTGGCTGCAAGCAAGCAAGCAGCTTAGCTAGCTACTCCCCTGATACAACAACCGACACCAAAGAGAGATAGAGGCCTTTCCTATATATACACATCCATGCACACACCATCTCTTGTAAGGTTCAGAGTTCTGCATGTCCTTTCCAAAGTTCCAATCAATTTCTCTCAATTGCTCCCTGCTCTGAGTGTGACTGTGAATCTGTGAGCTAGTGACTGGCCATTGCACAAGAAAAGAACAGGTTGATCATTTTAGGTGAAGTGTTCTTGCTCTGCTTCTTTCTTGGTTCTTGGGCACGCGCCCAACTGGTTGGATACTTGGGTGAGTTGAGAGCTTGGAGACGACAAGCGGGAGGCACGACTGGAGTACCTGTCTGATCTTCTCGGTGGCGGGGCAGCCGCCGGAGGTACAAGAGAGGAAGCAGTTCCAGACGCGTGGAGCTCAAGGTAAGAATGGACTGCACGGCTTGCGAACTCAAAGTCAGAAACGCCCTCTCAGCATGAAAGGTATACACACAAAACTCTCTGAATCATGCAGAAGATCAATTTCTGCAGTTCTTGGAATCATTCATGCATGGCTGATAATTGAATTGTCGTTTGGGTGATGCAGGGGTGCAATCGGTGGAGATAAACAGGAAGCAGTACAAGGTGACGGTGCAGGGGTTCGTGGAGCCGAACAAGGTGGTGAAGCGGGTGCAGGCGACGGGGAAGAAGGCGGAGATCTGGCCCTACGTGCCCTACAGCCTCGTCGCGCACCCCTACGCCGCGCGGCCTATCGACAAGAAGGCCGCCGCCGGGCCACGTCTCCCGCAGGGTCGACGCGTCATGCCCGTCGCAGCTTACGGCGCCGCCGCGCCGGAGGAGCGGCTCACCACCATGTTCAGCGACGAGAACCCCAACGCCTGCTCCATCATGTGAATGTCAGGATATGTGATCCATCATCTGCATGCTCATCTAAATTAAGCTTTAATTAAGCAGCTTATGGTACTGTAACTGAAGATTAAAGTAGTGTAATTCTTCAGAGTTCAGATGTGACATAGTAGAAGGAGGCGATTTTTCTGGGGTTTGGTCTTGCATGTGCGTTGAATCTTAGCCCACAGCTTTATTATAGTTATAGGTTGGTAGATTAGATTATATGCATATATGAATGGAGTTGTGTGCTGTTATGAGAGATATGGTTGAGTTACATATAATACATGATATGTTTGTACTTGATGGTGTAGCTGGATTTCCTCTGTTCTTTGCTTTTTTAACACTTAGAATAAAGCAGGATGTCTGTTAGTTGGTAGCCAAAATTACCACACCAAACTTTAGGCATGGCACAGCTTGTTAGAGTAATTTTTTTTTTGTAAGTGTGGTATGCCAAATTTATTAGTCCTTGAGTTCACACATCATACTCATTGATTCATGCAAAACCTTGTTCACATACGCTGACTAACAGATGTTGCCACACTTTTGGCATTGACATACCTTTGACAAAGTAAAGTAGGTATATTAACACTAGCTAAACAAGCCCTTACTTCTAATTAGTGGCTAGTTACACTGTACACACCATTTTCAACTCTCCATTTCCAATATTATGGGACATGCGATTGATTTATCACAAATTCACAACTATCCTATACATATATCAGTCTCAACCTCTCATTTTCTTATCAATTTTTCTTTACAAAATTGGCATGCCCTTAATTTTTTTTCTGCAGCCAATTTTATCATAAATATATTAGAAAGCTCCTAATTGATTGGGGGTCTAATAATTACAGTTTTGTTCTACTTTGGAAGGCATAAACCTCCTCTCTCTGCATGCTTTAGTGCATTGCCACCATGGCCACGTTGTATGACCTCTGTCCTCTGTCACACAATTTGAATAATTATTGTACGGGATTGCATAGGGTTGGGTGCTCTTTGGCATTAGAATCTCAATCCATGGTGAGCGGAGTCGTTCTCTACCTCAAATATAAGAGAGAATGGGTGGCTCGAGGAAAACACATTAGTGACGCGGTGGTGTCCTGTCCAGTGATAGTGGCGGTGCAACTCTGGCACTGGCTTGACAACGACAACAACAGACCAATGATTGGGGGTGGGAGTGGAAGGAGCATTGGAGAGAGTGGAAGGTGAATTTTCTCGGGGTTAGAGGAATGGCTTGAGAGACAGCGGACCAGTGTGAGCCGCGGTGAGACGATGCGGTGGTGACGCCACCTTTTTTGACCGTGGGAGAGGAGGAGGGTTGCAGGCCAACGTTAGTGGCAGGAGAGCCTAGTTGGAGTGGTTAGGAGATGGGGATGGCAGTGCCGGAGATGAGGAAGGAGTGACTGGGCAAGGGAATCTCGTCGAAGATGAGGATGACAGAAAGGTGGTGATTAGGAGGTGGGGGTGGCGGTGGCAGTGGTGGATCCGACGGCGGGAGCTACCGGAGACAACAGAGAAGTGACGGGGTGGGGGAATCTCGCCGGAGATGAGGAGAACATAGCGAAGACGATGATAGAAGCAATGGGGCAGGAGGCTAGGGGAGAGGCAGCGATAAGGACGGTTCCAGCGGGTCTCACCGACACCGGGTGTACCGGTGGGTGGGAAAACATAGGGGTGGTAGGTGGGGTCGCATGTGAAGATCGGAAGGAGAAGAGAGGGTAGGTTAGATTTTATACCATTGCACAAATTATATGGGAATTCTAAATATACAAAAGTGACCGAAAAAATCAGGTGACTAAAATATTAGACACCTCTTAGTTGTAAAAGAGATTTTAACTATTGACAAAGCCTTTTTTATGCATGAAAGTGTACTGAATCGTAAAGCCCATATTCAAACACACTAACACATTGAAATGGACTGGACTACAGATCAAGAATTCTAGATTGTTGAAAACAAATCATTGGAGACAAAGCCTTGCAGGAGCTACTACAGTGGCAGCTAGCCTACAGACAGCCTCTAAATACCACTCTTGTAACACACGACGGTAAATCGGATGGAACCGAGGCCACCGTCCCCCTCCCCTTTCGCGTCGTCCTCCTCGTCACCACGCGCGACGCCCACCGCCAACCCGGTGCGCATCCCGCCGCCGGCCGCCGCAGCCCTCTCTCCGGCGGCCGTCAGGTCTCTCATCCTCCTCCCTCCCCGCCTCTTGCTGCGTATCCCTCCGCCCTCGCTCCTCTGCGGCTCCGCCAAGGCACCACGCCCCGCCCGCTAACAAACCCTAGATCGCCGCCGGCCTCTTCCCCGCTGCCACCGCCGCTGTACTCTCCTCCTCGTCCCCTCTATGGCTGTACCTTCGGACTCCGCTGCTCCGTCGCGCTCGGCTGCCGCCCGCGAACCCTAGCTCGACGCAGCTGCTGCCACTAGCTTGGGGCGCAGTTTCCTCCCCTCCATAAAAATCCCGCTATCCGCCGCCGATGCCGCGCGTCCTCCCTTGCTCCCTTCCAAGCTCTCTAATTTTACCTTCCGAAATGGTGCCTCTATGTGCAGGTAAGCTCACTTGTTCTGTTGATTTAGTTTTGGTGGCAGGTGGCTAAGGAATCAGTCTTCGGTGGCCTTCGCATGATTGCTTCATCCATCTCTCCATCCTAAGGTAAGTTGCAAAGTAGCCCGCAGTTGTTTGTGGCTTGATGATCAATCTGGGTAGTTGAAAAATGTAGCTGCTGGAATCGTAGTTATTGAACTGTTAAGATGGACATGAACTGTTTCCTGCTGTACAGATTTGTCTGTACTTCACTTTTGCTGTGAAATGCTTAAAGAACTATATGAAATGCTACTATTTACATGGAAGGCAGACCACTTTGTGCTATTTTTGTGCTGGGGATTTATAGCTGGCTGCGGTAGAGTGCTGTGTTCTTATCATATACAGAATATTTGACTAAACTCAAAGCAATATACAGATTCCCAATTCCCACATTTTTCAAATTGAAAATAGTAGTAACGATAACTGTCTGTCACAACTAAGTCTGTACATATTTGTTGATATACTCACATATGACAATTCATGGATCCAATCCCACGACACGTCATAATAAATGAATTCCATGCAGTGATCCCGCCAAAATGTTTACCCATACTCTGCAAACTAAATGACGTTTTACCTTAACCCAACTATCCATATTCCCCAAACAAAATAACACTTTGCCTATATCTGTCTTCTTTCCATGCTTACCCTCAGACTTGGAAAAAGGCATTCTTAGGTTTACCCAAACTCTAACCTCTACTTCATTACTTCTTCCAAAAACTCTTGGAATTACTTCAAAATTCAAAGCAAGCTAAGCTCCTCCATGTCAGCTCATTTTTATTGAAGAGGCCTAGGCAGCTATCTTGCCCAGCCATGGATGGTATTGATGGATTACATTTATGGGGTGCCAGCAAAAGGAAAGAAAGAAAAGGATACATTTAATAAACTCATGGCAAAAGCAGAAGTACCAAACCAGATCAAAGCAAAATGAATAAAAGCAAGTTAGGGATTCCTTACTAATAACAGAGATTAGTTTTGGGGATCTCTCCTCACTGATCTAGCTTAGGGGAGGAGGAGAGGAGTTGAGAAGGCAGCTTGTTATGGTTGAAGGCAGACGGGTGCTACTGCAAAAATTGATGGTTCGGACAGCAGTGTTGGATTTGAGAGAGGGGATATGATGGTATGAGACATAAGAAAAACAAGTTGAGGATCAGTAGATGAGACTGAAAGAGTGATTCTTTCTTGTTTCCCAAATAAACCTGGGTATCCCGTATCACTTATTTCCTTCCCTGAATTTGAACTGGAGCAATGTACAAGGGAACTTTGATTATTCTTGACTGCCTACCATCTAGAGGTAATTACTCCTCTTATAAGCCCCTAACAATGTTATACTAATGGAATATTTAAATGCTGCTACAGATAATGTTTGGATGCAATTAAACAACATAATCTATTTAATTTATTCCTTTAGTAATCATCTAGGCTCCTGCTCCTGCCATTTATGCACCACCTCATGAGCCATGGCATGACATTTGCTACCTTTTGTAGTTGCTTTATATGAAGTTTTTCTTAGTCATTGTACATAAATCTCTATATATTAATCACCACTTAAGATGTTAGTGTCTGCTTTGGATCATGTCGGCTTTATTCTATATACTGAAGTGGGGTTCCTGAATTTCAGATTAGTGGGCTCATGTGGTTAACTTTACTTTGATGATGTACTGGTTACTACGTCTTCTGTTTATCCATTAAGTTTTGGCTACTCCATATTATTTTTTTTTCAAATACTTATGCGTGCTGATGTAAATTGTGTGTAATGTTTTGCTCCCGTGCTGATGTAAATTGTGTGTAAGTTTTGCTCCTCTCTTTTTCATAAATTTTTTTTCGAGATAACTCTTTTCCTCAGATATTATTGACAATGCTATTTTTTAGCAACGGCATGATTTTTCTTGTCTTGTTTCACATTCTATTGACTGGTATTAATTCAGTTAAAGCTGCAACTCTTTATTACAGAGAGAGTTTACTTGTTTTGAATTTGTGTATTTGAGTGAAAAAAATTAGCCATCATAATCTGACTTTTTCTGTGTTTCGGTTTGAAATTGGTTGTTGAGAAAATATTGTAACTGTTTGTGTTCAATTTTACTTTTGCCTTTCTGGTCACACTGAATGTTGCAATGCTTTTGGAGTCAAAGTTACCCTGTGTTCTATATTGAAAGTGTTGCTACTCATTCACATCTCAGACCCATTTGATTAGTCCAAACTTCCGAACTGTCTTTTACATGTAGTGAATAATAGACATACACAATATGTAAAACTTGATGCATTGTTTCTTACAGAATTTATAGTTCTTATTTGTAATTTATGTTTGCTCTTAATTTTATTTTCATCTTCCCAAGTATACATGGATTATTCTGATTATTTACTCACTTGACTATTTTTTGTACCTATTTACCAGGATAGGCAACAGAGTGCTTTGCTAATTGCTATGGACCGGCAAGGCAGGGGTGACCATGTAAGATATATTGGAATGCATTCATAATGTGTTTTTACTAAAGCATGTCTTGATTACTTCCTTAGTTATGATGGATGGATGGCAATGATGCAGGAAGGGGTCAACGTGGTTGGTTTTGAAGTCCCAACATCACCAGATTCAAGCTACAACAACCCTGTTCCTGGAAACGAGGATGAAGCTCGAGAACCCCCATTGGTTTCCTCCTCATCTGCAGCATACATTATTGAGCTTCCCACCAAGCCAAGACGACTCAAGCAGCCTTCCTCCACCGCAAAATGTGGTACTCAACCACCTCTACATAGAGAAAGAGAACTCAAGATCCGTCGTTGCCCTGGGTATTACTCATCGGTTCAGGGCAAAGTTTGTGACTGTTGTACTGTACAAGCCCGTACAAAGGCGGTAGGGTGAAACATTTTGTGTACCCATGTTCCTGCTTCCATTTCCTTGCGTTGGAACTAGGCACCAACGGGTTGCGAACTGCCAAACAAATAGAAACCCCCTGTTGTAGTCCTGCGGATACAGAGGAACAATCTAGCTGCCCACGAATCTCAAATGATTCAACCCTTGTACTTAATTGGCTGTTGGTTGCGGTGATGATGGTCCTCAATTGAATGTTGGTTAATCTCCCCTGCGTCCTGAACAGTTTTAACCCCTTGCTACTGTGGCCATGGCAAATGAGGAGCTCAGCTATTCTATCATTCATGTGTGGGGGACAACGGTGCTGCTGCTTGTTGCTCCCATCTGATTTCATCCTGGCGTTTGGATGTAAGGCACCAGATGCCTTGTGTTTCATCGATTCTGCTAGAGAAGTGATAAGAATTTGAGGTGACCATCACAAACCTGATTGTACTACATGACTACATAAGCGGCTGATCATTCCTGATTTAGTAGTACAGGATTGCCTGATAGTTATTACAGTTGGTACAAATCGTCTACTCCTGTCAATAAGTACCAACTCGTCTACTCCTGTCAATTACATAACATACATTCTCTTGTTAATCAGAGAGCATTCATACATTACAAAGGGAGGCTGCAGACTAAAGTTGTCTTTGCCTAGAATCTAGACAAACACAATCGATCCGATACATTGCAGACATGGCTGTCCATCTGTCAGTTGGAGAATTCCCCCAAATGGACAGACCCATCTGTGTACATTGACATGGTTGGGTCGTATTAGCAGGGGCAGAAGACGGCTAGCGCCTCTGAAACGGCTGGTCCAGCTCTCTCAGCTCTGGGCAGTGCCTGATATCAACGCTCTCCACCCGCGCAATGGATTCCGCTCCTCCGATGGAGCTCAGCTCCTGGCAGAAGAAGATCTTCAGCCTCCGGAGAGACGGAAGGCCGCTCCAGACCTCAGCGCCGATGGACTCCAACCCGGGGCAGAACTGCAACTCTAGGGTGGTGAGCGCGGGGAGTTCACGCAGGCCGCACCGGAGCACGGAATCCGTGAGTTCTCCGCAAGCTTCCAGCTTGAGCGATTTCAGGGAGCTGGGCAGCGGCAGGCCTAGCTCCCAGCTGAGGCTCCAGCAGTGGGACACCTCCAGATCCTCTAGGTGAGCGAATTCGCTGAGCAGATTGGTGGGCAATGACCCTAACTCCTCACAGTTAGAGATCCGCATCACCCTGATTTCCGGTAGAAGCTCCGGATCCAGCAGATTGCCAAGGCTCCTTAGCTTTCTGCACCAGGTGATGCACAGGTTGGTGAGTGATTTGAACACGGGTAAGCTGCCTCTGCTGATGCTGCTGCTGCTGCTCCCCGTTTCAACGACGAACAGGGTCGCGATGTTAGGGCAGGAGCTGATCGAGAGCGACTCCAACCTGCTGCTGGTTTGCTCATCATCTCCACCGTTGAGAAGCCAACTTGGATGAAACCCAGAACCCATGTAAAACCTCACTTCCAGATTCTTGATGCTGGGGCTAGGGCATAGGCCTTCGAGCACCTCCATCTCCTCGTCGCCATTGTGCTTGTCAGGCCTGATTGAGTCATGCCATGAAAGAACCAATGTGTTGAGATGGATCTTCTTGTTTAGGTCAGCCTCAGCAGCTTGCTCCTTGCTTGTCACATGGTGAAGGCCACTGATCTCCAGTGCTCCTCGGAGATGGTTCATGTTCTTCAGCTCTTCAATTCCCCTTTTCGGTGTGTCATCAACAGCATAGTAAGGCATCTCTTGAAGAAAAACTAGCTTGCCTACTCTTGGTACACGTCCAAGCTGGTTGATAAGACCACCCTTCAGTCTAACCTTCCTCAAATTCACTAGCTTGACGATGTCCTTAGGAACATCATGACATTTGCAGTTCTGAGCATCCAGGATCTCCAGTTTATGAAGACGCCAAAAAGATTCAGGAAGTGCCTCCAAGTCAGAGGAGGAAATGTCAAGATAGCGAAGAAGTATCAGGTTGCCGACATTCCCAGGTAGCTCCTTCAGCCGGCACGATATGAATCTCAGCATCCGGATGTTAGTGAGATGACAGAACCATGTTTCAAGTACAGAAGTAGTAATGACATCGGAGTCGATGCTAATGCATACAAGTGAGCGCAATGTCTTGTACTTGTGCAGGTTTTCCAAATCACTGCTACTGAGACCACTGAAGTGAAGTATTGACACATGACGAACCTTGGGAGGTATTCTCGACAAGTCACCACTGTCTTTTATCACAAAGCACTCATTTGTCGAAATTTCCTGTGCAGTTTCATACAGCAAACCTTGCATGACATATCCATACCTTGAACTGTAAGATGTTGGAGATATCTGAAAGAAGGACCGTCTCACAAGCTGATCGAAGTACTCATGGCCGATATCTACAGCAGGCATGCTTCCACTGGACACAACTAATCCCACTGCTACCCAGCTATCCACAAGTGTCTCTGCGTCAAATTCATGACCCTTGGGGTACATAGAACAGAAGGAGAAGCATCGTTTCAAATGGAAGGGGAGATATTGGTAGCTCAACTGAATGGCTGGCCAGATTCTGGTTTTCTTGTGATGACCCAACTCCCACATTCACTTTCCAATATGCCTCTTCCAGTATCCAGCATCCAGTTTCAAGTTCAGTAGACATCCAAGAATTTTAGCACCAAGAGGAGAACCATTTAGCCTTGCAGCTATTTTTCTGCCAATACACTCAACCGCTTGATCGCTGTCAGAAATAGGTAAATCGAATGCATGCATGCTAAGAAAATGCCAATTAGTTTCTTCAGGTAAGCCTGCCAACTGCAAGTGTGTTGTGCTAATATGCTCAGCAACCTTCATAGATCTTGTGGTCACCAAAACCATACTTCCTGGTCTGGCACATTTTATGGGGGCAAGAAACCTTTCCCATCCACGGTAGTATTCATGGCATACATCCTCCTGCAAATCATCAAGCACAAGCAAGAGCCTCTTTGAGTGATGAATGATGCCATTAGTTAGAACTCTCTGGAGACAACTTAAATCATTGGATTTCATCTCGCTTTCGGCAACAGACCGTGCTAACCTCTTAATCAACTTGTTGTCATCGAAGCCCTCTGAGACACATATCCAAACAAGAAGATCAAAATGATCCTGAACTCGCTTATGATTGAAAGAATAATGAACCAGGGCAGTCTTACCAATACCACCATCCCCTACTATTGTCAAAACAGACAGATTCTCTTGTCTAGCTTGACCACCGTCAGGCACCTCAGTGACCCCAGTGACTTGCCCACCGGTCAGACTGTTCTTATCCAAAACAAGAGAGTCAATCAGCACCTGCAACTCTTCCTCATACCCAATGATCATTTCCTCGTATGTAAGATGGTTGTCTTTCTTGCTGAATGATTCAAAAATAAATTGTTGTAGCTGCATGTCATGCAAGGCCAAATGCCCCATTTGTTCTATTACATTAACGAGCTTTCCATGGATTTCTGTCATCTTGATGTCAGAGAACTCTGGGCATGCAGATTCATTCACATTGAGGTCAACTTCATCCTGGAGCTCGTAGTAATTGAGCTCATCCAAGAGGTCTTCAGCGCACCACACTGTATCCTTGGCTTCCTGGAGGAGATTGGCAACAGCATCCTTGTGAACCCAATATTCAGCGAGTTCAATAAGGTTGTACATACGACAGAGAGTGGTCTCAAGCACAAGCCGTTCATCCTGCCTCCACAAGTTGATGACGGGCGAATATTCTTCTGGCGTCCAGGGGGCTAAGTTGAGCAATGTGCTGGGATAATGAATCTGCTGGATGGTGCTGTTCTGCGCCGAATCAGAGCTACCTTGGCAATGTAGCATGTACACCGAGGAAGCAGCTGGATGCTGTGTAGTATTGCTTCCCACTGTACCTGAGGCTCGGTTCAGTACTGACAGCTGATCTGTCAGGCTATTTGAGTTTGAGGGATGCAGGTTGAGTGATGTCAGTGCCTCATCGTGTTGCAGTGGTTGCTGTTGGAATGGTGCGGGAGGGACCGTCTGCTGCAGCAGCCATGTGAAAGGTTGTGTTGTTGGGACGACACCAGGAGGGTGTTGACTAATGCGATGGAGGAAGGCGATGATCGCGGCGCGCTCTCGTTTGAGCTGTTCGTGTTCATGGTTGAGGCGAGCCATCTCCTGCCTGCACCATGCCTCCTCCCGTGCTGCGTGCTCCACCTCCTCCCGTGCAATACGCTCTGCCTCCCGCTTGTCCAACGCCTCTAGGAACTGCCGCTGCATTTCCTCCTGCCTCACGACGACTTGTTTCATGAAGCTCTCCAACAAACCTGTTAGCTCTCTGAGCAGAGGCGCGTCGCGGATGACGCCCGCGCAGGTAATCTTCTCGCCATTGGCCACCATGGCCGTGAGACGGGGGCGGTGGCGGAGAGGCAGGCCCGAGCGCCGCGCGGCCTCCTCGGAGATGAAGCTGTGGGTGCTGCCCGAGTCCAGGAGCGCGACGAGCGATGCGGCTCCCAGCTGCACGGCCAGCTGCATGGTGTCCGCTACGGACACGCCCGCCACGGCCTGCAGCGAGAAACAGGGCGCCTCCGTGTCCCCCGGGGCAGCAGGGTCGTCGGCGTCATCGATCTCGACACCGTCGACGAAGAAGATTCGCTTGCAAAACCTGTTATGACCACGGGAATATTTCTCGTCACAGTTAAAACATAAGCCAAGGCGACGACGTTCCGCCTGCTCCGCCGTGGAGAGACGCCGCTGGTTGCCCTCGCGACGACCCGGTTCGGCACCTGCCGGGGGCGCGGGCAGGGCGAGCTGCTGTGGCGGCGCAGGAAGGGCCGGACGAGGCGGCGGTTGCGGCAGCAGACCACGGGCGCCTGGCCGGGCCGGGGCCGGAGGAGCCTTGTCGAGTTCCATGAGCTCCACCTGACGCGCCAGACTCATCGCGGCGGAGAGCGTGTCGGGGTTATGGATGCGCACCGCGTGACTCAGGGGTGGAAGGAGACCACCGGTGAAGAGTTGGACCCGTTGGGCCTCATCCAGCCGCCCGGCGCGTGGAAGGAGGGCTTGGAAGCGACTGGCGTACTCCTCGACGGTCCCGGTGCGGCGGCACTCGGAGAGCTCGAACATCGGGGCGGAACGGAGGGGCGGCCCGAAGCGTTCGTTGAGGAGGTCCTTTAACCGACCCCAAGATGGTGCGCCGTCGTCCTCTTCGAGCTGGTTGTACCATAGCTGGGCGACGTCGTCCAGATGGTACGATGCCGTCCGAACGCGTTCCTCCCCCATGGTGCGATGATGGCGGAAATACGACTCGCATTTGTTGATGAAGAGCATTGGATCGACCGTGCCATCAAAGCGGGGAAAATCCCACTTTTTGTGCTTGAAGAACGGATCCTGATCGCGCAAACCGTCCGAGCGACGGCCGCCGTCGTTGTCCGAGGACGACGCGGACTTGTCCTTCATGGCCGCCATGTCGGACTTCAGGGAGGTCACCTCGGTGCGGAGGGACGTCAGTTCAGCGAGCAAGTTGGCAAGGGTGGGTGCGGCCATGGCTGTGGTGGAGCTTTGCGATGGCGGCATGGGTGGGGCTGCGGTGGGCGAGCGATCGACGCGCGTGGGTGAGGATCGACGAGACCGTGATACCAGGTTGTCAAGGGCCTCGAACCCCTGACTGGCCGGACCTCGGCTACGCAGTTCGTAGCCGCCGTCCGTCACGCCGGCGAGGTTATGCCCCTCAGCCGTCGGCTTGTAGGGAGATAGGGAGATTGGAGATAACTTTTTAGCTTAATCAAAATGGTTCCCACGTACAGCATATATGGCCCTTGGCCTAATCAAATGGGGAAGGCTCTCCTTAATTCTAGGATCAGCCTAACAAGGAAACAACCACCTAACTTTCCTCCTAGCCACTCGCCTGCCCTTCCTGGCTTCTGGCCGCGCGCTCAGCGTCCCTACGGACGTCGCGGGCTCTCCTGCGCCGGCTATATGTGCGCCCGCACATGACACCGTCTCTGCTGCGATTGCTCTTATCGACAAGGGCCAGGCTGCTGCCAGCCTCCGCCATGATCATCATGTCTTCCTCAGATCCGCTACTCGACTCCAGCTCTAACTCTGACAAGGGAAAGAAGCCGCTGGCAGTGTCCAGGCTCGGAGGCAGCGACAGGGGGAGCTCCACCGCCGCTGAGGCCATGGGTAGTGAGGTCTCTAGCACTGGGCTCAGTGGTGCTTTCGCCCTTTCCTGACATGGCGCTCCTTGGTCCTGCCTCACGATGTGGCGCCCCTTGGTGCGTTTGTAGATCTTCTGGACGTTCTCAAACGTCTGCTTGCATCTTTTGGCACTCCTGTTGTATCCCAACCCCGCTAGTTCCCTGAAAGACAGAGCACAACATTGGAGAACAAAAGGACAAACATCTCTATTCAAGTGACTTGTTTTTCTTATCTATCAAAACTTTTTTTCAATCACCAGATTAGCACCTGGTAATTTACATTTTGTTTTTTTGGGTAGGGTGAAACAAAGCAATGACTATAGTTTCATGTTTATATTTGCTACAATAAAACAAGAACTTATACTAAAGTTAAGCGCAAAATGCATATAAGTTCGTTATGGGAAAAATACAGAGATTATACTAAATTATGGTTTTTTTTATATTGTGCAAATTTAGAGTATATACAATGTGAAAAATCTAGGTGACGTGAATAATAAAAAAAATACAGACCACTAGTAAATAGCAAAATAATAAAAGGGTAAAAATAAAAGCTATCATACTCTCCTCTGTGTGAACATCTATATCGACCTCTCTCATTTTTTTTTATCGTTTTGGAAATATTGATCTCTTACTCCTACTACCTGGAGATGTCCTCCCAAAGGGTACCCTCGTCGGAGGTGCCGCGGAAGGCGCCATCCATGTCCGACCGGATCTTCAGGAGCGCCTGCCCTGCGTCTCCTGCCGAGACCATCGGTTGCTACCTGGAGATGTCCTCCCAAAGGGTACCCTTGACGGAGGCGCCGCGGAAGGCGCCAACCATGCCCGACCGGAGATGTCCTGGGGCGCCTGTGTCTCCTGCCGGGACCATCGGTTGCTAAGCGCGCCCGACCTGCTGGCAGCCTCCGTGAAGGTGTCATATTCCTCGTAGCTCAGCCCCTCCTGCGGCTTCGTCGGCGGCACGGGTTCACCTCCCTGGTGCTTTTCCATCCACACCACCACCGCAGGAGCAAGCCACGGAAGGTGTACTAATTGTGGAGCTGTCTATGTGGAGGACTAGTACAGCAATTGGGACAAATACTGAACTGTAGTACATACATAATATATATATATATATATATATATATATATATATATATATATATATATATATATATATATATATATATATATATATATATATATATGGAGGAAATGGATAGGGATTTTTGGAGAATTGCAGAGGGTATTTGGAATTTGATGCTTGATTTCTCAGGGAATAAATTCAAAAGAATTTTTGCAGAGGGACCCTGATATTTTTATATATGTGTGTATATATACATATATATATTCGAAAGGGAGGTCTAGAGAGAGAGAGTTTTTGAAGGGATAATTTGGAGATTGAATTTGGATTTGATTCTTGAACTCCTCGGGATTTTGAGAGGGGTTTCTATGGATAGGATTTGAACAGATATATGTATATATTGATTTTTGGATGATATTTGGAAAAAGAAAGAAGCAGATTCAAAAGGGGACTGGTTTTGGATTTTGATTTAAAACTGGGACTTGATTCTCAGGGATATTTTGGAAATTTTGTAATAGAATAGAATTGGAGTACCTCGAGGGAATATTAGAACTTGAATTTAATTCTTGGGATTTGAGGGTTTCAGGAATATAAATTGGCACATTTCGAGAAGGGAGTTCTCGATGGAATTTAGGGTTTTTCGAGAGGAACAAAATCAGGGGATTTAAATGGAGGGCTTTAAAGATGATTTCCGAAGGGTTTTATTGGAAGGCTTCGAATTGCAAAATTCGAACCCGAGTACATAGAAATTTTGAGATGTATGAAATAGGAGTATTTTGGTCAAGGTCTTCGATGGAAACTTTGATTTTGAATTTCCCGAGAAAAGAGAGACGGTCGAATTGCAGAATTCGAGTCTCGGAGTTTGGAGAGAGTTTGGGACCGAAGTTTTAGGGTTTCAAGGAGGCTCGGATCTGAGATCTACGGCACTTAGTCCTTAAGCACACACACAAAAAGCCAAAATTTTTGAAATTAGGGTTTTTACGAAAATAGTTTTTAACGGCCCGGAAACCAGGGCATTACAGAACTCCGATTCGACCCGTTCTTCTTCATAAATTCATTTAAAATCATGATCTACAGTTTATGTACTTTATATGTGTCACGCCCAGAAATTCACCAGAATTTCCAAAGCTAATTTGTGCAATAAATCCTCGTCCAGGAATCAGCCGAGGTACACAAATTGACAATTTGATAAACATAACCAAAACAAAATAACGATAAATACTTACAACAGAGGCACTTAGTCCTCACACAGAAGAAAACAGCAGCGGAACGGCAACTAGCGTAGCTTCAGCACCAAGCCACAGGCAGCTCAACTGGGGTATAAGCCAAACACCAACTTCTGATGCTACCGACTTGTCTTTCTTTTACTATAATGACTGTTGCGACCATGACGTCATTGATGCTTCTCTGCGATGACTGGCACTTTGGCTTTGGATGAAATCTTGAAAAATTATACATCCAAACATTGTTTTCTGGTCTCGTCTGTAACTGGTAGGGTTGTTCTTCTGAGAAAATTAGAACGGCGAGGATGATCCTTCAATACTGGCTTGACTTGTCTCTTTCTATTCTTCATCCTTTTCTATTCGTCTTCCTAACAGACTGCTTTATCTTCTAAGGTCCGGTCGTAATCTTCAAAGATGAACCGATCTGGCTATTCATTACTTGTGTCTTCCCAAGGCTCCTTAGCTTCCTCTTGCGGCTATATAACCAAGAAGTAGCTTCCACTATCCAACAACAGTCTGCTGACTCTTGGTGAACTAGGGTTTGCGGCAAAACTGAGTTTGCATATCTTGAGATAGAACAGAGGTCATGACTGTGGTTATTAATGAATCCAATATAATCTCTTCCTTCTTATCACATGTATAAAACTGTCCATCTGTGGTGGAGGAATCAACGGGGAGAGAAGGTATAGAGCAAAGAGGGAGAAAGAGGGGCATCTTCTTTACTAATATTTCAATTATTACTGAACTGTAATGAATATAGAGTTATTGGTTATTACACTGCCAAACTAGTATAGCCATATCAGCTGACATACGCCATACGCTACCCAAGCACACAAGCACAAAAGGAGCAAACACCAGCACACTAACAAGCAAGCTAACACATGCGACTAGACTAACGTCACTACTCTTCAAAGGTCACAAGGGAGGTCTGGGTTTAGGATTGGTTCCTTGTGCAAAATCTTCGTTCCTCGTAGACGGCATGACGACTTGGACACGAGGATCTTCCTTGACGCTTGCTTGATGCTTGAGACGACTTCTTTCATCTTCATTGTTATAGCCACCAGGTTTAACCACTAAACTAGTTGAAGGAGGAAGGGAGGATGGATAAAACTTTGCAGAGAATTCCATAGAGAAGAGGAGAATTTTTTTCGCAAATAGATTTTCGGAAAAGATGTCCTTAAGGTCTGACTGTTTGGCTTATCCTACAGTCAAGATTGGCTCTGATACCAACTTATAAAGCCTTATCCCTCCAACCATAGTACTTCCGGGTTAACCCTTTTACACGAAGCGAGGACGAAAGTGTAAGTGGGGTGCTATGTGTAAGTGGGCCCGCCCGTCGGTTGGGCTGGGCTGTGCGGTTCTGGAGGGCAGGGTGTTACAAATGGTATCAGAGCCGACCCTCGCGGTTGCGCGTACAGGTCAGTGTGCGGGCATATGGCGCATGGCGCATGTGGGCTCGGTGTGAGGCACATGGCATGGCATATGGCGCCGGCACTGGACGTACGGACGTGCGCTAAGAGGGGGCGCGTTCCTGGACATTTGCCTATATGCCTGTGTGGCTATGTGGGTAAGTTGGACTGGCGGGGACGCCAGGTCCTTTGAGGGGGGGTGTGTGTGACATCCTGGCCCAATTAGGATTTGGGCCTATGTGGCCCATGAGTGCGGTGTGCACATGATTAGTACCACCTTGCTAGTTGAGCAAGGGTTGAACCAACTTATAAGGCCTTGTCCCTCCAACCATAGTACTTCCGGGTTAACCCTTTTACACGAAGCGAGGACGAAAGTGTAAGTGGGGTGCTATGTGTAAGTGGGCCCGCCCGTCGGTTGGGCTGGGCTGTGCGGTTCTGGAGGGCAGGGTGTTACAATATGTACTATTTATTTAGAGTTTATTATTATTTTTTTCTCGTTTTGCGTGTAGTCACGTGTTTTCATCGTTTCGTGAGGTCGCGAAGTTCAAGAAAGAGTTCGGAAGATCAAGTGAAAACTTTTCTATTATAAGGCAAGTCACACAACAATCTCCTTGAGCATGTTGATCCTATTTGTAAAAACTATTTTATTTTAACCTTATTGCATGCAATGTTTTGGAATGTCATTAATACGGGTAATTATTATTATTCCAATATTTCTTGATTATGGCCATTTTGCTATTGATATCTTTACCTTGATACCCTAGGTGACTAATATTGACTAGTTGGATGTCTAATTAATGATCTAGCTAAATTATTTAGGTTATGCTTAGTCATGCGTAGAAACTCTAGCGTCATTTTATGTGGGAATACTATTCAATCACTTATGAATAATTGATGTTTAATGGCTATATTTTCACGGCAGTTGGTCATGGTTGGTTAATTAAATATGTCAACTAAAACTTGATTAATGGTGGATTGTGAGCATATGGAATAAAGTTGATGCTAGTGGTGTTCATGACAATTAAAGATCGGTTCATGGACTACTTGTTGCGAAGCAATACTCGTACTAACAACAAGCTAGAATGGGTAATAGCGGAAACTAAAGTGGGATTCGTTCAACCAAAGGCCCCAAGGTGTGTTGTGGCAGTCCTCAATAAGTCCACGCATAGCAGTCGTCAATAAGTCCATGTCTCCGGCGCTAGGCCGTCTCCCTATTGGAGGCTTGATCAGCTCCTGCCGGAGACAGATGGTTCGGTGGGTGGCTCTCTTGTTGTGCGGGTTTTATAGAGGGTCCTGTCATAACTCCTTTCCGAGGTACCATGGTGGTATTAAGGCGCACGAAAACGTATTGTGGGGTTGTATCTTGTGAGTAAATTGGTACATCTCTGTCCAGAGTAAAACTGTTCGAATAGCCGTGCCCACGGTTAATAAGCGACCTAGCAATGTTTTTCGTGATTAGTCCCACACTACTCATTAATGGTAATAAATGATGAAAACTTGATAGCTCCAGTTTGGAGGGTTATGGTTTGGGCCTGAACTACATTGAAGTATTGTTCAATGATTGGTTTAATATTGATTAATAATTAAACTATATTATTTTTGAATGATCTTAAATGCAAACGTTTTAAATGCGGTTTGTGCAAATAAGCCATACTATACCTTTCTCTTAGAATCCTGTTGCATTGTTTTGCATTCCATGTGTGACTTGTTGAGTACGGTGGGTGATACTCAGTCTTACAATATTATAATCATCAGATTAAAGATTTACATGGAAGGAGAAGTTTTGGTGTTTGGCTTATACCCCAGTTGAACTATCTGTGGGTTTAGTGCTGAAGCTTCGTTAGCTTGCCGTTCCGCTGCTGTTTTCTTCTGTGTGAGGACTAAGTGTCTTTTCTGTAAGTATTTATCGTTATTTTATTTTTGGTTGTGTTTATTAAATTGTCAATTGTGTACCTCGGCTGATTCCTGGACGAGAATTTAATGCATAAATTAACTTTGAAAATTTTGATGAATTTCTGGGCGTAACATCCCGCAAATCCACTAGCTTGATGATATCCTGGGGAACACCATGAAACCTGCAGTCTTGAGCATCCAGGATTTTTTCTAGCTTATGAAGAGGCCAAAAAGAATCAGGAAGTGCCTCGAAGTCGCAGGAGGAAATGTCGAGATAGAGAAGAAGTATCAGGTTGCCAACATTCCCTAGTAGCTCCTTTAGCTGGCACGATATGAATCTCAGCATCCGGATGTTAGTAAGATGACAGAACCATGTTTCAATTACAGAAGTAGTAATGACTCCATGAGTCGATGCTAATGCACACAACTGACCGCAATCTCTTGTACACTTTCAGGCTTTCCAGATCACAGTTACTGAGACCACTGTAGCCAAGGATTGACACATGATGAACTTTGGGAGGAATTCTCGACAAGTCACCCCTGCCTTTAATCACAAAGCATTGGTTCGACGAAATTCGCTGTGCCATATGTTAGAAAACCGGCACCGATAAATCATCGATTACTGAACGCGGAAGAAACGTCATAGAAGATCCAAAACTGATGATGACACCGAGGCACGATATTTATTAACAAGGTTCAGCCGTAGCCTAATCCTCGGGATACTGATTACGGGCGCTCCTCCCTGATCCAGCATAATTAGAATATATCAGAGTTACAACAACCCTCGAGCTGTACACCGCCGGCCAGCCGTTCCCTCTCGCAGTCTCGCTAAGTCGCCATACGGTTACAGCAGGTCCGCCTCTCTATTTAAGAAAGAGCCTAAGACAGAGTTCGACTCTAACTCTATCCTAACACCTATTATAACTCTAAGTCATAAACTGTAACCGACTATGTACACATATTCAACACAAACTTTAACAAACTTCACCTTGGCGAATATGCCATGCCAATTTGAATTTGCTCCTTGCACGAACCTCTGTGTACCCGAACTTGAGTTGGTTCCTTTTTTAGCTCATGCCGAGCCATCCGACGAGCCTACGCCAGACTCATTGACATCAAGAGACTCCGCTATCCATGTAACTTCTTCCTCTAGACTTTACATGCAACAGTGCTCCACCTACTCTTCTATCATCACAGTCGTCTTGCCAAGCGAAATTGATTTCCTTCTTAACTGGAACATCTTTGACTCCTGAAGAACATGTTCACCTCCATCTTCTGTCTTAAATTTGATTTTATCTACTCCACGGCTAGATTACCGATGTCATCACCAAATAGACAAATTCAAACTCACCAGATTATATGAGAAGAACCCTTTCTTCATTGGCGTCCTATGAACAGAGTTAACAAATCCAACATCCACACTTTTCGCATCCTTGGACTAAGCCCACGATACTTTAAGAAGTTCACCGTCACCCCCAAGTCTCTCGAAGAAATCACCACGATAGCCCTTACTCTTCCACCTCTTCAGTGACACAGATTTCCATATATCCCCATCATACTGACCTGCAAATATTGGATATATCATGTACTGCCAAATAGTCCTGTTGATGCCATCAAAGAAATTGACATGTTGTTGCCCAGGATCGCCATCGCATCCTCTCGCCGAAGACAGACTATTGAGTTCCGCTGCCTGCACCACCGCCTACTGCACCAAAGACTCGTGCCCTGCAGCTCGCATGACAACCACAAATAGCTCCAACTTTTGATTTATCGCCCGTCAATCTAGTCATGAGCCGAAGCCAACGAATCACCACACCGTCTTCCCAGCCGCCAAACGACCTGAGCGCTATGTCTATCCATCTCCCTGTCGAACGCAGCTTATGGAAAGGCCCAGGCCACCCCGCTCATAGTGTTTGACTCCACTGATCGAGAATGCCGATCGCCTCCAGCTTCAATCAACACTGAGCGTCACGTCTGACCATCTCCCCATTGAAAGTAGCTCATCGAAAGGTTGCCCGCCCGAAGTGTCCGAACCCACCGATCAATCTGTTGATCACCGCCGTGCTCCACCTTGCATCCATGTCCATCCCTGGACATCCAGTGTAGTCGTTGTGGCATGTAGCACCTCCATCGCACCTCTATCATTGAATCTCCCTATAAGCTCTGATACCATTTGTTAGAAAACCGGAATCGATAAACCATCGATTACCGAACGCGGAAGAAACGCCATAGAAGATCCAAAACTGATGACGACACCGAGGCACGATATTTATTAATGAGATTCAGCCATAGCCTAATCCCCGGGGCACTGATTACGAACGCTCCTCCTTGATCCAGCATAATTACAGCGTATCAGTTACAACAACTCTCAACCGGTACACTGATGGCCAACTACTCCCTCTCGCAGTCTTGCTAAGTCACCATACGATTACACTAGGTCCGCCTCTCTATTTAAGAAAGAGCCTAGGACAGAGTTTGATTCTAACTCTACCCTAACAGCTACTATAACTCCAAGTCCTAAACTGTAAATGACTATGTACACATATTTGACACAAACTCTAACACCATATCATACGGCAAACCATGCTTGACATGGTTGGAAGATGTAGCTATCTGAAAGAAGGATCGGCCCACATACTGCTGGAAGTACAAGTGGCCAATATCCACTGCAGGTGTATCCCCATCAGACGCCACTAAGCCCACTGCTACCCAGCAGTTCACTAGGATTTCAGCCTCCAAATTGAAACCTTTAGGGTACATAGAACAAAACGGGAAGCATTTCCTCAAATGGGAGGGCATATATTGGTAACTCAACAGAAGGGCTGGGCTGGTACTGATCACTTCCTGATGAGGCAGATACCACAACTCACTCCCCGAGATGTTCTTCCAATATATGGCATCAAGTTTCAACATTTGTCCCAGAATCTTGGCACCAAGAGAAGAACCATTTAATCTTGCAACGATGCTTCTGCCAATACCCTCCAACTCCTGATTGCAGTTTGAATTATCAGAACCAAATGCATGCATCCTAAATAACTCCCAAAGCGATTCCTCAGGTAAGCCATCCAAGACAAAGTGCTTCATTGTACCAAGATGCTCTGCAACCTTCAGAGACCTTGTTGTCACCAAAATTGTACTTCCTGAATCCTGATCTCGCACGTTTTAATGGGGAAAGAAAACTCTTCCATCCATGGACATCTTTACATCCTCCTGCACATCATCAAGTACAAGCAAGAATCTCTTCGAGGGGTGAATGATACCATTGGTTAGAAATCTCCGGAGACAACTTAAATCATCAGATCTCATCTCATTTTCAGCAAGGGACCATATTAGCCTCGTAATCAACTTCTTCTCATCGAAGCCATCTGAGGCACACATCCAGATTAGCTGGTCAAAATGATCCTGGACTCTCTTCTCACTTTTGAAAATATGGCGGGCAAGAGTAGTCTTCCCAACACCATCAGTCCCTAGTATCGGCAAAACAGAAACATTATCTGGTCTTGCTCGATCAAGGTCAGGTACATTAGTTATACAACTGACTTGCTCATGGTCACGGGTGGAACTGCTCCTTTTCAAATCAAGCAAGCGGATCAAGTCCATCAGATCTCTCTCACGCCCCACAGTTGTTTGCTCGTCAGCAAAAAAGATCCACTTTTTTATCCAATGATTCATCAATAAACAGCTGTCTCCTATCATGCAATCTCATGTGCTCCATTTGGTCTACTAGACGATCGATCTTTTCTTGGATTTCCTCCATTAAGGTTTCAAAATTTACTGGGGATTCAGATGGAATTGTATTTTCCTTAACTTCGGACTGGAGCTCATATTAATCAAGCTCGTCCAAAAGGTCTTCAGCACAGGAGACTGCATCCTTGGCTTCCTGGAGGAGCCTGGCAACGGCATCATAGTGAACCCACCAGTCCGCAATGTTAACAAGATGGTGCATTCAAGTGAGAGTTCTCTTTTACAGATTATCTCCTTAATTACTCATTGGTTTCGTACTTGGGCTATCCTTCAGAAGCCAGAATTAGGGGATTTGATTGCTGCAGCATGTCAGCAATTAGAGCGAGTGGTCACAGAGTGTTTTATCCAGAAGGATGGGTGACGATCCAGTCTACAGATTGATGGTCTCTAGTATTCTCCGTATTACTTTTATTTCAAATAACTTATGAGTGAGTGTGTGGGTGTAAGTTTTGACTATGTGCATCCTAGAAATACAGAGGCCAGACGGTTGTATCACCTTGATGTACTTAGCTTTGATCAATAAAGCTTCTATTATCTTAAAAAATATGTTCCAACAGAAACAAAAAATTTTTTAGGAATTCACCTAAACTACACCAAAGAAATTCAAAAAATGTTTTACAAAAATGCAAAACGAAACCACATCAAAGTTGAGAAAAGTGAACTAGAAGAAGCCAAAAGCAATCGTGATGAATGCAATTATCGCTACTCAAGTCTGCTCGCCAACTGAGGAACATGAAACATATTCCCCTGATATAGTATTTTCATGTAACCGTAATTCGGAATAAGCAAATCTCACACCAGTTTACATCGATACAGGTTTAGCAATGGATATTTGGAGATGACGGTGCCATCAGCCCATTACCTAGGTCCGTCCGAAGATCAAGAAGAGTCATGCCATTGAGCTCGGCAAGATGTCCATCATCGTTGCTTGTCACATTATCAGAAGCTGAAACCTCTGGTCTCCAGCCTAAAACAATGTTCATGTAGAACAATTGCTCATGCATGTAATTCTCCAATCTCATGGACATATCTTGGAAGTTTAAAATGCATAAGTCCCGGGTTCTTTGATAATTGCACCCCTCAACTTAAATCTCTGCAAATTACCCAGCTGATTGAAGTCATCAGGAATGTGTTGAACACGGCATTCATGAGCATCTACGATTTGTAAATTCTGGAGTTGCCAAAAATATTGAGGAAGCTCTTCAAAAGTACATTCGCTGATATTGAGGTACCGGAGAAGCTTCAGGTTCCCAATGGTCTCGGGTAGAGAGTTCAACTTACAAGACAGGAAACCCAGCATTCGTATTTTGGTAAGCGCTTGAAACCAGTAGTTTGCTGCAGTAGTAACTGTGTTAGAGTCAACACCATGGCACACAATGGAGCGCAGCCCTTTGTAGTTGCATACCCTTCTTAGGTTGGTTTCATTGAGACCACTACTGCCAATTATTGACAGATGGCGAACGCCTTGAGGGATTTTTGTCAGATCAGTATCGCCTTTTACAATGAAGCACTCATGCTCAGAAACCAGTTGTGCCATATCATGGATCAGCTCATGCATGACATACTTGGAATCCGTTGTGCTGCTTGTGTCCTTCTGGAGAAGGGATCGGTGCAGTAGTTCCTCGAAATATTGACATCCATCGCTTTCTAGCTTGCCACCCTTGCAGAACTCAACTAACCCAGCCGCTATCCAACTGTTCACCAGAGTATCTTTGTCAAATCGATGGCCTTTAGGATACATGGAGCAAAACAAAAAACACTTTCTCAGATGGGAAGGTACATAGAGATAACTCAAGCGAAGGATCGGCAAAATGTCATATTTCTCTTGTTTCAGCTCCCACAACTCCCTTCCTGCAATCAAATTCCAGTGCTCTGTGTCCGGCATAGGCTTCAGTAAACGTCCAAGAGTTTCTGCAGCTAAAGGACATCTCTTTAGCTGTGGAATTATACTTTTCCCAATGAGGTTCAATTCTGGATGAACTCTAAAACAATCTGAGCCAAATGCACATGCCTCAAAAAATTCATCAAAAATGGTAGGGGGCAGCCCTTCCAGTCGGAAGTGCTTGTTTTCATTCACCAGATCCGCAATCCTTTGGGACCTTGTCGTCAACAGAATCGCACTTCCTTGTTGGGCAGACTTCAATGGCTCAAGGAAATTGTGCCATCTGTTGTCTTGATTGGCATATACATCGTCCCACACATCATCGAGAACAAGCAAGAACCTGAACTTGACAATACTTTCAGTGAGAATCTGCTGGAGGTTACACAGATTATCAGACTGCATCCAATTTTCAAGAGCAAACTCTATGAACTCCTTAGTTAATCTCATGACATTGAAATCATCCGAGACAGATATCCAGATCCTGAGATCAAAATACCCCTTGACCCTCTCATCGTTGTAAACTTGCTGAGCCAAAGTAGTCTTTCCAACACCACCAATACCAGATATTGCTAACACAGTTACGTTGTCAGATGTACTACATTCTTGATTGCTGCATGATGCCCTGATGGATGCAGAAGGGACACCGCTGTTCCGCCTGTTCCTCTTGCCATCTGAAGCAGTTTCCCCTTTGATTCGCCGCTTGTGTGGCCGTGCAGAGCAGATCTTTACCCCGAGTAACTCGAGCAGCTCATTCACTTCATTCTCCAGATTGCGGACCTTGGATTTGTCATAGAAAGGGCTCATGGCCGGCCTTAGCAGCTTGCCAACCTGATGCGGCTCGGAGCGAGAACGGCGGTCAATGGCACCACCAAGTGTGTTCCTTAGCCAGTTGAGATCATCCAGGATCTCCCTCACCGTGTTGCCACTGGTGATGCTCTGCAAGAAATCATCCCCCGCCGGCTGCTCCGCCTCCGCCGCTGAGCCAAGCGCCGCTGCCGCGTCCGGCGCCAGTTGGAGTTGGTGGTGGTGCTTGAACTCCTCGAGGAGATCGTAGGCGTCGTACACCCGGCCCTTGAGCACGGGGAGGAGCTTGGCCACCTCCTTGTCGTCCTTGACGAAGCTGAGCCACTCGGCGTGGTTGATCAGACCTGGCAGCTGGAGCATGCAGTAGTGTAGCTGCTTCATCTTGATGTCCTCCTCCTTCCACTTCAGCTGCCTCCTCTCCGCCTCGTCCTGCCGCCGCTCCCGCCGGCGCCTCCACCGGGATAACAGTTCCGACGCGGCGGAGAAGGCCGTGCCGAGGAACTCGAACCATTCGTTGGCGTTGGAGACGTGAGACGTCGCGGATACGAACAAGTCCATGGCCGCCGGCCTGAGCATTAGTACAAGCAAAATGGCAGCATGTCAAAGAAATCAACTCGACTGCTAGTGCTAGCTCGAACCCCTACTGTACCTACACCAAACATCAACAAATTGTTTCTTCCACCACCCAAGCTGCAAAAATTCTTGCTTTTGCTCGAATTCCCCCTGCTCTTTGTTGGCCCAGCACCGAAGGTGCGCCCGCGGCCGGGACCTCGCCCGGGACCTCGCGTCCGTGCCCGGGCCCTCGCGCCCGGGGACTCGCCCTCGCGCCCGCGCTCGCTTGCGCTGCGCCCGCTCCCGCGCCCCGCGTCCGCGGCCCGCGCCCCGTGTCCGGGGCCTTCGCCCGGGACCTCGTCCGGGCACGCGTCCGTGCCCGGGCCCTTATCCGGGGCCTCTCCCGGGAAGTCGCCCGCGCGCCGGAACCGTGTCGGGAGGACGAAGAACTCACAGCTGTCTCTCTCTCGATGGAACACACACTCAAGATAAACAGTACACAAGGAATTTCTACGCTACACACCAGCGCACACAACACAGTACTTTTTCCACTTGATTAATCACTTGACACACACTGTTCTGGTCATTCTTCCGCGGTTAAATAGACGACCACGCACGCACGATGCTCCACTATCTCCACGACCCTTGCACTGCACATTGCCTCCACTTAGTGTATACACGCACTCACACCGATCTATCGACGCATGTACTTCGTGTTTCTCTCTAACAGATTAACTAACTTACACGAACACCATATGATTTGGCTAAAACTCATACAAACACATAACAACAAGATTAAGTCTAACACTCTTTTCACTGTGCAAGCAAAGATTACCGGTTGGATTAACCACTTTTCCGCATGTTATTATCCACGACATGCGAAAAATTAATTCAACGCATTGTTCTTAGTATTAAAAAAACCGCGTTGTTCAAGGCAAAATCAAGTGGAATCGTAAGAAAAAAAATCTAGGAAATTAGTTACCTGAGATACATCAGCGAGCCATGGAGGCGCTCGCCCTTATCTTACAAGCGGCTGTTACTTAGGAGTTCATTCGGCAGCGACGAATTAATGAGATGGACGGGTTGACCGCTAGCTAGGTCTACCATCTAGCAGTAGCGGAGAGCAAAAAAAAAGAAAATAAATAAATAACTACTCTGTCGGAGGATGAAACCTCGACGGCGGGAGGTCTGGAGACCCCCCTTTGAGATTCGGCCAGGGGAGTAGTTCTCAGGGGAAGCCGGCGTCAGGGTGTAGAAGAAGGATAGCGAAGGAGATGTAGAAGAAACTGCGGGGTTCGGACCGTCCTCGCGCGGGGTAGACGATGAACAGCGCGCACAAGGAAGCCACGAGGATTTATACAGGTTCGGGCCGCCGGGGCGTAATACCCTACTCCTGTGTGTGTTTTGCTATGAGGTGGATGAATGTGGTATTGTGGTACAAGGTGTATCTAGCTCACGGCCGGAGCCGAAGAAGAAGAACAGTAGCTGTAGGGTGAGCTCGGGGGTGCAGAGCAGAGAGTTGGAAGACGGGGAAGCTCCTGTCTAGTTCAGCCTGTCTTTCTCGGTGGTTTGGATCCTCCCTTTATAATCAAGGGGAGTCCACAGTGCCAGTACACGGAGAGAGAGGTTTCCGGTGAGTTCTCCTGTGCGCACAGGCGCCCACGCCGGAGTTGGAGGAATGTCCAGTCGCCCACGCCCGCCTGCTGTGTCCATGCCGGAGTAGGTCCGCTGCAGGCGGCCGAGTCGTCGAGACGTGAGGATGTGACATGATGTGATGGAGCATGCTGCCGAAGTCAAGAGTCTCTTACTGCTTGGACTTTGGCGTACGCCCTCGCCGCAGAAGTCAACAGGCTTCTGACAGCAGTTGGGTGTCCACGGGGGCCATCCTGGGACGTCCACGCGTGGCAAAGGAGGAGACAGGGGCGACAGGCCCTATCGCCTCGTCATTAATGTAGGTAATTGGGGAGCTGGTTCAGAGCCTGCCAGAGACCGACATGTGGGCCCCGGGCAGGGAGTGAGCCGCTGGCGCCCGGAGGCAAGGCACGGGCCCGAGGCCAAAGAGGCCCCGGGGCCGAGCCAATATAGATTACGCCCCGGGGACGCGCCCGGGGCCGATGGAGAGGGCGCCCCGGGGACGAGCCCGGGGCCGAAGGCGTTACCGCCCCGGGGACAAGCCCGGGGTCAATAGAGCGGTGCCGCCCCGGGATGAGCCCGGGGCCGGTGGAAAGGGTCCCCTCCGGGGACCTGCCGTGGCCGAAGACCCACGCGTCCCCAGGGCATGTGGGACCCCCAGTCCCATTTCGCCGACAGTGGCCCCTGGCCCCGTTGCTCGGCCGGAGCCGCTCCGGGCAGAAACGGGGCCACGTCTTTGAAGAAACAAGGGGACGCTGGGTCCGCCTGGTCCAAGTTGAGCTGGTAGAGCTTGACATCTTTGCTGCTTTAGATGGGTTATACGCCCGGGACTCGGGCGCCGCCGTCGAGTTGTTCGCAGCAACCCTCCGGCCGGAGATCACGGCAGCAGACGGGTGCGTCATCCAATCGGAGGGCGCCAGCGAGCCTGCCGCCGACGAGGACTCCAGCGCCTGGTCCGAGATGGAGGCGCGGGAGAAGGAAACACTCTCCCGAGAGGAAAGCGTCTGGACCCAAGAGGCCGGGCTCGCGTCTCGGGGGTGTGAGTTCGCCGCGCGCGAGGAAGTCGTGGCAGTTTGCGTGGGAGTCGCGGTAGTTCGCGAGGAAGTCGCGGTAGTTCGCGAGGAAGGCGCGGGAGGCCGTGGTCGAGTCCGCTGCCCCGGAGGCAGGGTTCTTCGACCGCGGCGACCATCTCGTAGAGCTGATGCCTGATGAAGAGTTTGAGGAAGACGCCGGTTTCCTTCTGACGCCATGCGCGAGCGCCTTCGGGGCCCGGGGGCCCTCCATGCCCCCGAGCGCCCTCCTTCTGACGTCGCCCGGGGTTTGGTCCGAAGGAGGCCAGCGACCTCTCCCCGTGTGACGGCGTCTCCGGGCCTTGCTCGCGTTTGTGCTCCGGTTTTGCCTGTCTTGTAAAGAGAGATATTTGCATATATATATATATATATATATATATATATATATATATATATATATATATATATATATATATATATATATATATGACGACGTTTATATTTTCGTACCTTGGCTTATTGCATCGTTCATTGGCTGCTGGCGTTCGGGGCCTCGCATCCGGGAACGCCGAGTACCGGGTGTCGTCCGACAGCGAGACCCGGCAGATGCGAACAGCCGTTGCGCCTGAGGCCCCTGTCCGGGCCTGGTGCAGCCGCCTGCCCCGGGAGCTCAGTCCCCGGGGGCTGCGAACGCGTCAATCGCCCGCCCCGGGACCCGGTTCCCCGGGGCGCGAGCCCCCGGGCGCGAGCCTTGCAGGTTCGGCCCCTGCCCGTCTTCCGGATCCGGGGGCCCTCCGTGCCCCCGGGCCCCGTTGGCCTAGGGAGCACAGCGATGCCGCGACGACAAGCTATACATGATGAACCGTGAGGGCACTTGGCTCGTGCCCTTGTCCATTCCATGCTGCGAGCCGTTGCGTCTACCACCTCCTAGGGGCCCCTTCGCGGTCGCGACCGTGCGGAGGAAAGGATTGCGCATAAGGAATCTGCCCCCTAGCAGCGGAAAAAACCGAGCCCGAAGCCAACCAGAGCGGGACACCGCAAGCCGGGGCTTAGACGATGTCCGGGGTTTAGCAGATGGGATACGGTAGCTCGTTGGTAGGGAACAGATGCTTACGCGCAACACCCAGCCACCGCAAGGGCGCGACCCGATTATGCCCCCAGGGGGGAGATCGCCACGATAGCGACATAAGGAAGGATAAGGGCACGAGCCCGGAAACGATAATAAAATTATTACTATGGAAAGCGAATACACATGGGCCCGGCCTCGGTCAGCGCTGAGGTTAAGAGGCACTTACAGGATGTGCTTTCAGATAATATGTGTGAAGACGCTCCCAGGCTTACCGAGCCCGGTTGGGAAGTTCCGACCACCAGGGAGGGGCCTTCCCACGTGGGGAAGATTTCATTCCGACCCGTAAGAAGATACGGCGGAGATTCGAACCCCAAACCTGAAGTGATCGGGCCCGAACCTGACGCCAAGGATAGCGCTTGAGGCCTTGCTGGTAACGAGCGACCCGGAGCGGAGCGCGCCACCCTCGTTCCTCAAGGAAGTCGAGGTTGTCGAGCTGCATATTTGTCGTGGTTGATGTTTGTTGATGTAGCGCTGTACCCGAGAGCCGAAGGAGAGGTCTGGCGACAGAACGGCTTCGGCCCGATACGCCAGGAAGAAACGGAGTCTCCCCGGGCGCCCAGCTTGATGTGGTATGAACCGTCCCCAGATCCGCCGGGGAAAAGTCTACTTCTACACATAGTGAACTTTGAGAGCGTCCAGTTCGTTCCCTTGTCCACCCCATGCTATGAACGCAACACATGGGAAACGACGAAAGGAACGAGACCGGGGAGGATATTAAAAACATTGCTTATGTAAAATGTATATACATGGGGGCCCAGGCTAGCGCTGAGTTTCCGGAGAAGTCCAGAGCTGGCCCGGGTTTACCCAACTTACAGCATGTTTATACAGACGGATTTGTGAAGATATTTGAAGTGCCTAGGAATGGAGCTCAGACTCGCTTCCCTCGCGAGCCTCGAGGCTGAGGAGAGGCATGGGCTCGGGACCCGGGGGCCCCGGCCAGCTCTAAGGATATGTGTCCGGGACCCGGGGGCCCCAGACTGAAATACGGTTTTGATATTAGCCGGGTTCCGGGGGCCCGGGCTTGAATATGGGATGTGAGACGACCTTCCGGAAGCATTCTCGCCGGGGCGGTGCTATCCGGGCTTCGCGCCCTATTCCAGGTGTCGCGTTCCTAGGCTTGCACTCGCCTTGGCAAGGCCGCCCTGGTTCGGCACCCTGGCGTCGGGGCCGGGGCACGGACTCGGGAATCCGCGCCTCGGCTCAATACGTGTCCGGGACCCAGGGCCCCGGACTGAAATATGACTGGTATGTTTGATATGTGCCCGGGCACAGGGGCCCAGGTACGGATACAGATCATGTCGGGACAACTTCCCCGGACCCGCCCTTGCCGAGACAATGCTGTCCGGGTACTCGCGCCATATCAAGGGTATTCCGGCTCGGGAGCGGGATTCGGACCGTCCGCCTAAGGGCCGGACGGTCCGAGTCGCTACAACCGGACCGTCCGTCGACGGTTCGGACCGTCCGAACCGCTTCGAGCGCGCTTGGCCCGTTTCCGCCTCTGCCCGGACTCGGGCTCAGCTCCCTCGGACTCAGGTCCCTTGAGGGGGAGCGAGCTCTCCGTGACCGGCCCGGGGGGAGATATGCGCCCGGGAGCCAGGGGCTCCGACCGGGGGAAGGTACGCGCGCCCGGGAGCAAAGCTCCGACCGGGACTTAATACGCGCGCCCGGGAGCCAAAGGGTTCGACCGGGGCTGGATACGCACCCGGGAGCCAAGGGCTTCGACCGGGGGAAGTATGCGCGCGCCCGGGAGCCAAGCTCCGACCGGGGCTGGATACGCCCCCGGGAGCCAGGGGCTCTGACCGGGGGGAAGTATGCGCCCGGGAGCCAAAGGCTCTGACCGGGGCTAGATACGCGCGCCCGGGAGCCAAAGGCTTCGACCAGGGCTAGATACGCCCCCGGGAGCCAGGGGCTCTGACCGGGGGGAAGGTACGTGCGCCCGGGAGCCAAGCTCCGACCGGGACTTAATACGCGCGCCCGGGAGCCAAAGGCTTCGACCGGGGCTAGATACGCCCCCGGGAGCCAGGGGCTTCGACCGGGGCTTCATACGCGCGCCCGGGAGCCAAAGGCTTCGACCGGGACTTAATACGCGCGCCCGGGAGCCAAAGGCTTCGACCGGGGCTTAATACGCGCGCCCGGGAGCCAAAGGCTTCGACCGGGGCTAGATACGCACCCGGGAGCCAAGGGCTTCGACCGGGGCTTCATACGCGCGCCCGGGAGCCAAGCTCTGACCGGGACTTAATACGCACGCCCGGGAGCCAAAGGCTTCGACCGGGCTCGGCCTACTGCCGCTCCTCGAGGCGTTTGGCCAAGCGCTGGACGGCACGGCACTCCGTAAGGTCGTGCCGGTCCGTCTGGTGGAAAGCGCACCATCCCCGGGCCATTACCGGCGGCGGCGGCGCACGTGTGGCCCTTTGCCGCTTACCGCCGCCGTCGTCGTCCTCGTGGGCGATGTCGCCCCGGGGGCTGTCCGCAGCATCCAAGGCGGAGCTCTCGGCGGCCGCCTTGGCCTTCTGGCGCTTCCTCCTGTTCCGGCGAGAGGCGGAACGCGAGGATTCGCTGGCTCCTGCATGACCGCCGGCGGTAATCAGGCGATGGGCCGTACCTACAAGGTCGGCGACTTCGCCTTGCCACCGCCTTTCCCGGCCGCTGCCCCCGGTGGAAGCCGGGGGGTGGCGCAGGAGAGCTTTCGCCGCCAGGAGGGCTTCCTGCGGCGTCGCCGGCTGGATGTCTTGATGGTGGCGCGCCGTATAGCGGCGCGCCTGTTCACGCCTCACGAATGAGGCCGCGGCGGATCTAGCCGGGCACTTACCGGCTCCCTCCGCAAAGGGAGGTGCCGAGGCCGCTCGACCAGGCCGCCACTGGGTGAAGTCGGCCCGTGCAGCGCGTACCGCGCGCCCCTAGGAAGATGTGGGGGAACGCGGCGAGCTTGCCAGAGGGCTAGTATTGTCCGGCGGGGTGAAGCCGCCGGACTCGTCGTCGGAATCCTGCTGATGATGATGGCCGGACGCCATGGAGTGTGCCGGTGTCGCCAGCGTACCACCTGAAAAGGAAACTCCCCCTACCTGGCGCGCCAGCTGTCGGAGGATGAAACCTCGACGGCGGGAGGTCTGGAGACCCCCCTTTGAGATTCGGCCAGGGGAGTAGTTCTCAGGGGAAGCCGGCGTCAGGGTGTAGAAGAAGGATAGGCGAAGGAGATGTAGAAGAAACTGCGGGGTTCGGACCGTCCTCACGCGGGGTAGACGATGAACTACTCCCCTGGCCGAATCTCAAAGGGGGGTCTCCAGACCTCCCGCCGTCGAGGTTTCATCCTCCGACAGCTGGCGCGCCAGGTAGGGGGAGTTTCCTTTTCAGGTGGTACGCTGGCGACACCGGCACACTCCATGGCGTCCGGCCATCATCATCAGCAGGATTCCGACAAGATCTTCGCCGCGGTCGAAGAACCCTGCCTCCGGGGCAGCGGATTCGACCACGGCCTCCCGCGCCTTCTCGCGAACAACCGCGACTCCCTCACACACGCCGAACTCACCCCCGGGACGCGAGCCCAGCCTCTTGGGCCCAGACGCGTTCTCCCCGGGAGAGTGTTTCCTTCTCCCGCGCCTCCATCTCGGGTCAGGCACGGGAGAACTCATCGGCGGCGGATTTGGTGGCGGCCTCCAAACGGACGACACAAGGATTTATACAGGTTCGGGCCGCCGGAGCGTAATACCCTACTCCTGTGTGTGTTTTGCTATGAGGTGGATGAATGTGGTATTGTGGTACAAGGTGTATCTAGCTCACGGCCGGAGCCGAAGAAGAAGAACAGTAGCTGTAGGGTGAGCTCGGGGGTGCAGAGCAGAGAGTTGGAAGACGGGGAAGCTCCTGTCTAGTTCAGCCTATCTTTCTCGGTGGTTTGGATCCTCCCTTTATAATCAAGGGGAGTCCACAGTGCCAGCACACGGAGAGAGAGGTTTCCGGTGAGTTCTCCTGTGCGCACAGGCGCCCACGCCGGAGTTGGAGGAATGTCCAGTCGCCCACGCCCGCCTGCTGTGTCCATGCCGGAGTAGGTCCGCTGCAGGCGGCCGAGTCGTCGAGACGTGAGGATGTGACATGATGTGATGGAGCATGCTGCCGAAGTCAAGAGTCTCTGACTGCTTGGACTTCGGCGTACGCCCTCGCCGCAGAAGTCAACAGGCTTCTGACAGCAGTCGGGTGTCCACGGGGGGCCATCCTGGGACGTCCACGCGTGGCAAAGGAGGAGACAGGGGCGACAGGCCCTATCGCCTCGTCATTAATGTAGGTAGTTGGGGAGCTGGTTCAGAGCCTGCCAGAGACCGACATGTGGGCCCCGGGCAGGGAGTGAGCCGCTGGCGCCCGGAGGCAAGGCACGGGCCCGAGGCCAAAGAGGCCCCGGGGCCGAGCCAATATAGATTACGCCCCGGGGACGCGCCCGGGGTCGATGGAGAGGGCGCCCCGGGGACGAGCCCGGGGCCGAAGGCGTTACCGCCCCGGGGACAAGCCCGGGGTCAATAGAGCGGTGCCGCCCCGGGATGAGCCCGGGGCCGGTGGAAAGGGTCCCCTCCGGGGACCTGCCGTGGCCGAAGACCCACGCGTCCCCAGGGCATGTGGGACCCCCAGTCCCATTTCGCCGACATACTCCATTCTAAATATAAAGAGTTCTAACATTTAAATCTTGTTTCACTACATAAAAATTTTTAGTATTATTTATATCACTATTTATCTCAACAATTACTTCTTATTTAAATTTATTTCTTTCTTACCCCACTCTTCCACCTCCACTCATTCCAAATTTATTGGGAGGCACCAAATTTTTTTTCTTAACCTTAATCTCTCCTAAATAATCTCGAAATCCTTATATTTTAAAACAAAAGGAGTAGATAAGATTACGCTATTCTTAAAAGTGGGCTAAGTGGAAACGTCATAGTTAGTTCAAATGAGATTCATTAAAATATCGTTCTTTTATTTCTCCTAAATTAAAATAAGTTTGTTCTTTTTTCTTAGTTTGACTAACCAAAATGCCCCTAACTGGGTTGATCAAACCTGAAGTTTATGAGGTGGCCAAGCTGCTCTATCTCTCTCGTTCACTCTCTCGTCACCCGCCACTGAGCCTGGCTACCACCCGCGCTCTGCTAATTCCAGTTTGCCACCGCCAGCTTGAGGTCGATCCACCGGCGCCGTCTTAAACCTAAAGTTTATAAGGTGTGCCTCGCCGTCTCCGCCGCCCCCTTACTCGTCGTCCTCCACCGGCGTTCTTCACCGCCGGTGCCATCTCTATCCTCCGCCATCCCCTCTTCCCGTACGGTGTGCCTCGCTGTCTCCGCCGCCCCCTCACTCATCATCCTCCACCGGCGTTCTTCACCGCCGGTGCCATCTCTATCCTCTGCCACCCCCTCTCCCTCGCCATTCTTCACCACTCTATCTGTCTTCGTCTCCATCGCTTCTCCAACTTCGGCAGAGTCTCTGCTTCGCTGCAGTTCATCAAGTTTCTCAGGATAAGAGATTCAGAGCGAGGTATGTTAGTTTGTCTCTATTGGTTTATGACATTCTGTGGATTTGTTCTTGAATTTTTTTTTAAGTATAATTTTCTTAAACTCTGTACTGCAATCTAGTAGATACTAGTAGAAACCCTGCACCTTCCCTCAGGAATTTGTAGAATAAAATCGAGCTAAAATATTGTTTGTGGATAGATACTTTAATGTATTTATAATTGATATGTTAAAAACGTGAAAACCCCACATCTCTGCACTGCATTTTTTTCTTAGAAGCAATCGGTAAAATGTTAAAAATATGGTTCTTTATCCAGTTTGGTATAATAAAAAATCAAAATTGCACCTGTACGGGTAAAATCATGGGGTATGGACCAATGCAAGTAATATGACCAATGCAGGAAATGATTAGATATCATGTCTCATAAATTATACTTGAAGGATAATTAATTTTTTTCAAATAATTCAACCACTGCTTTTGCAATTGTGTACTAATATTGGTAATCAATTATTCTGATCTTATATGCTAAGATTTTCTATCTTATTCTACATGCAGTATTTTGTTTTCTCTCATGTCGACCTCATTAGCTAAAGCTCCAGAAGGGGGGCATATTAAAGAGGTTGTTGCATAGGGGCCTTCAGGATGCTTATCATCAAAGTCTTTGGTTGCAAAGCAAAAGTTAGTGGCATTGAACCCTCCGGAAGCAAAGCGAAGACGATCACCTATTGTAATGCCATTGGTCAGGTCTCCAGGAGTGAGGCAAATGATTTCCATCAACTGTTGAGGTAATTGTTGGTAAATGCAGCCAATTTGCTAACTGGAAGCAATATCTTCATGAGCAAAACAAAAGTAAAGTAAAGAATGAGTTTACTAGATATCTCGAAGATATTCCTCAAGAAAATGATTTCCCTGAAGATAATTTTGACATACTCCTGTGGTGGAGGGTAAATTCAAACAAGTATCCAATACTGTCACAGATGGCACATGATGTGTTGGCTGTCCTTGTCTCTTCAGTTGCATCGAGTCACCTTTCTACTGGATCAAGAATCATCAACGACTATAGGAGTAGACTGGCCAGTGAAACCGTGGAGGCATTGATTTGCCTTCAAGATTGGATGAGAGCAGATGGTATGGAGCCTACCTTAATTGTGTATGCATTGCTATTTATATTTCTGGTCCATAAACTTTATTTATGTTAAACTTTTCATGTTTTAGGCCTTGGTGATCCCTATTCAATTGAAATTGACACTGTTGAGGGTGATGATGTCAATATGCAACTGTCATATTCTACCTGAAAGGCAAGTGAATAGTTCTAAACTTGTATTCTAGATTAACTGAAACTAAAATGCACATTCATTAGACCAATATATACTTTAGAACTTCTGGGTAAGTTTTATTTATTACTCATGTTATGATGTCCTGATTTTAATTATTGATCCATAGGTTCTAGAAGTTCCTAAGATCTGTCCTAATTTTAATTATTGATCAATAGGTTCTAGAAGTTCCTAAGATCTGCCCAATTCGATCAGGGCACGTTTTAATTAATTGCTAAGAGTGTTACTGATTTTGCAACACTCTCATGCATTATGCAGGTAAAAAGTTGTTTAGATTAGAGGCTGGGAACTGCAGGATGAGAAGTAGAGGTCTTATTTTGTTTGTGATTGATCAACCTGGTTATATTTGCTTGTACTGGATTTGAGCCTTGTGGAATATTTTCAGTGGCACATCTATTTTTTGTTGTTATTTTTAAATTTGAGCTTGGGAATTGTTCAGTGGAATATGAACCTTGTACTAGTTCTAGTACTTCATGTCCAAACTAGAGCAACTTCTGTTATTAACTGTCTTGTGTTATTCTGGTGTTTCTAGGGGTAGTAACAAGGGGAAAGAAATTGCAACAGTTTCTTTGTTTATGTGTGTGCTTCTTTGCTGCTTTCCTTTGTGCTGTTGGTGAGGTGAGCTAGAGGTGCTGCCTGTGTGTGCAGTATGTATGCGGCCAGCCGGCCATGCAGGACCCGTCTGCAAGCCGCCGTGCTGTAACAGGCATGCGGACGGGCTCGTTCTCTGCCCGCTACAACCATGCAGACCGCGCGGACACGACGCGGCCTGCCTGCAACCGCACCGCTTGCTTTCCCAACCGCTGAGCCGCCTAACGCCCGTGGCAAACCCTAACCCTAGCTTTTGTTTTGGTGGCCAGGATCTCCGTCAGCATCCATCTCGACCGCCATGTTGCTTGGGATGTCACCGTCAGCACCGAAGCACCATATCGCAGGGACAAGCTACAATTTGATTCAGATGTTGGTGCATAGTAGTACTCATCCAGCTACATTCTCTCTCTATTATTCTTTGGGGCTAAATTATAGGCCCTTGCTATGCAAGGAGACCATGGCCTATAACAATTCATTATCAGTTGGACGAGTACTTATTTTTAGAAGTTATATGGGGACAATACCAAACCCACATTTTTCTTTTTTACCTATACCTTTTTGCCGAAAAGCTACTTAGGGTAACGTTTAGAACTGCTAACTTTTATAGTCTCAAAGATGGATATGATCTCTTATATGTGAATTCTAATGTTTTATGAAGGATCTACAATTTAACGAAGTCCCAATCTACATGTTGACCAAAGAAAGTCTCAATCGTCTATTAGTAGGTGTTCTCTTTATCCATGCATCGTTGTCTGCTTCCATGGGTGGCGTGCTGTGCCCATTACGGATCTATGTGCAATAGAACCCTAGTATCTAGACAATGTTGCTTGCCAGTTTAGACTCGATTATTTGTACCATATGCCCCTTTAGCAAGCATAAGTACCACTATTCATAATTGGAGTTATGTATGCCTATTGACACACTTGTTATGTCTATTGCAAGAAGATCCATGTCAACTCCTATTTGATTCCTGTTATGGACAGTTGGTGGAAAACCTTCATCAGGTCTTTTGTCTCAATTATGTGCAACCTTCGGCCTAGTAGCAATTGTCTTCCTCACGAAGAGTGAGAACACAAAAATGGCCAATGGTTGCTCATAATTGAGGCAAAAGGCTGAATTAATGTTTTTCCACCAATTAGGCATTGGGGACTTTCCATAACGGGAATCAAATAGGAGTTGACATGGGTTTCTTGCGGTGGCCTAACTGGTGCCCAATAGGCATACGTAACTGCAATATCAATAGTAGTCCGTATGCTTGTAAAAGGGGCATATGGTACAACTTGGTCCATTCAAATTGTCAAGAAACACGGTCTGGGTGATAAGGTTCTACTACACATAAATCTGATCCGTAGTAAGCGCGACATGCCTCCATGCCTACCGCAACTGATGGATACAAAGAATGCCCAATTGATATAGAGGAGGATTGGGATTTTGTTTGATTGATGTGTAGAATGGGGCTTTGTAGGGCCTCCATTAAACATTAGAATCCACACATCTGAAATAATATGCATCTTCTAGTGTGTAAAAATTAGTAGTCCTAGGGGGTATGTTTGCTAGAGCTCTGAATCTGGAATGGATATGAGTTGTGGAGCTGAAAAAGATAGCTCCACCCTTCCCATGCATTTCCTTGAGTAGATTCATCTGCTTTGCTTTTTTAAAAAAACTTTTAAAGAATTTAATAGCATTTTGGTTGGGATCTAACTCCATCCGACAAGGATCAAGGAGCCAGAGCCCTGCCAAATAGGCCCTAAACATGGTATCTCCATGATTAGCTTTTCAGCGGAAGGATGTCAGTAAGAAAGAAAATGTAGTGCAGTATTTTGGCGTCATATAACTTCTTTAAACAAGTACACATCTAACATATAATGAAATGCATAGGCCATGGTACATAAAGGCGAATGATTGGTCCCCCACCAATTGAAAGTGTTTAAAGTGATCACACCAGTCCTGGAATGAAACTTGCCCACCGACTTTCCATGCATGCATAAGAAACATTAAACTCTTTGGATACGATAGAGGGGAAGGATTTAACTCATGGGTGGGCGGGATATTCTTCAAAGAATCCATCAAGAGGCAATCCTAAAAGTTTATACAAGTCAAATAATGTGATAGTCCACTCACCATGGGGAAAAGGAAGCTATTAATATGCCGATCTCATCTCTCTATTAGAGATTTCAGCATACTTAGGGATGCAAAATATGTGCCAAGGGAAAAAATAGATCCACATATATAATCCGTTCTCTTTTCGGGCCACACAAAGTAAAGAATGATCGCGAAGGATGTCTTTGCCCCATTCTACATGTGGGTCGGAGCGGACTCAATGTTATAGTTTTCTCAACCGAGACCCTCTGACACTATCTTGTAGCTTAGCGTGGAAGTTGTGCGGGGATGAAAACAACAGCTGTTAAAAGATAGGGCCTGAGTTACAACTACGAACTATTGGTAATTTCACCCCTAGTCAACTTTTGTTCAAGGATGATAGCATTAACCAGATCGCTTGTTTCGTATTCATATTGTTGTATTTGCACCGCCCTAGAAAGCCGTAATGTATATGTCGTTGTAGATTATAGTAGACTGAGCCTCTGCCATACACATTTTTTCTAAAAGAACTATGGGGATAAATATGCATGCAGTTTTAAGATTGGGAGCAAGGGAGTAAAAGTAAGCTTGTGAAATTTTAACATGTAACCCCTAACAAAAAAAATTGCTATCATTATATAACATACCAGAACAGCAATAAAATTGCTAATAATTCTAATCATGGGAGAAACTCATTGTTCTATACAAGTGTGGTATACCATATATTTGTAATAAACAGTACATCAGCTAATACTCATCCAATGAATAAAGAATAACAGCACATTCCCGGACAAAAACAACTGCGGTAAAGAATGAACTAGCTGCGCCTTGATTCATCGTAGATGTGTCCGGCGACGTCTGAACGTTTACAAGTTCCATTAACATTTCTGCCGTCACATTCCTTGGATAAATCTTGTACTATGTGCACATGCATGCATGCAGATGATTGATACCTAACACCTAGAGATCATCAGCTAGCAGATATTCTGACAGTAGGATTATTACAAGCGAAAAGCTGGTCGGTGTCATATATTTAGATCTAAACCGCGTGTTACCAGTACTAGAGATGCTAATTTACAACTTAAAAGAGGAAAAAAGGACTTCTTTTTGTAAAGTTCCCTGAGCACACGGAATCTGTTAAAGCATGTGCATGGTTTAGTTTAGAAATCGTTTGTTGTTATTGATAACTATTACTTTGGTTAAAGTCTTTTAAGTTTAACTACCGAATACCGAATTTTGGAAAAAGCAAAATCAAAAAATAAACTAAAAATCAAACTAACCGTCAGTTCGGTTTCGGTTTTCTTTCTTTTTGTTAAAAATGCCAACCTCTAGTCATCACTCTGGGAATGATTATCATGGTCCGAAAAAAACACTTTGTTCACACCATTGGAAAGGTTTTCTTCCATTCATGCAGTCTTCGGGCCGATAATACCACTGCACAGATAACTTTGGCTTTTTGCCATGATGAGGTCTAATGGTCAAAATTTTGGCCACATAGGAAGGCGTTGATATCTCTGCCGGTCTCATCAAAACACAATCACCAGCTGGAAGAAAATGCGAGCATCAAACAAATGACAACAAAATATTCAAGGAGACTAATGTAGCATCCCCCACCAGTGCTACCCTACCACCACCACCCCACCAATGATGTTGTTCGAAATATGCCCAAGGTAAAAACACCAATCCCAGATCAAGGACAACTAAGACCCACCAACTCCACCTGAATACGCCCTCATAAAATATAGTAACATTTTTAACACAAGAAAATATGTTATAAAAATATATTCAATTTTAGATTTAATGAAACTAATTTATTGTGGTAAATGTTGGTATATTTTTTATAAATTTAATTAAATTTAGAGTAGTTTGACTTTAATCAAAGTCAAAACGAATTATAATCTGAAACAGAGGGAGTACTATTCATTATTAGCTATTGATTTCTTGCTTTAGTCAACAGGAGGTAATCTTCACTCTGCTCCCTGAACACATGCACCAATTGGCAGTTGAAACCGGTTCAATTGATTAGAGGACTTCAGGTAAATTGTGAAAGGGAAAAAAAACACAATTATTTATTTGAATCCTTATTTTTTACAGTACATCTTGGCAGTAATAAACCACCATTTTCACCATTGCATTTCACAGAACTTGTCTTCAACACACACAATGCCGTCGCACCACTAACCTAGCTAACTTAAGCAAACGGAAATTCCAATGGTATCTCCGTGGTGTGAACTTACTGTCAATCTACCATGCGTGCGAGATACAATCAAACAAAAGAATTGTGATAGAATGTGATGAATCAATGGCGAAAGGCTAGCTGATTGTGAATTGGAGTAATACTATCAGTGGCCGCCTCTGGTTTTGCCACAGCCCATGATCTCCGGCGGGAGCTCGCCGACGCGCTCGACGCCCTCCTCAAAGACGACGCCCATGCCCATGAAGAAGTGCGCCTCGATGTGGCAGTGGAACGCCCACACGCCGGGGTTGTCCGCCCGGAACCGGAGCGCCGTCCACCCGAACGGGTGCACCGCCACCGTGTTCTTCATGATGGGGTCCTTGAGGTTGTACGTCGCCGGGTGCACCGCCGGGTCGAACCGGCCGGCGCCGTAGCCGAGCACCCAGAAGTCATGGCCGTGGAGGTGCCACGGATGCGTCTCGCTGCTGTTGGGCCCCAGCATGTTGGCGTTCTGCAGCACCACGTCGACGACGGAGCCGAACCGGAGGCGGTACAGCCCGTCGCTGGTCGTCGCGTTGGGGTTCTTCTGCACGGCGTACACGTCGTAGCCGGCGTGGTCGTACGTCTCCGGCGGCGGCCGCTCGTCGTAGGCGCCGAGGAGCCCGCGCTTCATGGCGACGAGGTAGGGCGTGTGCGGCAGCGTGAATGAGACGTTGTTGAGCGCCCACTTGATCCGGCCGTCGATCTTGTTCTGCGTGTTGAGAAGCAGGATGGTGCGGTCGGAGCTCACCGGCGGCGCCACGACGTGCGCCGGGTGCGCCACAGTGGCGAGGCTCTGGCGGACGCGGTAGGCGGTGTCGTTCCAGGCCGGGCCGGCGGGCGGCGGGGTGGGCGGCCGGGCGCGAGGGCTGGAGCGGCCGCCGTAGTAGCTGAGGATGGCGGTGCCGGTGGGCGTGCCGGGCTTGCGGCTGACGACGTTGGAGGCGAGCCAGTAGTTGCGGTTGGGGTCCTGGTTGGCGGTGACCAGCACGGAGTAGGTCTCGCCGGAGTAGATGTTGAGGTTCTTCACCACGAACGGCTTCACGTAGTGCCCGTCGGCCTCCACCACCGTCATTTCGTGGCCCTGCATACAGCATTTATTAACACGTTAATCCGTTAATAACCATGGATTAGAGCTAGTAACTAGCTAGTTGATCACTGTGTTAGTTCTGTTAATTCATTGGATACATCATAACCGTCCGATCGAAATCCAACGCTGTGCATTCATATACCAGAAGACGTATGCCTACTATATTTGTATAGGTCTAGTAATGCCTATCCAAGTTCATATGCTCCCTCTAGTTTAAAAAACAAGTCGTGTCGTTTTAGATTTTTTTAAGTCAATATTATGCAACTTAAACTTGACTTACATAAGTGTACAATATTATGAAAGTTATTGTTATACAAACTTGAATATATTATTTGTATATACCAAAACATATATTTTAAATGATTTATATGGTTGAAGTTAATTCTCATGGACATTATAAAATGACTTGTTTTTTTTGCTGGATGGAGTATTTAGTAATTTTTTTTTAGAGGAAGTTCATTTAGCACTAGTAATATTACCTTGCAGGAAAATAATCATGCATGTCTGCTTGTTTCACGACATGGGTGAGCTAGCGTTCGAATGGGGTGAAACAAATCTTACCATTCTTATTTCAATTCAGTATATTCTGAATGTAGTTATCGACGAGATTTAGTGTCTTGAATTTTTCAGTTTCATAACTCGTGGAAACAATTCTCCAACGCAAGAGGTGAAGCCGTGAACGTCGATGCAACTTTTCAAGACAACTAATTAACTCGATCGATTTCTTGTACTATATATTTGCCTCTTGCACTCTTGTTGCTTGGAATTAACCGTAAACTAGACATTATTAGGTGAGGGCTTTATCGGAAAGAGTCAAAACGATCGGCTATATTATTCAAACCAGCTGCGCCTTGTGCAGTTGGTTATGCCTTGCCTCGAAGCAATTCAAACGAAATCACGATGAAGATCATCTTGTGTCAGGCTAGAATAATCAACTTGTCCACCGGTAAGCACATGCCAGCATGTAGGAGCCGACATGTGTTCCACGAAATTAACAACGGAATTCTCTCTTACTACGCGCCAATCAAGGCCATGAGATTTAATCCAAGCTACTAGGTGATTAACGTTCACTCTGCAATTAAGTTAAGTTGCTTAATGACAGGGTTAACGGCTCAAATTCAGTATTATATACTACATCATATAAAAAAGCATGTAATCTTAAAACCTCAAACAAGCACTAAAATTATACTCCCAACACCAGATTAAGCAGAACCCTGGACAAAATATGAAATGATCTAGTTTAATTTCTAACTAAAGTTTGTTGATTTAAGTGTAGTAGGTACAGCAAATGCCAAGAGAAACTAGACAGATATATATATGTCGTCACTAGAGTCTGCTGCAAGAATATTATTTCCTCATTTTGGATGGTATTAATTAGTAGCTAGTACCAGTAAGCTTCTTCTCATGAAACTCTTGTGTCATTTTGACGTTTTGAACTTGCGGTAGGTGGAGCCCGGAAATTTATCAACTCCTACCTCTGTTCTACTACGAAACTACATGCCCTCTTTCCCCAGCTAGCTACTAGAAGAATACCAGCTAGAGCCAAGAACGCTCAACACGTACGTACAGGAAGAAAATTCCTGCAGTTTATTTAGTACTAGCAGCCATTTCCATTCAGTTTCAAGTTAGCGTGCATGCAACTATGCAAAGCCAACTTTCTTCGAGATTACGAATTGATTAAATTAACAGGACGGCCACTTGACAGATGCGCCCAAAGAAGACCGACAAGGTAGCTAGAATACTAGTAAAATGGCGTGGAACACGGTGATGCTGTTGCAGCCGAGATTGCAGGGCAAAGCGATGCTGCACGCTAGCTTCTGACCGTGCTCCGGGGCCCGTGCCAATGTGCCGGCATGTGACCGTGAATCCTACCCACGAACTAGCTGCCGCCGCCGGCCACGGTGACCAACATTCCCGAAGACTTCGCCGCCGTTGACCCCCGAGATGTGCCACCTAATTACGTACTTACGTGTCTTAATTAATCTATCATTAATTACCATCTAATGTCGACGTAAATTGCGTACTCGAACATGGCTAGCGTCTGTTGTAGTTAGTAGTGCTAGCTTAATTAGTTTGATGGGGAGATGGTGATAGTTGCACGCGTACGTACCTCGATCTCGAAGCTGAGGGCGGAGAGGGACGTGACGCTGGCGATGCGGAAGCGGTACGTCTTGCCGGGCACAACGGCGAACACCGGCGGCGCGCAGTCCGGGTGCGACACGTTGCACGACGCCGCCGTCGTCGGCGCCGACGAGCAGTTGACGAACCGTCCCCGGCCGTTGATGAGCAGCGACTGCGGCTCGCCGACCCAGACCATGGGCACGGAGGCGAGCCCGGCGGCCTGCTCGTAGGTGCTCTTGTGCCACCAGTCGTTGAGCAGCACGGTGTGGTCCTTGTCATAGGCGAACGGCTCCGGCTGGCCGCCGGGCGGCACCTCGACGACGATCATGCCGTTGAGCCCCGCCGACCGCTGCATCCCGTAGTGGGCGTGGTACATGTACGTGCCGGGGCGGTCGACGACGAAGGTGTAGGTGAAGGTGTCGCCGGGGAGGATGGGGCACTGGGTGACACCCTCCGTGCCGTCCGCCCACGGCGTGCCGATCTGACGGATGCCGTGCCAGTGGATCGCCACGTTCTCCGTCAGCAGCGAATTCTTGACGGCGACCACGATGGTGTCGCCCTGCACCGCGCGGATGGTCGGGCCGGGGGTGTGGCCGTTGATGGTGACGGCCAGCTTGCGGACGCAGTCGGGGGAGGTGAACTGGTAGCCGATGTCCCAGTCGTGGCGCCGCGTCGCCGCGGAAGCGACGCCGAAGAGCGCGGCGGCTAGGAAGAGGCTGCAGAGGAGACGCCGCGCCGCCATGCTCCGGCTAACTAGCTGCTTGCTTGAATGGCTTGATGGGGATGAATGGTACGTTGGCCCTCGGAGCCTTGAGCTCTGCATATATAGTCTAGCTCCGTCACCTACCGACGACGACTGTATCAACGTGCAGCTTAAAGCAAAATAATATTAGTAGTAATCTAAGGAGATGGAGAGTACTCCAACGGTCGCGAGTGAGACCTCGATCGGTCACATTGCCGCGTCCATTGTTGCATGCATGACTTCTTGTGTGTGATGCATGCTGATTTCTGAGAGAAGAAACGGTCGCCCATGATTTCATACAGAGCGAGCACACGTTCGCGGAAAGAATGACGGAAGCAACGAAAGAAGGCCGCAGTAGTGCGAAGAACCTGCAATAATACAGGTCGTCATTCGAGACTCCATTTATGGGAGAGCTTATTTAGAGAAAGTATAATAACATAGTTAACTATAGTAATAGACAATGTCTATGTTGTGTATAGTTAGTGTAATAGTTAGCTTGTACAATAACCGTCCATATTAGTTCTTTATAGGCCAATCCTATCTATCTACACAGTTAATGAAAACTCACAAAATATTGTATCTTCTCTTTTTATGCGCTATAGTCTGACTATAAATTTACAGTCAGGTACACTATTCTTCTTTCTTTCTCACTGCTATGTATAGAATTACATTGACGTGGATCCCTCTATAGTATAGTGAGTCATTCTTGTTATACTTGCTATAATTAGCACAAGTAGTAGCTATAGCACCAAGAAACATTAAGCCCCATATGTCACTGTGATGATAGTTTATATATATGAACCATTGGGAAAGTCTTTTTATCTCTCGAGAGGATATTTACTCGTTTTTCATATTATTTAAAAAATCATTAAAAAATTTAATAAGTACATGTGATATGTCATTCTACAAACATGTAAAATTAAATTCGATTTATATAAGTAGACATAAAAATAACAAATTTATTAAATTCGATTTATATAAGTAGACATAAAAATAACAAATTTGATTGTGAATAGTACACCAAAAATAACACATTTAATTGCAAATATTGTACACTATTTACAGTCAAATTTGTTATTTTGTTCCTACTTGTACAAGTTGAATTTAAACCTACATGTTTATAAAGTGATATCGTCTATTGATCTATCTAGTTAATTTATTTCATATTTTTTAATGACTTTTTAGACAACATATAAAAAATGAATGAGCATCCTCTCGAGGAATGAAAAACCACTTCTGAACAACTGCCAATTAGTTGGAGGGGAAATCTCTGTAAGAATCTGTTTCGTTCACTTCAAATTAAAATCACATCAGAAAAGGGTTTTAGAAAAGGGATAACTAACCAGCTCTTCTACAGAAGCTTTCCAGCTTTTCTTCTATTTTCCTCTTTCCAGCTCTTTTGCCTCCATTATATGGATTCGCTGTCTAATGACTTTCTGGACGCGGTTTTTGGTTAGAATAGGTATTCCTTTTCTTTTCTTCTTTTCGAACAAAATAAAATATTGTTTCTTCTCCGGATTTAGAGAACTGTTCAACTCATCACAGCAAGCAACCCTACTAATTTACGGAAAGGAAATACTAATTCGACACATTTTTAATTAATTATTGCAGCCAACACGGTGATCAAATCGAATCAAGAACAGCACCGCTCATTGACAGATGGATGATACATTTCAAGAAACAGGGCAACGTGTTATGCTTCACGCGACAGAGTAGATGAAAACAAAATAAGTACTGGAGTTTACGTACGGTTAAAAGACCCTACTGGTCTGCACGTTTCGTGTACTGACGCAAGTTAGCTAAGCTCTGAAATTTGGAACACTGATATTTCGGATATGCTAATTCAGTAGTTGAAGTTCTGCACTAATCAATTTCTTGCTTACGCATGCGTTTTCCGTACGTTGTTTCGGAATAACGTAAGGAATTTCCAAGTGAATAAACAATGGACGGGATTTACTGTGACTGATGTAACACGCGCGCGTAATTGCGTTTGCTTTGGTAAGTAATCTCTTCCGTTCACGAACGCTCAAAATGTACCCCCTCCATTTCATAACGTTTTAATTTTTTAAAGTCAAACTGATTTAACTTTAACTAAATTTATAGAGAAATATAGTAATATTTTCAACACCGTACTATTAAAATATATTCAATTTTGAATTTAATGAAACTATTTTGGCAGTGTAGACGTTGCTACGTTTTACTATAAACTTAATCAAATTAAAAAAAATTTATCTTATAAAAAATCAAAATATCTTATAATACGTAACGGAGGAAGTACGACTAATATTGACCATTTATGCATACGGCCGTGGAGGAACTGCTGACAACGAAAGCTTGACAAATTTGAAGAGGCACAGCTGCGATTTTTGGCACATTGAACATGAGATTTAGTCTTAAAAATAGGATGGTTATTTGGAACTTTGAAATCAACATGGATCGCTGAAATATCAACTGCCAGACAGGCTGACATGTTCAACATCCAGTTAGTAGAGTACTCGCTCTGTTTCAATATATATATATATATATATATATATATATAAAGTTGTTTTTATAGATTAAGAAATAGGATGAAAATACCACAGTATCTTACATTAATGCAATAATAACCAAAATATATCTATTTTTAAGTTTTTTTTGATAAATTAAGAAATATGGGGAAAATACCACAGTACCCTTTATTAATGCAATAATAAGGAATTGGAGTGACTAAGGTGGTTAGGGAGTACGTGGTTGATAGGGGTATAATAAATATAATAACATAAAAAAATTAAAAATAACTATATTTTATAATAATATTTAAATATAAAAAATAGCTATATTTTAAAACAAAGAGAATACAGAGAACCTGACACCTCCACCTCTCATCAGCAATTGCCGATGAAGTGACGAGTTTGGACTGTCTAGCACGTAGATACTGAGATACCTAGCCTAATGACAACATATTATCAAGCAAAATATTTATCCTAACTAGCAAGAGAATAGGTAAAAGAATAAATCGCATTGTAAACGGTGTTTCTTTTAATCTCCCCTAGAAGTTAGGCCACTTTTAATGGGAGTTTTATTCTCATTAAATAGAGTATCATATCAATCTTTTTGATGGTATGGCAAAAAGTTAATAAAGAGAGATAAAATGGTTTTTATCTAGATAAAACCATATATACACTATTTTTAATGTAAATTGTGTAAAACAATATATTGTGTGAGTTATTTCATGCTTCAACCATATGTGTTATTGTTTATATGGCACTCTTACAAATATAAAAATGAAACATATCACTGAAAATAGCTTTGGAACCAAAAAAAAAAGTGGATGCAGATTCTCTGCGCATGCACGATGTAGTGTAAAAATAGTTTTTTTTAAGTCTACTACATTAATAGTTCCATAGGAATCTCTACAAACGAATTGTGGCCATTTTCTCGGGCTGCAGCCGCATCCACGTGGCTCAACCACGACTCAGATTTCGGCTCGTATATCCACCGTTGGATCTAGGTTTGGAACCCCAGCCATTCGATGCGATATATTTGGGCATAGAACACCCCCGAAGGCTCGCGAATGTGACACAGTAGCGCATCGGGCAAAATATAGGGTATGGCCCCGCCGCACTCCGCTTCGTCTCCATCTCACGAGCATCTGCTGTTGCTCTCCGGCGGGTTCCCCAAATCGATTCACGCTGCCGTCGCTCTCCGCCAACGCGCACCACCATCTCCGCCAACAGCTCGCCCGTTCCCCTGCCATCTCCATCGACATCCATCTCTGGCAGGACCTGTGCTGCTCCCCTGCCATCCACGGACAGCTCTGCTGTTGCCCTACCATCTCTATCCCCATCGATCTCCGACAAGAGGTCTGGTGCTTCCCCGCCGTCTCCATCTCCACTCCAGGTAAAAGATATTTCCCAATCCTCACCAATCCCCACCCCCATAGCCCCCCCTCCCCTCCCTCTATTTTCTACTATTGTTTGCAAATATGTACTCTAGATGAAGGTTGTCTCTATTAAGTAAAAGTAAAATAGAAAAGGGACAGTTGATATTAGGTCAGTCTACCCAAAAAATCAAGCATGCAGAGCAGACCAAATGAAATCAGAAGTCAAAACCGTACCATATGGTTTGATATATACTGTCAAAATGCACATATTTAATAGGGGAACAGCTCAAGTAAATTCAGACAGACATAGGTACATGGCAGAGCAGAAATATAAGAAATTTGTCACCAGTGATATGCATATATTGGGGTCAGAATGGTACCATTCAAGACTGCATTGGAGATGGAACTCGTGTTTGCAACCAGTCAACTACATAACAATCCCTATTCACCTAAAATATTTCAGATTGCATATTATTTTTGTATAGTCAGTATAGATATTTTTTCCCCTTCTTCTTAAGTTAACTGTTGTTCCTTATATGACAAGTAGCAGATACAACAACCAGTCAACTACATAACAATCCCTATTCAACTAAAATATTTCAGATTGCATATTATTTTTGTAAAGTCAGTATGGATATTTTTTCCCCTTCTTCTTATGTTAACTGTTGTTCCTTACATGACAAGTAGCAGATGCAATGCCCTCCTCCAAGTCTATCCTTTAATAATAGCTTACCAATATGAAACAGACTCAATTTTACAATACATACATCTGATCTGTACAAAATATTCAATTGCAAAAAGTCAAATAGCTACTTGATAGTAATTTGATGTATTCATTATACCTATTTACTCAGTTTTAAAATTCTGTTCGGACTTATTTCAGATTTGATAGCTATTTTGTACTATCTTCTCTATACTGAGTAAAAGAAAAGAAAAATAGTTTCTACTCAGTTAAAATATTTCACATTGGATATTTCAGACTGCATCTACATATTTATATTAATATGAATAAGGGACACTATGGTCTTTTCAAGCTTTAATCTATGCTAAATAATTTAGAACGACAACTATTTTGGGATGGAGGAAGTACTAAGATGAGGCCCATCTCACAGTTCATCTTGAAAACGATAAAACAGATCTGATTCAGAAAAAAAATCATCCAAGCCCTCACCTCACAACACTTTACTAGAAAACCACAAGCGTCACACTGAAGTGTATATTCAAGCTAATAATGTTTCACAAGCTACCTCAGCAAGCCCCAAATATATAGAGACAAAAAAGCGCGTCAACTGAAAGTTCTATGTAGCAGACGTCTCTATATAAATAATGTAAGATCCTTCTATCATTCGAATGTTGTCACACGAATGCACAATAAAGATCTACACCCAATTTGCAATTTGCAAACTGTACATTACGATCTCTACTACATAAAGGAATATATTGGTGGTGGTGGTGAGTCTGCCATCTCATAACTATCCCTTGAGTTGGTGCGAATGTGCGATTTCTTATGGATAATAAGGCAGCTATTGAATTGATGGGGTTTTCTGTGAATAAATACTCCCTCCGTTCCAAAATATAAGGATTTTCTAGGTTTCAAATCTTGTTCCACGATATAAGGATTTCTAGCAATATTTATAGTACTACTTATCCCATCAATCACTTCCCATTCAATTTTTTTCCTATCTTACCCCCACCTACCTTTCTACCTCCATTCATTCCACATTTATTGAGGGGTACCAAAGTCTTTTCTCTCTAACCTTAATTATTGCTAAACAACCTAGAAATACTTATATTTTGGAACGGGGCTAGCAAATCATTTGTGCACATGACTTGTAATAGGGCTATTTGATTGATTTGTGGTTGGAATTACATATGCTTTCTGAGAAATATATAAAACATTTCATGTTTGGATCTTGTGATATATTTACTTGAGATCCACTGAGAGCACTAGTATTTGATTAGAAATAATGATTCACCTAAGTGCAGATTATCATATTACAGGAGTGGTTCAATTTGCACAGAGCGTACGCATTTAACATGAAGGAACTGAATTTTACAGACAATTTGCAAATTATAGCACTCAACAATATTCACATAAGTGACAAAGCATAATGGATAACTTCACAGTAGAAAATGGAATGTATATAAGCTGACCAGATTCTGCCTATATTATCGAAGATAAATAAGCAAGAGGTAAAAACCATCTTTATGTCTTTTAGCTACTTCTAATATTACCATGTAATATTCTGTACTCTAATTTTTATGTACTGCTTTTTCTCGCAGATCGAATCATCCCAAGATATTCAAACAATGGAAATTGAGCTATCAGGAAAAAGAGTTCATGAAAATCCTTCTAATACTAATCAGGTACAAACATCCAGATATTATTTTGAACAATTCTAATCATCTACTATATCAGTGTGTATATATCTGTGTGTCAGGAATAGTTACTTCAAAAACCAACCCTTTCTTTGGTATATTCACTAACTATAATGCTGTTTCCCATCGTCCTATTTCTACATAAAGATTAGCCAAGAGCATATAGTTCCCTGAGTTGCATAGCTCAAAGTTAATAACTTCTTTCAATACAAACTCACTAATACTGATACCAGAATGAGCTTAGCATCCTCTTAAAAGTGCACCTTATATCACAGCATTAAGCCTCAATGACACCAGTGTACATAGCTCCATCTAAGCATAATACTCAATTACTGCCTCAATAGTATGCTCTAGCTGTGCATATCAATGCATTACACTTCTCTCCATGTGTTCTGATCTCCTGCTAAAACTTGATACTCTTAATCCCATAGCTATTCAATGAAAATCGATTCTGCTGGAACTCAGCAACAACAACAATATATAATTCCTTTTTCTTTTCTTGTAATATTTTACTCATTCGTTTTAATCATTAAGACATAGTTTCATTCTAGGTAAAAGGTAGTTCCAGCTGATATGTATACCAGCCCTATACTATAACTATATTTATTCTTTAAATTTTATTTCAGAAAAATGATGAAGAGGTAGACATTGATTACCATGTGGTTCAAGCCAAGGGTAAAAAGAAGCGATATGCTTAGTTATTTCTATAACGACAATCAGGATCCAAGAAATAGCGTATTACTCCCTTTTGTTGTACATATAAAAACTAAGCTTAGCTCAACTTACCAGAAGATCGCAATCACCTTTTGGTGTATTTATGTACTTGGTAATGTATGACATATATAACTACTAGGTGTAGCTAAGTAATCACAAAGACAAACCACATGTCAGCCTATTCGTAATTACATCTCAGGCTATTCGTAAGGTCCAAATAGACTTTCGCGTGGCAACGCTGCTTGTTTTTTTCAGTGGATTCTAATTTCTTAAAGAGATATTTCATTGTTGCTTGCATGTCTTTTAAATAGTTATAAAAAATTTAAAAAATTAATAAGATATATTAAATTTGGATTGTAGAAGTTAAAATTTAAATTTATATGTTTTCGAACGATACATCACATATTAATCTATCTGTCAAATCTTTTCATACCTATTTAAATAACATAAAAGCAAATAAAGGATGCCCTGCTAGGGACTACACCCTGTTCGGCAGGACTTAAGCCGGCAGCTTATTTTTTCTGTGTGCATGCTTTTTGAACCGCTAAACAGTGTGTTTTTTTATAAAAATTAAATATCTATAAAAAATCAAATATATTTATTTTTTTAGTTTCTAATAGTTAATATTTAATTAATCATGCGCTAATAATATTTTTTGTTTTGCGTGCGATTTATAAGTTAGAAAAATAAGTATCTCAAATACCATCTTAACTCTTAAGCCATCTCAAACAGCACATTAAGAGTTTCCTAGTTGGATAGCACCGCACAACACCGCAACACTTCTTATTTAGTAAACAGTATGGATTACCGCGGGACCTATTTTACACTGTCAAAAGTTTACTGTAGTGGATCCCAATTCAATAAAGATTAGGATACCGTGTGGTAGAAACTACCTAGCTACAGTTATAGCATGTTGGGTGAGTTTAAAGGTGATAAAAAAAAATAAAGATGATCACGTAAAATGAGTTATCTCATTAGTAAATGATTAATTAAGTATTAGTTATTGTAAACTTAAAAAATAGATTAATATGATTTTTAAAGTAACTTTTATATAGAAATTTTTTTAAAAAATATATCATTTAGCAGTTCAAGAAGCGTGTTTATGAAAAACAAGAAATGTTTTCACCCCTATCCATTAGTCTTGAATGTAGCCTTACTGGGTGGGTGTTGAACTGGCTTCTACTTTTTCTCTCTTTTTCTATTAGCACGTTTTTCGAATTGCTAGATAGTTTGTTTTTTTTAAATTTTCTATATAAAACTATCTCAAAAAAATCAAATAGATTATTTTTTTAAGTTTGTAATAACTAATATTTAATTAATTATGTAATAATGATATTTTTCGTTTTACGTGTGGATTATAAGTCATATCATAAGTCAATTTGAACACACCCTAATTAATCTCAGCAACTACATTTTCGTTGAATGATGTTACGAACAAGCCTTTTCGTTTGACGTTCTGAAACCAGTGAAATAAGCTGATGAGTAGCAGGCCCTGGAAGAGGATCGATGAAGCCTCGGCGCGGCATTGGAAGCCGGCGCTGTCGCACGCGGAGACGAAACGATTCGCAGTGAGGCAGCAATTACCGTGCATCGCCACAGCGTAGAAATTGTGACAAGAAACTTGGCCTCGACGCGAGGTGAAATGTACTGGTGGCAAAAGGGGAACGTGAGGAGACGGTCCAGTGGTCTCGAGTCTCGACCGACAACCGGTCGCATCAGGCGCCTCGTCAACGCGGAGCCGAGCCTACAGTCGCACCACGCATTGCATCGGGTTTTCGCGCGGTGACCGAGCGGCTGCGGCTCACGTGGTATCACTGCCGGTGCGTGCGTCACACGCACCTACGCACACAGGCACGCAGCGCTACGGCGCTGAGGTGAGAATAGATGTGGATAACGAATTTTTTTTATTTTTATATTTATTTAATAAAATATTTATAAAACTATATTTTTATTTTAAAAATTTACAAAAATATACTCCCAACGTCCTCTGGGAAGGTGTTTTTTATGAAATCGTCCTTTTAGATGACGTGGCTGACGGCCGTTGGCCAGGCGGCCCATGGCTGTCAGCCATTTTGCAGGCGGCCCTCAGGTCTCCCAAAAACCGGCCTCTCAGAGGGCGGCAGGGGGGTCACTTGCAAAAATCCGACCGGTGGACGGGCCATTTTACAGACGGCCCCCGTGCCGTCCTCTTAGAGGGCGGTTTTTGGGAGGCCGGGGGGCTGCCTGCAAATGGCCGACCCATGGGCTGGCTATTTTGTAGGGGGTGGGTCGGCTATTTTGCAGGCGGCCCTCTTGCCGCCCTCTGGAAGGGCGGTTTTTAGCTCCCCCGTATAAAACCCCCTCGCAGACTTCAAAAATATCATAAAATTCACTGAAATCACAGAAAAAAAAGAGAGCTGAGAGCGAGGTTGAACGAAAGCAACGAAGCTCTATCATTTTCCTGATTCGTCTGCAGGTAAAATTTATTGTTTCTTTGTAATTTTTATTTATATGCAAGAATTGATATAGTATTGTACTGGTTATGTGTATAGTACTACATGAAAATAAGTTGTTATTCGTAGATCTGTAGGTTTTTAGTTAATCTGTTAGATGATTTAATTTTTGTAGAGATGTGAGGAGAATATTGGTACCTAGTTTAATTGTATTTTTTCATTAATAGAAATATTAAATAAGGTGATATTTCAGTTATTTCACGGGCAAGGAAATGTTAGATATGATCCAGAAGGGGTAGATCTGTTGGATTTTAGTTCAACGGCTAGAGGGATTGATAGACCAGCTGATAGAAGTTTTGGGTCAGTGTACAACTGGCTGATGCGAGGGTTTCGACTGAACCCCGAGCTCAGTGCAATAACCTTGTATGTAGTAGTCAGTTGTGCAGCTGAAGGTTTTTTTGGGAACTGATGCCGATGGATTGCACTGTCACTTGGAGATGATATGTGGAGAATGCATTCCAACGTGGTTAGCCACTGGGTATACTTGTGTCGATATATAAGAAAGATAACACCGCTGGTGCAATGCCCGTGCAAGATGATGAGGGTCCAAGTATGGCGGGAGGTGATAGCGAAACAATGGAAGAAAATGAAGGAGAGAATGAAGAAGATAGACAGCCAACAGATGTGGCAGATGAGGGAGAACAAATCTACACCATTGTCGAAGAAATGGATAGGGAAGATTCTGAAAACGAGCAAGCAGAGCATGATGATTCGTTTGATGAGGACATCGTGATGCCTGCAGAACGGAGCAACGATGACTTCTCTGGGCTTGCTATCTTCGAGCGACATCATGTGCCATGGGAGTATAAGAAGAATAAGGTCATCCAGGGGGCTAAGTATGCATATATAGAGGATTTAAAGGAGGCAGTAAAACAATGGGCCGTGTCACTTCAAAGGGAGTTCTCGGTGGTGAAGTCAAGCAAATCGGTGTATGAAGTGAAGTGCATGAAGGATGGGTGTCCATGGTGGGTGCACACATTCAAGAGTAAATGGAAAGATTATTGGCAAGTTTCAATCGTGATTGAGCATTCATGTTATTTACCCGATATTGAAAAATATCACAGAAAGATGACATCTGCATTTGTTGTAACAGAGATATACTCCCATATTGTCAACAATCTGGGGTACGAACCAAGGTCAATTGTTAGACATATTGAAGAGAAATTTAAATACACAATTAGCTATGCTAAGGCTTGGAGGGCAAAACAGAAGGTTGTAGAGATGAGATTTGGCACATTTGAAGCATCCTATGATAATTTGCCTCGTCTGTTAGGCTGTATTTTTCAGAGGAATCTGGAGACGTACTACGACCTAAAGCCTTTCCATCAATTCACCATGGTAATAAAAGTATGTTGCAACGAGTATTCTTTGTATTAGGTGCTTGCATTCAAGCATTTGTCCATTGTCGTCCCATTCTCTGCATCGATGGGATATTTCTGACCGGAAAGTACAGAGGGCAGATCTTAACAGTAATTGGAGTTGATGGGAACAACCAAGTTCTACCAGTGGTTTTTGCTTTTATTGAGAGTGAGAACACTGATAGCTGGTATTGGTTTCTAGAAAGGGTTAAGTCTGCAGATGTACGGATGAGATCAGACGTATGCCTTATACATGACTGTCACGCCGGCTTGTTGCGTGCATTTGAGGAATTGAGATATGGATGTGTTGAGAAGGGATACCCACCAAGGTGGTCTGATGTTCAAAGCAAATGGTGCATATGTCATTTGGGTGTTAATTTCTACAGACAATTTAAGAATAAACACCTTATGGATCTTTTCAAGAGGCTTTACGCCTAGAATCAAGAGAAGAAATTCAATTAGCTTTGGAGGAGGTTGGATAAGCTTACCTCTAAACTAACAGATGAGCAGTCTAGGAGGGCTACCATTGGAGGGAATGAGGTTCCACAAGCTCTTGAACCTCTATCAAGTTACGGACCTCATATAAGAAGAAAGTTTGCATCTTCAGTTAGAAAATTTTCGAAGTGGATTGAGAATGAGTCAAAGGAGAAATGGGCATTGTTGTATGACAAGGATGTTTCTTGATTTGGTATAATGACCACAAATTTGGCAGAGATTTATAACTGGGTGATGCGTGGTGTTCGAGGGCTCCCACTTGTTGGCATAGTTGAATTTATCTTGTATGGCACATACAAGTACTTCAGAGATCGGTTCAGAGCAGTCGGGCCCTCAATGACGGACAATAATTTTTTCTTTGGCACACTACTGACGAAGTATTTGCAAGATAAAAGTAAAAAGGCCCGAAGACATCGTGCTCTACCTCAAGGCACACAAGAACACAGATTTGAAATATTGTGTGTCGACAAGGGCATGCGCGGAATCTACCGCAAAAGAGTTGTGCAAAAGTGTGTGCTGAAGGAAGACGAGACCTGCAAGTGCTCGTGCCAAAAAACTACTCTGCTCCACAAGCCATGCTCTCACGTTATTGCCGCGAGCGGTGAGTGCAGGATAGAAGCACGCTCTTTTGTCTCACCTTATTTCAGGAAAGAAGCAATCTATAATACCTGGAGCGGAGAGATATACGGTTTCAGTATTGCGGGTACATTTACTATGGAGCATCCTCAAGCTATGTACATTTCTGATCTAACAAAATTGAGGGATAAAGCAGGTCGCCGCAAGACAAGACACATCCATAATGACATGGATGAGTCAGAAGCCGGTCAAAGGCATAAACGTTGTTCAAAATATGACTAAACAGGTCATACATATAAGAAATGTCCAAAGGATGCAACCGGTCCAAGTGCGGCGGAAGCTGGACCGTCGGGTTCAGCCGCTGATGGCAGTCGTCCTATGGGTGAAGGCACAACTTCAAGACGACCTCGTCTTAGGTGTTCTCGAACAATTGGTGGTGCTACGGTATAGTGTAAGTCTATACTAGTTCTTTGTTATAGAAGGATATGTACCGTATTGTTGTTTTTTATTGTCATGTAACAGTGCTATAAACTTTAACAATAATTAACGCTAACTCTCTATTTGCATGCAGGTATGGCGTACCATACACCGGAGCTGTTAGACCGAGATCTCGACCAGTCCCACCGGTCTTACCTGTCAGCCATGGAGGGTGCCCACCTAGCCACCTTCCGTCCACGGCCTTCACGTCACCTCCTGCGGATAGACCCTCGGTTCCGTGAGAGGTAAGAGCTGTACGAAAATTCATTCACATCGTTTGTGCATATCTATGTTCCCCAATATTGAATACAGTGTTATATTCTGCAGGTTGTGTGAGGCTGGACTTCTTCCGCTGTGTAGGCTAGTTGAGCCCGCACCGGACGAGACAGACCCCGCCAAGCGATGGGACGCTGACCGGTCACTTCTGGCAACACTGGTGGATCGCTGGAGACCAGAGACCCACACGTTCCACCTACTGTGCGGCGAGATGACTTTCACACTCCAAGACGTGTCGTACCTGCTAGTACTTCCCCTCGCAGGAGACGTAGTCGGTCCGATCGACGGGGCGCACGGTTGGTTGCAGGACATCATTGCTCGGTTCGAGCCCATGCATCGTCAACCTGAACTTGGACCCCTGGGTTCGCTACCGCCTTACACCCTGAGCGGCCCCTCGCAGGCTTGGCTGCTACAGTTCACCGTAAGTTACGGATTCCTTTTATTCACAATCATCCGACCTACAAAGCAACAGAGCTGCTGACTAATCTTCCTTTACATCCTGATAAGCTAGATGATGACGCCGATGAATACTCGGTGCGGTGGAGTATAGAGGCGTACCTGTTGTGGCTGTTCGGGTGGGTGATGTTCACCAGCACTCACGGGCACGCAGTAGACAAGGGACTGATCCACTACGCTCGTGTGATCGCCGACAGCGAGGGCGGCCGCGTACCGCAATGGAGTTGGGGATCTGCTGTGCTAGCAGCGACGTATTGTGCTCTTTGTGACACGTGTACAAAGACCGATCTAGGTGCGATTATCGCCGGTTGCCCTCTCCTTCTGTAGCTATGGGCGGTCGAGCGGTTCACGATAGGCCGTCCTCTGATTCAGCACTCTTCCTACAAGGGCGGCCCTGGAGGCTTGTACGGGCAGTGGCCCGAGGACAGTCCGATTTTGGGGACCGTATGGTGTCGTCGTGAGGTACAAAATGTGAAATTCTATGTTTAGCACTTATGCACAAACACTGACGTGTAAGCTTTTCCTATTTTGCAGCGTCGTTACGCCCACAGGCAGGTTAGGAGGGCCTACTCCGAATTCGTTATGGAGTTCGACCGCCTGCTACCCAGCGACGTCGTCTGGGAGCTGTATAGTCCGCAGGCCATCGCGGCCCATGCACCGCTCGGACTCTCTACTCTTTGCACGTGCGACCAGGCGTACTGGATGACGACAGTGCCGTTGGTGTTCGACATCTTCGTCGAGCCCCACTGTTCGCAGCGCGTGATGCGACAGTTCGGACTACGTCAGCACTCCCCTGTGCCCATGGAGATCGTTGTGCCGCGCGATGTGCACCAGTTAGTACAACTGCGATCTTTGTTTAGTACTACAACTATTTAATGTAGTCTAATGCACTCTTTGCAAATAGATATAATCATAGGGGACAGGCAGCCAGCGCTCAGTGGTATCCTCGACTGCAGAAGTACGTGGAGGACTGGTTATTGGCGACGGAGGAGGTCATCGACGAGATACATCCACACACTGAGGAGACCTACCTAGCATACCTCACATGGTACCAACTCTGTACCTGCACACGCGTAACGTTCACCCCAGATGATCCACAGCCACACGTTGCCGCTACGACGGACACGTATCCTAGACACCGTGACCAGGACTACTTCCGTATGGTAAGTCACATTATCTTTGCACTTTGCTATTCCCTTTGTACGTGTCCACGGTTCTAACACATGTTCATGTCACATTTGAAATAGGCCGACGCAGCGCGACAGGTTCAGGCTGATGTAAACGCAGCGTTCGGACGGTTGGACAGTGGGATCGTGCTGAATGCCGATGAGCAGAGGACGACCTTCGGGAGGATTCATCAGGCGATGCACACAGTGATTCGTGCGCTCACTTGTCGTGCGGTCGATGCGGTACCTCCCGTAGTTGTACAGCAGCAACAGCCACGGCCAGCAGGAACAGGAGCAGGAGCAGGAGTGCGACCATAGGGTTCCAGTCAGCCATCTAGCCCCTCCAGAGGTAAATTCGACTAACCATCGGTTCATAACATGTTTCCTTCTACGACATGTACCGTTGTACATCAATATGCTTCCCTGCAGCTTTCGCTACACCATACCTACATCCCTCTGGAGTTAGCACGTCGATGCATGGAGTGTACCACACACGACCACACGCGCAGCTAGGCATGATAAGTGCCCTCTGGGCCACCACAGGAGGTCTTTCAGGTTATATCAAAGTTTATTTTTACCTTGTAAAATTTTGGTTTGCAATTATCAATATTTTGGTGTACAGGGTTCCACTCTACAGCGCCGGGGATGTTTGCTGCCACTGGCTCCTCCACGCAGGGCGCACGCGGCAGCGGTTGGGCACCGGATCCTTTCGAGGGGGACGACTTGGAGGACTCGGGCGAGGAGATCCAAGATATACTAGCTGCCTCGCAGCTCGAAGGAGCTCCGCCACCACAGACATAAGACCCACCAGCTGCCACACCCGTGTAGACAAGCCGCGCTGGCCGTGCCGTACCACCAGACCAGTTGACGTACTTCCAGGGCCAGGTGCGAGCGCAGGGTAGGAAGACAAAGAGAGCTAGAGGTTACGGTCAGGGCCCGTAGTACGTTGTATCAGTGATAGTTTGTCTGTTGTATATCATGTTTTATTAATTTTACGTATACTGAAGAAACCCCTTTACTTCATTTACGCTCGTCGATCAAACAATGTGCTCCTCACGATATATGTTTGTGACGAAACTGATCAAAAACATGAATTTTCGAGTTTCAATTTCACGGCGAAAGTATATTCTGAGCGGTGACAACCGAACACATGTTAATTGTTTACGAACATAATGAAATTATCTATCCAAAGAGTACAAACAGCACATCAAACGTTTCTAGTTATCGTTATTATATGTCTTAGGGAATTTTAAATAGATATCCAACTAGAGATGTAACTACTGTGTGCAGCGTGGGTACTTCCCCTTCCTCGTCGCCTTCGGCCCAGCTTCCTTTGCACGCCGTGCCCTCTCCCCGCTTCCTCTCCCTATCTGCCTCACGGGCTTCCTTCTCCTGCCACTCCTCCTCCTTCCTCTTCTGCTCAGCCTCCCACTTTTCTTCTGCCGCCCAAAGACGTTCGAGGTGGTCCCTATGCCATTCGTGCAACATGCGAAGATACCGTGCGTCCTATGGACGGATCTCCATATCTATCCACTGCACAAAGTCGCACAGAGGCGGAGGAGGCTTCGGTGCCTTGACATATACAAATTTGTTAGCTCAAAAGTTCAAATATTTCGTAGTACAAAATAATTCGTATTACCTCCACTGGTTTCTTCGCCTTCCCCTTCTTCCCTTATGGTTTCGGCTTCTCCGAGGAGTAGGCGTAATTTGCACACATCCAATACCTTTACCGGTATGTGTAATCCTTCTCACTTATTACAACTTTGCAATTATCTCCACACCAACACATCGGCGGAGGCTCGTCAATCGGAGATCGTAGATGAATGGACATACCGGATGCATCCATAGCAACCTACATTATAACCAAATAAACGCAAGTTATAACTCACTGGGCCAAAAATATCTTATACAACTACTTACCTATGGTATACTACACATGACTACAAAAAATGAAATATCATCGTCCACATTTCCATCTCCCTAGCGTTTCTCAAACTAGTGTTACTCATCTAGTAAAAAAACCTAACTTCTCTCATACGCTCTATCAATGTCTTTAGCCGTTATGCTCAACTACAATAGATCTACACTATGTGAAACAAACCTAACATTTATTTATCTGTGAAAAAATTGGTCTAATACTACATATACTACATTATTTGATGAATATAAATAGAAATTGCAAAGAGACATCAAATATTACCTGCAGACGAATCCGTAAACCGGCAGGGCTTCGGCGCTTCCATTGTCCTTCACTCTCAGCTCTCTCTTTTTTTTCCTGTGATTTGTGTGAATTTTATGATATTTTTGAAGTCTAGGAGAGTGTTTTATACTGGGGGAGCTAAAAACCGCCCTTCTAGCGGGCGGCAAGGGGGCCGCCTGCAAAATAGCAGGCCCGTGGGTCGGCTATTTGTAGGCGGCCCCCCGGCCTCCCAAAAACCGCCCTCTCAGAGGGCGGCAGGGGGGCCGCCTGTAAAATAGCCAGCCCTCCGGCCAGAGTTTTGCAAGCGGCCCCCCTGCCGCCCTCTAAGAGGGCGGTTTTCGGGAGGCCAGGGGGCCGCCTGGAAAATGGCTGACGGCCATGGGCCGTCCGCCCAACGGCCGTCAACCATGTCATCAAATCGCCCTCTGGAAGGGCGATTTATTAAAAAGGCCCTCCCAGAGGGCGTTGGGAGTATATTTTTGTGAATTTTTGAAATGAAAATGTAGTTTTGTAAATATTTTATTAAATAAATATAAAAATAAAAAAATTCTGTGGATAACTACTGGACAGGAAGACCACGAGTCCGTGACTGCTAGGCCGATTAATATGGTAAGCCGGCCGCCCGAGGTGTCAGCCCACTTCAGGTCTTCACTTCAGTCCACTCTCCTGGGAATTTTTGTTATTTTTATATTTTTTTAAAAAATATTTACAAAACTATATATTTTTTTTAAAATTTATAAAAATATACTCCCAACGCCCTCTGGGAGGACTCTCAGAGGGTGTTTTTGGTGACATGATAGACGGCCGTCTGCAATTTTGCAGGTGGCACCCTAGCCGCCCGTTAGGAGAGTGGCAAAGGGGCCACCTGTAAAATGCCTAACCCCCGGGCCGCCGCTTTTGCAGGTAGCCCCCTTGCCGTCCTCCTAGAGGGCGGTTTTTTGCCGGCCGGAGGCCATCTGCAAAATAGCCCTTTTACTTTAAAAAAATTTTCGAGTAAAAAATCGTCTTTTGGGAGGTCGATTTTTTGCTGACTCAGTATAAAACCCCCTCCCAACCTCCAAAAAGTTCATAAAATTCATAAAAATAACAGAAAAGAGAAGAGAGAGAGCTGAGAACGAAGGCGAATGAAAGTGGCGAAGCCTTGCCGGTTTGCGGATTCGTCTAGAGGTAATATTTTATGTCTCTTTGCAATTTTCATTTCTATTCATCAAGTGATGTAGTATGTGTAGTATTGTGCTAGTTATTTCACGGGTAAGAGAATGTTAGGTATGGTCCACAGGGTGTAGATCTATTGTAGTTGAGCATAACGGCTAAGGGCATTCGTAGGCCGGATGAGAAAAGTTAGGTTTTTTTTACTAGATGAGTAGCTCTAGTTCGAGAAACACTAGAGAGATGAAAAAGAGGATGATGACATTTTATTTTTTATAGTCATATGTAGTATACCCTAGGTATGTAGTTGTATAAGGTATTTTTGACCTAGCGAGTTATAACTTGTATTTATTTGGTTATAATGTAGCTTACTATGGATACGTTCGGTATGTCCAGGCGTCAATGACCTCCGATTGGCATGCTTCCGCCGATGTGTTGGTGCGGAGATGATTACAAAGTTACAATAAGTGAGCAGGATCACACATACCAGCAAAGGTATTGGATGTGTGCTAATTACGTGTACTCCCCGGAGAAGTCGAAGCCGCAAGGGAAGAAAGGGAAGTCGAAGAAGCCAGTGGAGGTAATACGAATTATCTTGTAGTACGGAATATTTAAACCTTTGAACTAACAAATTTGCATATGTGAAGGCGCTGAAGCCTCCTCCCCCTCTGTGCGACTTTGTGCAGTGGATAGATACGAAGATCCGTCCAGAGGATGCAGAGTTTCTTCGCAGGTCATGGGAATAGCACAGGGAACGGCTCGAACATCTTTGGGCGGCAGAAGCAGAGTGGGAGGCTGAGCAGAAGAGAAAGGAGGAGAAGGAGCGGCAGGAGCAGGAAGCCCGTGAGGCATACAGGGAAAGGAAGCAGGAGAGGGCACTACGTGCGAAGTAAGCTGGGCCAAAGGCAGTGAGGAAGGGGAAGTACCCACGCTGCACACAGTAGATGCATATCTAGTCGGATGTCTGTTTGAAATACCCTAAGGCATGTAATAATGATAACTAGAAACGTTTGATGTTCCGTTTATACTCGTTGGATAGATAATTTCATTAAGTTCGTAAGCAATTAACGTGTGCTTGGTTGTCACCACTCGGAATCTACTTTCGCCGTGAAGTTGAAACTCAAAAATTCATGTTTTTGATCAGTTTCGTAGCAAACGTAGACCGTAAGGAGTACATCATTTGATCGACGAGCGTAAACGAAGTAAAGAGGTTTCTTCAGTAAACGTAGGATTAATAAAACATGATGTACAATAGGCTTACTACTACTGGTACAACGTATTACAGGCCCTGGCCGTAACCTTTAGACATCTTTGTCTTCCTACCCTGCGCTCGTACCTGGCCCTGGGAGTACGTCAGCCTGTCTAGTGGTACGGCACGGCTAGCGCAGCTCGCCTGCACGGGTGTGACAGCTGGTGGGTCCTATGTCTGCTGTGGCGGAGCTCCTCTGAGCTGCGAGGAATCTAGTACCTCCTGGATCTCCTCGTCCTCCAAGTCCTCCAAGTCGTCGCCCTCGAAAGGATACGGTGCCCAATCGCTGCCGCATGCGCCCTGCGCGGAGGAGCCAGCGCTAGCAAACATCCCCGATGCTGTAGAGTGGAACCCTGTGCACAAAATTGTTAATAATTGCAAACAAGAATTTTGCAAGGCAAAAGCAAACTTTGATCTAACCTGAAGAACCTCTTGTGGTGGCCCCGGGGGTAGTGCTCATGCCCTGCTGCGCGTGCAGTTGTGTGTGGTACGCTCCCTGTGTGGACGTGCTAGCTTCGGAGGGATGTAGGTACGGTATAGCGAAAGCTGCACGGAAGCATATTGATGTAAAACGGTGCATGTCGTAGAAGGAAACATGTTATGAATCAATGGTTAGCGGAATTTACCACTGGAGGGGCTAGCTGGCTGACTGGAACCCTGCTGGTGCACTCCTGCTCCTGCGGACCGTGGCTGGTGCTGACGTATAGCTATGCGAGGTACTGCATCGACCGCACGACAAGTAAGCGTACAAATCACTATGTGTATCGACTGATGGATCCTCCCGGAAGTCATCCTCTGCTCCTCCTCAGTCAACACGATCCCACCGTCCAACCGTCCGAACGACTGATGAATTAAGGGATGGATGTGTTGAGAAGGGGTACTCACCAAGGTGGTCCGATGTTCAAAGTAGATGGTGCATGCGTCATATAGGTGCTAATTTCTATAGGCAGTTTAAGAATAAGCGTCTTATGAATCTTTTCAAGAGGCTGTGCACCCAGAATCAGGAGAAGAAATTCAATGAGCTTTAGAGGAGGCTGGATGAGCTGACATCTAAACAAACAGATGAGCAGTCCAGGAAGGCTACTCTTATAGGGGATGAGCCTCCACAAGCTCTTGGACCTCTATCAAGTGACGGACCTCGTATCAGAAGAAGATCGGCTTCGCTGGTTAGAAAATTTTCAGAGTGGATTGAGAATGAGCCAAATAAGAAATGAGCCTTATAGTATGACAAAGATGTGTCGATGTTTTACACCAGCAATATAACTATAGGGCTACTCGGCAAGGGGAAACTCGGTGAACTGCAAAGGAACACAAGAAGATTTTATACTAGTTCAGGCCCTCAATGTGAGGTAATACTCTACGTCCAGTTGTGGTGGTATTCCTTTGAGGATGTATGTAGGTCGACAATCACGTATACGCTCGTCTGTTGTTCTGCCCTCATGGGGCGCCCTGCCTCCCCTTATATACTGGGAGACAGGGGTACAAGATAGGAATCCCAGCCGGATACGGCCAAGGGATTTTCTTCTTAGAGATACATCTTACCCGGCTAAGACTGTATATTCCTTTCTGTACAAGGCAAAATCTATCGGGTGTTACTATATCTCTAATTACAAGTCTTGGCCCATCCACTACCCGAGTGGCCCATATGCTTGTGATGAGTTACCCGGGGCCCTTAGCCTCCACAAGATGGTTCTTGATTCGGCATAATGACCATAAATTTGGCAGAGCTTTACAACTGGGTGACGCGTGGTATTCGAGGGCTCCCACTTATTGGCATTGTTGAATTTATCTTGCATGGCATATGCAAGTACTTCAGAGATCGGTTCAGAGCAGCTAGCCCCTCAATGGCAGACAATAATCTTTTCTTTGGCACACTACTAAGTACATGCAAGATAAAAGTAATAAGAACTGAAGACATCGAGTTATACCTCAAGGTACACAAGAGCACATACTTGAAATATTGTGTGTCGACAAGGACATGCGTGAAATCTACCGCAAAAGAGTTGTGCAGGAGTGCGTGCTGAAGGAAGACGAGACCTGCAAGTGCTCGTGCCGAAATCCTACTTTGCTCCACAAGCCATATTCTCATGTTATTGCCGCGAGTGGTGAGTGCGGGATAGAAGCATGTCATTCTCACCTTATTTCAGGAAAGAAACAATCTATAGTACCTGGAGTAGAGAGATATACGGCTTCGGTATTGCGGGGACATTTACTACCGAGCATCCTCAAGCTATGTACCTTCCTGACCCAACAAAATTAAGGGACAAAGCAGCTCGCCACAAGACAAGATGCATTCATAATGACATGTGTCGGCGAAATGGGACTGGGGGTCCCACGTTCTGCGGGGACGCGTGGATCTCCGGCCACGTCAGCTCCTCCGGGCCCACTTTCTACAGAAGAGACGGCCAGCTACGGTCAACGTCCCGCTGGGCGCCCGGGGCGCCATCTCCATCGGCCCCGGGCGCCGATGCCCGGGCCCGACGGCCGACTGCCGATTGCCCGGGTGCCCGGGTGCAGATGCCCGGGCCCGGGGCCGACTGCCGACTGCCGATGCCGACTACCGACTGCCGATGCCGATTCACTGGAAGGACTCCGCGGACCAACTTGCCAACTAATCTGCCACGTGTGGGCGTCTCCCAATGGCCCCCCGTAGACATCCGACCGTGCAGTCAGAAGACTTTTGACTATGGAGGCTTCGTTCGCTGTGTAGTCAGAAGCATTTGACTATGCAGGCCCCCTTTTTCCACGACCAGGCGGCAGAGGCGTGCGCCGTCACATCTCTCCGCTCCATCCTCTCACGACGACGTGCAGCAGCAGCACCTACTCCGGCATGGGCGTCGCAGGCGGACGGGAGCACAGGAGAAGTCACCGGAAAATCTCTCTCGCCACGTATGCCTGGCACTGTGGAATCCCCTTGCTCTATAAAAAGAGGACCAAGCCACAGGCAAAAGCAGGGGAAGCTCAGGTTAAGCCCTAGTTAGCTCCAGCCTTAGACAACACAGAGATCTCCTTCTTCTTCCTCGAGTCTGGCCGCTGCTAGAGCGGCCTAAGCACCTCCGGGTTCCCGGTGCGCTTCCGAGCTCCCGGAGTTTCTCCTTGCAAACACCAAGCCACATTCATCCACCTCATAGCCAAACACACACAGGAGTAGGGTTTTACGCCTCCGTGTGGCCCGAACCTGTCTAAAACGCCTCCTGTCTCTCCCGCGCGATTGCCACGGTTCGGACGGTCCGTTCCCGAAACGGACGGTCCGTTCCCGAAACGGACGGTCCGAACCTCTTTTCCCCCCAGCTCGGGCCTCTAGTCCCGAGCATCCATCGTCTCCAGACGCCGCGTCCGCCTGAGAACTACTCCCCTGGCCGAATCTCAATGGGGGGTCTCCTGACTTCCCGCCGTCGAGGTTTCACCCTTCGACAGCTGGCGCGCCAGGTAGGGGGAGTTTCCTTTTCAGGTGGTACGCCGGCAACACCGACGCACTCCATGGCAGGAGGCCATCGTCCGCGGGACTTCAACGAGGGGCTCGGCGGCTTCACCCCGCCGGATGGCGCTAGCTCAGCAATGAGCCCGTCACGCTCCCCGTCTCCCTGGGGGCGCGCGGCGCGAGCCCGGCGGCCTGGACCCTCGGCCGACAATGGCCATGGCGACCTCCGTGACCGGCTAGACCGGACGCGGGTTCAGGAGGACGCCCGGGTCACGATCGAGCGGCAGCGCGAGCGGCGCGCGAACGCTGCCGCAAGTCCTGGGGCCCCCGACCAGGGCCCTGGAGATGATGGCGAGCTCTCACGTTCCGCGTCAGGGCGAAACAGGAGGAAGCGCCGGAAGGCCAAGGAGGCCGCCAAGGACTTCGCCTTGGCGGCTATGGGCAGCCCCCGGAGCTATGTTGCCCGCGGAGGCAATGGTGACAGCAAGCGGCAAAAGGCCGCACGTGCGCTGCCACCGCCGGCAACGGCCTGGAGGTGGTGCCCCCTCCACCAGACGGGCTGGCACGACCTCAAGGAGTGCCGTGCCGTCCAGGGCACAGCCGAGCCTGACAAGCCGGCCATAGCTCGGGGATGGTGCGCCTACCACGACACCGATCGGCATGACATCACGGAGTGCCGCGCTGTCCAGGCCATGGCCGAGCGCCTCAAGCCGGCCACAGCCCGGGGGTGGTGCGCCTTCCACGACACGGACCGGCACGACATCACAGAGTGCCGCGCCGTCCAGAGCTTGGCCGAGCGTCTCGAGCCGGCCATAGCCCGGAAGTGGTGCACCGTCCATGAGACGGACTTGCACGACCTCTCGGGATGCCGTGCTGTCCAAAAACTGGCCGAGCGCGTCAGGAAGCTCCGGCAGGAGCCTTAGCGGGCCGAGCGCCACCGAAGCCGTTCGGACGGCCCGGTTGTAGCGACTTGGACGGTCCGACCCTTAGGCGGACGGTCCGAATCCCGCTCCCGAGCCCGAACAGCTTCAATATGGCGCGAGTACCCGGACAGCATCGCCTCGGCAAAGGCGGGTCCGGGGAAGTAGTCCCAACGTGGTCCATGTCCTTACCCGGGCCCCCGTGCCCGGGCACATGTCGACCACGTCAGATCACATGTCAGTCCGGGGCCCCCTGGGTCCCGGGCGCATGTTTGAGCCGAGGCGCGGATTCCCGAATCCGCGCCCCGGGCCCGACACCGAGGTGCCGAACCAGGGCGGCCTCGCCAAGGCGAGTGCAAGCCTAGGAACGCGACACCCGGAATAGGGCGCGATAGCCTGGACAGCACCGCCCTGGCTAGAATGCGTCCGGAAGGTCGTCTCACATCCCATATTCAAGCCCGGGCCCCCAGAACCCGGCTTATATCAAAACCGTATTCCAGTCCGGGGCCCCCGGGTCCCGGACGTATATCCTTAGCGCTGGCCGGGGCCCCCGGGTCCCGAGCACATGCGTCTCCCCAGCCTCGAGGCTCGTGAGGGAAGCGAGTCCGAGCTCCATCCCTAGGCACATCAAGCATCTTCACAAATCTATCTGTATAAACATCCTGTAAGTTGCGGTGAGCCCGGGCCAGCGCCGGATCTCTCTAAGATCTCAGCGCTGGCTGGGGCCCCATGTATATACACTTTACATAAGCAGCGTTTTTTAATATCCTTCCCAGTCTCGTTCCTCTCGCCTGTTTCCATGTGTTGCGCTCGGGGCTGTCTCATCCCTTGGGGTATAATCGGCCGCGCCCGTGCGACGGTTGGGGTTCGCGCATTATCATCAGTTCCCTACCGACGAGTTACCGTATCCCGGGCTAACCCCGGGGCGTTGTCGAGCTCGCGGGACCGTGGTGGAGCCCCTCTGTGTGGTGCCCCGGGTCCCAGCGGCTCCGGTGCCCCCGCTGGCTAGCCTTGGGGTTGGTTCTTTCCGGAGGTAGGGGCTGAAATGGTTATGCGTGATCTTTTCCTCCGCACGGTCGCGACTCTGAGGATGCGTTCGGGAGGTGATCGACGCCGCGATTCGTAGCATGGAGTGGACAAGGGAACGAGCCAAACGCTCTCACAGTTCACTATGTACAGAGTAGACCTTTCCCCGGCGGTCCCGGGGCCGATTCATACCACACCAAGCTGGGCGCCTGGGGAGACCCCGTTTTCTTCCTGGTGTACCGGGCCGAAGCCGTTCTGTCACCAGAGCTCTCCTTCGGCTCTCTTCAGGTACAGCGCTACATCGACAACATCAACTACGACAAATATGCAGCTCGACAACCTCGACTTCCTCGAGGAACGAAGGTGGCGCGCTCCGCTCCGCGTCGCTCATTACCAGCAAGGCCTCAAGCGCTATCTTTAGCGTAAGGTACGGGTCCGATCGCTTCGGGTTGGGGGTTGGTTCTCCGCCGTGTCCTTACACGCGCTGGAAAGAAGTAAACCTTCCCCCCGTGGGAAGCCCCTTCCTGATGATCGATGTTTCCCGACCGGGTTCGGTAAGCCTAGGAGCACCCTCACCAAAATTCTTCCATAAATACATCTTGTAAGTGGCTCCAAACCTCAGAGCTGACCAGGGTCCCCCTTGTGTATACGCTTTCATATAATCAGCATTTTAATATCTTTCTCGGAGTCGTCCCTTTCGTCTTTTTCCGTGTGTTGCGCCCGTGGCTGTCTCATCCTTTGGGGGTGTATTCGGGCCGCGCCCGTGCGACGGTTAGGGTTCGCGCATTTTCATCAGTTCTCTACCGACGAGTTACCAGATCCCGGGCTAACCCCGGGGCGTTGTCGAGCTCACGGGACCGTGGTGGAGCCCTCTGTGTGGTGCCCGGGTCCAGCGGCTTTCCGGTGCCCCCGCTGGCTAGCCTTGGGGATCGGTTCTTTCCGGAGGTAGGGGACGAAATGCTTATGCGCAATCTTTTCCTCCGCATGGTCGCGACCGCGAGGACACCTCCGGAGGTGATCGACGCCACCGTTCGTAGCACGGGACGGACAGGGAAGCGAGCCGAATGCTCTCACAGTTCGTCATATGCAGATTAGACCAATTTCCGGCAGGATTAAGCAGGCCTTCCGAACCTCGACGCGGCCTGCGGAGCCCGGCCTGGCCGGCTCCTCCCTGGCAACTGCCGAGGCGCCGGGTGCTCACTGCCTGGCCACCCGTGCTCGGTCAAGTCCGCTCCCGTGGCTTCGCGGCGCCCCTCCGCCCCGGGGCCCGGAAGACAGGAGGGGTCAAGCCTACGGGTTTAGCCGTTTCCGCGGGACTCGCGCTCCGGTCGCCCGCGCCCCTTGGTACCTAGCTCCGGGGACCTGGGCGCTTATGGCGGGTCACGGCGGATCGGCCCGATGCTCGGCGCTCCGGGGCGATCAACGCTCCCGGCCCCGGATCATGCTCGCGAAGCCATGCCGCCTTCGCAATTATCCAGATACGTTACCTTATCCGACTTTACATATTGCTCACTTGTATTCTCCTCTATTTGTATGGTCAGCCTAGGTTCCGGGACGGGCTGCGGTGCCCGACCTGGCCAGCTCCTCCCCGGCCGCCGCGCGAGGCGCCGGGGGCTTCGTTGCTGGCGACCCGAGCCCGGGCAGGATCAGTTCCGAGGGGCTCCGCGAATCAAAAGTATCCTCGCGGCCTCGCTATGCCCCTGGGCCAACGGCGCCCGGGGCGCGGAGGGCCCCGGGATCCGGAAGACGGAAGGGGCCGAACCTGCGGACCTTGTCTCTCCGCAAGGCTCGCGTCCGGTGGCTCGCGCCCCGGAGAACCGGGTCCCCGGGGCGGGCGACCGACGCGTTCGCTGCCCCTGGAGCCCGAGCTCCCTAGGGCAGGCGGCTGCACCAGGGCCCGGGTAGGGGCCTCAGGCGCAATGGCTGTTCGCAGCTGCTGGATCTCGCTGTCGGACGACGCCCGGTACTCGGCGTTCCCGAACACCAGCGACCTCCAAACAACACAATAAACCAAGGTACAAAAACATAAACATAATCATATACATATGCAAATACCTCTCTTTGTACAAGACAGGCAAAACCGGAGCGCAAGCACAAGCGAGGCCGGAGATGTTCGTCGCACGAGGGAGGTCACCGGTGTACTTCGCACCGAACCCCGGGCGGCGCCAGAAGGTCAGCGCTCGGGGGCATGGAGGGCCCCCGGGCCCCGAAGGCGGCCGCGGATGGCGTCAGAAGGGAACCGGCGTCATCCTCGAACTCTTCGTCGACATCGGCTCACCAGATGCTCGCCGCAGTCGAGGAACCCTGCCCCCGGGGCAGCGGACTCGGCCACGGCCTCCCGCGCCTCCTCGCGAACCTTCGCGACTTTCTCGCGCGCGCCGAATTCACACCCCCAAGACGCGAGCCCGGCCTCTTGGGCCCGGACGCTTCCCTGCCTCCGGGGGAGTGTTTCCTTCTCCCGCGCCTCCATCTCGGACCAGGCGCGGGAGGCCTCGTCGGCGGCAGATTCGGTGGCGACCTTCGATTGGACGACGCACCTCTCTGCTGCCGCGATCTCCGGCCAGCGGGTTGCCGCGAAGAACTCGATGGCAACGCCCGGGTCCCGGGCACATAACCCAGTCTACGCAACAAGTCTTCAAGCTACACCAGTCCAAGGCGAACCAGGTTCACCCCGCGTCCCCTCTTTTCTTCAAGACGTGGCCCTGTTCCTGCCCGGGGCTGATCCCGGCCGAGCAACAGGGCCAGGGGCCACTGTCGGCGAAATAGGACTGGGGTCCCACGTTCTGCGGGGACGTGTGGATCTCGGCCACGTCAGCTCCTCCGGGCCCACTTTCTGCAGAAGAGACGGCCAGCTACGGTCAACGTCCCGCTGGGCGCCCGGGGCGCCATCTCCATCGGCCCTGGGCGCCGATGCCCGGGGCGACGGCCTGACTGCCGATTTGCCCGGGCGCCCGGGTGCCGATGCCCGGGCCCGGGGCCGACTGCCCGCTGATACCGACTGCCGATGCGATTCACTGGAAGACTCCGCGGACCAACTTGCCAACTACTCTGCCATGTGTGGGCGTCTCCCGATGGCCCCCCGCGGACATCCGACCGTGCAGTCAGAAGACTTTTGACTATGGAGGCTTCGTTCGCTGTGTAGTCAGAAGCTTTTGACTATGCAGGCCCCCTTTTTCCACGACCAGGCGGCAGAGGCGTGCGCCGTCACATCTCTCCGCTCCATCCTCTCACGACGACGTGCAGCAGCAGCACCTACTCCGGCATGGGCGTCGCAGGCGGACGGGAGCACAGGAGAAGTCACCGGAAAATCTCTCTCGCCACGTATGCCTGGCACTGTGGAATCCCCTTGCTCTATAAAAGGAGGACCAAGCACGGCAAAGCAGGGGAAGCTAGGTTAAGCCCTAGTTAGCTCCAGCCTTAGACAACACAGAGATCTCCTTCTTCTTCCTCGAGTCCGGCCGCTGCTAGAGCGGCCTAAGCACTCCGGGTTCCCGGTGCGCTTCGAGCTCTCCGGAGTTTTCTCCTTGTAAAACACCAAGCCACATTCATCCACCTCATAGCCAAAACACACAGGAGTAGGGTTTTACGCCTCCGTGCGGCCGAACCTGTCTAAAAATGCCTCCTGTCTCTCCCGCGCGATTGCCACGGTTCGGACGGTCCGTTCCCGAAACGGACGTCCGAACCTCTTTTCCCCCAGCTCGGGCCTCCAGTCCGAGCATTCCATCGTCTCCAGACGCCGCGTCGCCTGAGAACTACCCCTGGCCGAATCTCAAAGGGGGGTCTCCTGACTTCCCGCCGTCGAGGTTTCACCCTCCGACAGAGGTCGTCCGACTTGCGTTTGCGGTTCCTAGCCTTAGTTGGGGCTGTGTCATCGGTGTCCTTCTGTGAAGGCCATGGGCCCCGGGTACCTCATCACAAGCATATGGGCCACTCGGATAGAGGATGGAGCTAGTCTTGTATTTAGAGATATGGTAGAGCCCAGCAGACTTGGCCTTGTACGATAAAGCTACTTACAGTCCTAGTCGGGCAAGACATATCTCTAAGAGGAGATCTCTTGGCCGTAGTTCGGTTGGGACTCCTACCTTGTACCCCTGTCTCCCAGTATATAAGGGGAGGCAGGGCGCCCCTTGAGGGCGGAATCATTGCATACAGAGATTCATCAGAATCACACATCCTTAAAGGAATACACCATAACTGGATGTTAGCGTCATTACCTCACATCGAGGGCCTAAACCAGTATAAACCTCCTCGTGTTCCTTTGCAGTCCACCGAGTTTCGATCCGACGAGTAGCCCTATATTCTCATTGCCGGTGTAAAACATCGACAGTTGGCGTGCCAGGTAGGGGCTTCACCAAGATCTACACCTACAGCTCGATGGATCCGAGCAACGCAGAGTCGAGCGGCGGCAAATCTCCCCTGGAGACACAATAACTTTCGGGTAAGCTCTGACTTTGGTTGTCTTGATCCAGATCGGCTATCTCCCTGTGTCCGACACAGATCTACCCAACAGCTGAGGAACTACCACCGCGCGCAGTCGGCCACAAGACGCTGTAGCACCTCATCGATTTGCTCAGCAATCTTACCACTCTTTGCCCCCCCGGGTCTGGCAACTCTTCTCGGTTCGGCGTTCTGACTCGCGCTAGGCCTCGAGCCTAGCCTGGGTCGGTGCTAGGAAGGGGAGAGATTCTCATCTCCCATGCAGACTCGGTAGCGCCACGGATGCTACATCCCACGCGCGGTCAGACCCAATCCCTATTGGTTTCTAGTTTGGACATGGCCCAGAGCCGCTCCAAATTGATCTAGGGAGGTTCGGAGTCGTCCCTTATCTGATCAACTACTTCGACTCTGACTCCAAGTCAGACAACGGTTCGACAACAGTTCGGACACCAGTCTAAGTGAGTTTCTTGCTGCCAGAAGATCTTCATGTGCATCAACCTCCGCCGGAGGTGCGCTGAGTACAACAGGAGCAGAAGAGGAGAGGCCCCCGACCACGGCAACAGGAGGAAGCCGAAACGCGAGGCTTGCAAGATGAGCTAACGCAAGGCTAGGTGAATCCGCTCGCAACAAATCCTCCAAACTCGACTCGGCAACCACGACGTCTTCATCACGCCTCAACAGAATGTCATGGCAGCTGTAACTCTGCTGGACACGCTTCAGTTCGGGCCTGATCATCCGGCCACCCTGACTATAGCAATGATAAAAGCCATGATCACTGCTGCGGCATGCCAGCAGCACCAACGGTCAGGCGATACCCTCATACCGAACCAACCAGTCCGGCTTCCCCAGCGGCAGTCTCATCCCCCTCAATGCGATGCCGAGCGGCCGGCTCCAGTCGACTGTACACGGAGTCACGCCAGACGTCGCTCGGTAACCCCAACAACAAACGACAGCATCAAAGCGACCGTCAGGACAACAGGATTCTCCGAGGCCCGACTACGACGTGATCTTCGGTAGGACATCAATGCTCGGCGCCACGAACAAGAGGAAGACGAGAAACGCCGACTGGAAGATGAGAAAGAGCGCTTCGGCCTCCACCACGAGCGGTCTCACCGCCGTAGTCGGAGTCGGAGTCCTCACACGGATGAAGCTATACCAGCCTTCACCCACGAGCTGCTACAAGTCGACTGGCCACCAGGTTTCAAGCCGATTGGAATTGAAAAATACGACGGGAAGACCAACTCCGAGTCTTGGCTTCATAGTCCCTACACTCTGGCGATCCGAACAGCTGGAGGAGATCACAAAGCCATGGCTAACTACCTCCCAGTCGCTCTAGCCAACTTGGCGAGGACATGGCTAACGGGATTTCAGCAATCAATCGCTCCTGGGGAGAACTCCGGGAAATCTTCATCGCCAACTTCCAGGGGACGTACAAGAGACCATCTTCCAAGTACGATCTGTATCAGTTGCATCAAAGGAAGAACGAGTCTCTTCGTTACTTCATCAAGAGGTTTTCTGAGAAGAAGAACTCAATCCCGAAGATCAAGGACGACGTCGTCATCGCCGCCTTTCGAAAAGGAGTCAAAGACACCTCGTTTATCGCTAAATTCACTCGGAAGCCTCCCAACTCTGTTAAGGCTCTATTTGACATGGCGAACAAATAGGCCGACTCGGCCCACATTGTTGTTGAGTCCCTCGATGAAGACAAGGCACCTTGACGGAAGGAGTGGAAGGACACCGATGATGCGGCCCCGACTAAGGTTGGGAACCGCAAAAGCAAGTCGGACAGCTTCATTGTGGCAATCGGTCACAACAGTCTTTGACTTTCAACAACTGAATATTATCAGAACAACAAGTGACATGCTGTCACACCCTGATTTTTAGCCCACAGCAAAAATTATATCGTGAGAAAATACCAAGAAAATGAATTTTAAAATGGCAACAGGAAAATAATTAAAGGTGTAAATGCAAAATAACAAATTATTGTGGCTTGGGAATATTTTTCTTATGTTCCTATGCAAATACATTAACTGGATTTTTTAGTGGAATTTTCAGAGCAGCAGGAATATGTTTAATAATCAAAACGCTTATCGGAATTTGAGTTCGTTCTGGAATCATTTCCTTCTTTTTCCTTTTGGTTTTCTCTTTTTCTTCTTTTTCTCCTTCGCTGGGCCACCGGCCCAGCACTGTGCCGACACCCCTCCGCGCGCGCCCGCCGGCCTGCTTCTCCCCGGCCTCTCCCTTCCCACGCTGGGCCAGCCCATCCCGCGCCTGCCTCCCGCTCGCTCTCCCTCTGTGCCCGGGGCCCGCTCATCAGGCCGCAGTGCCCGCGCGCTACCCCACTGACAGGCCGGGCCCGCCTGTCAGCCCTATCGTCTACCTCCGTCCAAAGCGGGCGGCGGGGAAAATCCCCTCCGCCATCCGATCCGGTGCGCTTCCCACCTCCTCCCGCGCTCGCCTCTCGTTCAAATGGGGCGAGACTCGAGTCGCCCCACTCCCTGAGTTCTCGGGCGTCCACGCCCCCTCTCTCCCGTGAATCGTGCGCATGATCTCCACACCGCCGCTCTCTCACCCGTGCGTGATTGGAGCCGTTCGGCTTCGATCTCTCCCAGCCGAGTGCATAAGAAGCCTCTCCGCCGTCTCCTTTGCCTTTTCCCCAACACGCCGAGCCTCCCCGCGCCCTAGAACCCCGTCGCCACCGCGCACCTGAACCTCCGCCGCGCTTCGCCGACTCCGGCCGCCGCAAGCCGCCGTTCCGGAGTCGGCCAAGCCCACCGCCATCGCCATCACCTTCGCCGTGCCGCGCCGTGCCTCGGCCGCCACTCCGTGGAAGCCGAGACTCGTCGGAACGCCTCGTTCTCGTGCACGGTGGGTTTTGGCTCCCTGTCTCCTCTCTGGTCGGCAATTCCCGCCGCGCCGCGTCTCCTTTCTCCGCCCTAACTCCCTTCCCGTCCTCCTCTTGCTTCCCTCCAGGACGCCTCGGCAACCGCCTCTCGCCCGTTCGCCGCCGTCGGAGCTTCGTCGCCGACGTCGTCCCAAAGCCACCGCCGCTTTTTCGTCGCCGCTGTCGTCTTCGTGCCGTCGCGAGCCGCCGGTGAGAACCCCTCCGTTTTCCCGTTCCATTCCGCCCTCCGGGGTCGCCGCCGGCGACATTGGTCGCGTGCACGCCGCCGCCTCCGCTCGGGACGGCCGGCTTCGGCCGCCCCCGTTCCCCCGGGGCCGTCCGATCTGCCGGTGGCAGATCGGGGCCGCCCGCTCGCGTCGCGCCGCGTGGTACGCTCGCGGTGGCGCCACGTGGTGGCGCCGCTCTTGGCCGCGGTGGGACTTGGTCCACCGTGCGCCTGCCTCTGTGCACCGCTGAAACTGCGTGGGGCCCAACTGGTCGGCGCCGCTCTCTCTCGGGTGACGCGTAAATCGATTTAATGCGTAATAAATCGGTTGTTAATTATATTTACACTGAAAATAGCTGAAAACTTCAATAAATCATAATAATTCATATGAACTCCCGATTGAAGTCCATTCATCATTTCATTAAATTCCAAAAAAAATGCCAAGTAACCCATTAAAAAATACTTTCAGCCTCATGTTTGTTGGCCCTCATGTACTGTTTTTTATATTGTTTATGCATTGTTTTTGTAGAATCCGACGCCGGTATTCTCCCGTGTATTTCGAGATCATAGCCAGAGTACCTAGAGCTGGAGCAAGGCAAGTTGCACCATTACCTTGATCACTTTGTACCTATTTTTCGCTAAATTGCTTTGTTTATTCAAATAAACTGCATTATTTTAATATTTCATGTGGGTGGTTATTACCTATGCAAATGTTTAGGACTTAGCCACAGTTTTGAAACCTGAAACCCTTGTCACCTAGGTAATAATGTGATTAGATTACGGTTCTTAGGATGCTTACCCATGCTTAGCAACCTAGCTCACATGGGAATTAAATATTATTTCTTTTATATGAATTTCGACTCCATGTCGCAAAAATGAAACTTTGGATAGGTGATGTTTAAATTATTAAAATTTGACCTAAATGTGGGTTGTGGTGGTATGGTTTTTGCTTGTCACACCCATTGGCAATTAGAGGACCGGTTCGCAGGAGGACCACTTGGGCAACTTCCTGTACTTTCCTCCAAAGCCAGCGTGGGCAACGGCTGGGCTTGAAGCGTTTCTTTCCCTCTCCTAGGCACCGAAGAAGAGGGTGAGCGGGATGGAGTTGGGTCGGCCCGGGTAGGGTTGATCGGCTGCCCTGGATTCACGTGGTGCAGGGGGTAGACCTGGCCAATATGGCGTGCCCTATCAGCAGGTGCAACCTCAGCGTGGTGTGGATGGTTAGGGAGGGGTTTTTCGTAAACAGTCTATCACAGCCTCTCACGGGAACATCGTGGTGATGTACTGGCACACGGGAACGTGTGGTGGGGGCTGTGTCTTGTGGGTACAGTTGTACACCTCTGATCAGAGTAAAATTATTCGAATAGCCGCGCCCGCGGTCATGGGCACATTGGCCAAGACTCACCGTGATTAGTCTCACCCTAGATAATTGATCTGGTTTCATAAAACTGGTGTTGTCGAAGGTGTTGAGTCCGGTCGACATGGTTGAGTTGACCGGGGGTGACCGTTAGCGTGGTGTAACGCTAGTCGGTGGAGACTGGTGAGCGTAGTGTAACGCTCATCAGTGACGCCTGGTAGTCGTGGTGTAACTTCCATCAGCGCGGCCTGGTCAACATGGTGTAGCGTTGATCAGGAAAAGCTGGTCAGCGTGGTGTAACGTTGTCCGGTGGTGACTGGTTAACGTGGTGTAACGTTAATCAGTGGAGACCGGTTATCATGGTGTAACGGTAACCGGAGGTGTCTGGTGAACATGGTGTAGCGTTCACCAGTGGAGACTGGTTGACATGGTGTAGCGTCAATCAGTTGGGAAGGGTTGGGCCTGGTTAACGTGGTGTAACGTTAATCAGTGAAAATAATATTGTTAATAAATCAACTTTTTACTGTTTTGCGAACTACTACCTTTTGCAACTGCTTTTCCGCAAATAAACCCTATCCCATCTTTGTACCCTGTGCATATGCATAATTGTGGGTGTGATTTGTTGAGTACTGTAGGTGGTACTCAGCCTTGCTCCATTTTTCCCCCTCAGCGTTGGAGAACGTGTCCGACGAGGATCAGCTCGAAGATTAGGCTGGCTCCGTCGTCAAGGTGCCTGTGGGATGAAAGTTGCTACTTGGCCAGTTGTTCATAGACGTTATTTTATCTTTTCCGCTGTATTATGTAATATAAATGTTTATTCTGGTTGTAAGACACTCTATATGCAACTTGGTTTGTGTACCCTGGTTTTCCTGGGCAGGGATTTATTACACATTAATGTTCAGAACTTCTTTGGTGAATTTCTAGGCGTTACACATGCTTGGGGGCTCAAAAGCCCAAACCCACTCCAAAATACCGAACAGCTAAGTCGCTTCCTGATAAATATTTCTTTACTCGGCGTTGCCAGTACCGCAACCACTTACACCTAATAGGTGTACAAGCTACATTTATTTTTTTTTTCTGTTTTTACTCTTAATGATTGCAAAAGTACTCGAGTAGCATAAATTCCGATCCGTGAAACTTTGCTACAAGAAAGACGAACTCAAGTCACCCAAAACGCGTGCCTGGGAAAGAGCCATGAGCCAACTCCCGACGCTAGGGTGCTATGATAGTCGGGCATCAGTGCTTAAACGTAAGGGGTCAACTACTCGGGGAAATTAATATCAAAAATAGGAAGAACACATATTTACATATATTGTAAAATACATTTTATTCGGGTGATTGTTTTCATCATCAGATGCTACTCATCCGATATGTTTATAATGTAGGGCCAGTTCCGGATACGCGTGACAGGAACTCAGGGCTACGAGCCTATCTCCTACGTTCGAGGGCTGGATCAGTCTGCCAAGATACACTCGGAATGCTCCATGAGGGCTATTGATCGAGTACTTGCGCCAGTCGGGACGTCATCTTCCCTGGCTACGCTCCATGTGAGCTAACAACTGACCTCAGGCATCAGTCGGAGCTCGGGTACCACTTGGCTGGGTGAGGTACGCCCCGTGAGGGTCGCCAGCCGAATCCTACACTAATGCTAGGTTTGAGTACCTTATTTGGTTACAACTCTGCTGGGTAAAGTACGCCCCCATGAGGTCGTTCAGCCGAATCCTATGCTAATGCGAGGTTCGGGTACTTTATTCAGCTACTAACCGACCTCTGGTCCAGTGGAGCTCAGTAGGTACCACTCTGTTGGGTAGGTACGCTCCAAGAGGGTTGCCAGCCGAATCCTATGCTAATGCAAGGTTCATGTACCTTATTCGGCTACAATCTTGTCAGATAAGGTACTCCCCATGAGGGTCGCTAGCTGAATCCTATGCTAATGTGAGGTTCAGGTACCTTATTCGGCTACAATTTTATCAGATTGGGTATGCCCCAAGAGGGTCGCCAGCCGAATACTGCGCTAGCGCAGTGTTCAGGTACCTATCTGGCAAAAACACGGCAACAAGCCAATACTGGAGCTTTCAGTCGGGAGCAGAACCTTTATATAAGTCAGAGAAGACGTGTATCATCAAAGTGCATCCGAAGTTCTCATGCACTGCGTCACACCTGAGAAGGGCAAGCAGATCTTGCAACATACCTACTCAGGCATCTGTGGCAACCATGCTGCATCTAGAACATAAGTCGGAAAAGCTTGCGGACAAGGATTCCTTTGGCTGATTGAGGTTACCGACGCTGGAGTACTCATCCTGACATGCGACGGATGCTATTTTTATAGGGCTATGCTGGGTAGGTCGGTTTAGGCTGGCTTATTCGGTAGCAAGCTACAAGATATGAGTTTCTACAGTAGCACGCTCAATGTGGGCCGCTCGCTGGCTATGTTAAAATCACGGTGCTGATGCTACCAACAGGAACCGATGAGATGATCAGATATGCTTCATGAAGGCCTAATTGCTGAACACAAGTGTTAGGGTATCTACATTACCACCAGGTATTGAAGGATAGTATCCTTATAGATCAAAGCTAGTTTCCATTAAAATTGGAGACGCAGGTATCTCTCAAGTATATCTGACCACATAATGGATTAAATTTCATAAAGTGGTACTCGGCCTACATGCTTGGACTACATTTTGCCATGAGCAAATATTTTTCCAGCCGACATGACACTGAAGAGTCTAACTTCCGAGTGGGACGCCACTCGGGAAAGACTATAAACATATTTTTCCAGCTGACATGAAGCTGAAGAGTCTAATTTTCGAGTGACATACTACTCGGGAAAGACTATAAATTATTTCCGATTGACAAGATACCGAAGAGTCTAATATACTAGTAATATACTACTCGGGAAAGACTACAAGGTTATTGATCTTTGACTTTATGTTTAATTGTTTTACAATTAAGCACAAAGTCGGGGGCTACACCTAATAGGTGCGCCTATTCGGCGCACACTATTCATACTTCTACATGGAGCCTTCATGAGCCTCGCCGCCACCAAACATGAAGCAGGACTCGGGAAGAAGAAGCACTCGGACAAAGAGTACTCGGGAGTAATGCACTCGGGCAATCTTCACCGTGGAGGATGAGCACTCGGCATCAGCTGTGACTCAACTATGAAGGTCTCAGGGGCTGCTGTGGAGGCCATGGGCCCCGGGTACCTCATCAAAAGCATATGGGCCACTCGGATAGAGCGATGGGCTAGTCTTGTAATTAGAGATATGGTAGAGCCCGGCAGACTTTGCCTTGTACGATAAGGAATATACAATCCTAGTCGGGCAAGACATATCTCTAAGAAGAGATCCCTTGGCCGTAGTTTGGTTGGGACTCCTACCTTGTACCCCTGTCCCCCAGTATATAAGGGGAGGCAGGGAGCCCCCTGAGGGCAGAATCATCGCATACAGAGATTCATCAGAATCACACATCCTCAAAGGAATACACCACAACTGGACGTAGGGTATTACCTCACATCGAGAGCCTGAACCAGTATAAACATCCTCTTGTTCCTTTCCAGTCCACCGAGTTTCGATCCGACGAGTAGCCCTATATTCTCATTACCGGTGTAAAACATCGACACCTTCCGCTTCTTCTGTCAGGGTGCTTTTTTGTCATCAAGGGCCTTAGCAACAGCGTCGGCCGAGTCAGTGTACTTGTTTGCCATGTCGAATAGAGCCTTGACAGAGCTGGGAGGCTTCCGAGTGAATTTAGCGATGAACGAGGTGTCTTTGACTCCTTTCGAAAGGCGGCGATGACGACCTCATCCTTGATCTTCGGAATTGAGTTCTTCTTCTCAGAAAACCTCTTGGATGAAGTCATGAAGAGACTCATTCTTCTTTTGATGCAACTAATATAGGTCGTACTGGAAGAATGGCCTCTCGTATGTTCCTGAAAGTGGGTGATGAAGGTTCCCAGAATATCTCCCCAGAGCCGATTGATTGCTTGGGAAGTCCTGTTAACCACATCTCGCCGAGTCGGCTAGAGCGACTGGGAGGTAGTTGCCATGGCTTTTGTGATCTCCTCCGGCTGCTTGGTCGCTAGAGTGTAGACCGTGAGCCAGGACTCGGGGTCGGTCTTCCGTTGTATTTTTCAATTCCAGTCGGCTTGAAAACCTGATGGCTAGTTGTTGTTGCAGCTCGTGGTGAAGGGTGATACACCTTCATCTTCAAGAGGACTTCGACTCCGCCTATGACGGTGAAACCGCTCGTGGTGGAGGCCAAAGTGCTCGTTCTCGTCTTCCAGTCGGCGTTGTTCGTCTTCCTCTTGTTCGTGGCGCCGAGCGTTGATGTCTACCGAAGATAACGTCGTAGTCGGCCTCGGAGATCCCGGTTGTCCCGACAGTCGTCTGGATGTCGGCGCCATCGGGCATTATTGTGGTTGCCGAGTGACGTGTGGCGTGACTCCATGTGCAGCTGACTAGTGCCGGCCACTCGGCGTCGTGTTGAGGCAGACGAGATCGCGGTTGGAGAAGCCGACGATTGGTTGGTAAATGAGGGTGATCGCTCGACCATTGATACTGTTGACATGCAGTAGCGGTGATCATGGCTTTCATCCTTGCTATCGTCGGGGTAGCCTAGTGATCAGGCCCAAACTGGAGTTATCAGTAGAGTTTGCAGCGGCCACGATGTTCTATTGAGGAGTAACGAAGACGTTGTGGGTCGCCGACTCGGGTTTGGAGGATTTTGTTGCTGAGCAGTCTGCCCAGCCTGCGTAGGTCGTTGTTGCGGGCATTCAGGTGTCTTGCTTCTTTCTCTTGTTGTTCTCGCAGTCGGCGGCCTCCTCCTCTTGCTGTTCGCGTAGTCGGCGTGATTCTAGAGTAGGAGTAGATCCTTTGGATGCCATGAAGATTTTCTCCTGGCGGAGAGAAGCTTGCTGAACTGCTATCCGACTTACAGTCGGTGTCTGACTGAGAGTCGGAGTCCACTGAGAGTCAAAGTCAGAATAGTTGATGGGGGTGATTATAACTCCGACCTCCCTAGATCCGATCTCAAGTGGCTCTGGGCTGTATCCGAGTCGAACTTCAGGGGATCGGGTTTGCCGCGTCGGATGTTGTTTGAGATATCCACGGCGTTGCCGAGTCTGTATAGGAGATTGACGATCTCTCCCTTCTTAGCTCGATCTTGCCGGCTCAAGGCCGAGTCCGAGTCGAACACCAAAGGAAAGAGTTTATCCTGAGACCCGGACAAGATGAAGATTGCCACAGCAAGTCGACAAGGGTTGCCGCAGCATTGCATGGGCCGACCGGCGCAGAGTCGGCTTGTTTCCTGCTAATCGGATTGAGTCCGTTTCGGACAGGGTGAGGTTGCTGAACTTGTCGGCGACGAAGTCGAGGCTCTTGAAGCGTGATTGCTTGCCAGGGGAAGAAGCTGATGCCGTCGACTCTAGTGATTGGATTCCATCAGGCTTGATGAAGATGATCTCGACGAAGACCCTACCTGGCGTGCCAATTGTCAATGTTTTACACCAGCAATAATAATATGGGGCTAACTCGTGAGACCGAAACTTGATGGATTGCAAAGGAACACGAAAGGTTATACTGTCAGACCCCTTGAGATGAGGTAATACCTACGTCGAGTTTGTGGTGTAGTTCCTTTGAGTATGATGGTGATTCTGATGAAACCTCCTGATCTTCTGCTACCCAGGGGGGCGCCCTGCCTTCCTTATATACCGGGGGACAGGTTATAAAGTAGGAGTCCCAGTCAGACTACGACCAAGGGATTTCTTCTAGAGATATAACGTGCCGACTAGGACTATTCTTCCTTGTCGTACAAGGTTAAGTCTGCCGAGTTCTATCATATCTCTAATTACACGGCTAGGCTCATCCTCTATCCGAGTAGCCCATAGCTTTTCATGAGGTACCCGGGCCCATGGCACAACAAAAAACTTCATTAATATAGTAGGAAAACATGATTCTAACATAGATAAGCAAATCCCCAGAAATCCGAGTTCAAAACCTCCCCCTATAATTTGGCAAGTTTTGGAGAGAGAAACGTCGGGTTTGGGCTGGGCTATATATAGGTGGGAGGCAATCGCAGGAGGGCCACCTTAGAGGCCTGCCTGCGATAATCAAATTCATCGCAAGCGGGCCTTGATTATCGTAGGCGGGCGGCATTATTATTGCAGGCGCGGTGCATTATTGGCCTGCTTGCGATAATGGATCTCCGAGAGGGGCCATAGCGACCCCCGGATTGGATTATCGCAGGCGGGCGTCCCATCTTGACCCGCTTACGACCTCAGGGGGTTAGTCTAGCGAAAACCGATTCTGTAGTAATGCCCCTAACCCACTTTGGTGTAAGGAGGTTGGTGCAACAGACTGCTTCTGGCCCATCGGTGCCGAAACCATGGCCTCTGCTGCTCCCACTGCAGCAGCCGTCGTCTGTACATCCTCCATCGCCGGCACCATCTTGATCTATGGTGCCACCTACTCTGCCATGTGCCAATATCAACAAAGAGTTCAAGTATATACTACAGCATCTCCTCCTCTGAACCATTTCCATGGCTATGTACCATCGCCATTAGGGGATACATACCATGCTAAGTCATTCCCAGCTTCTTGCTGTCAGTGAGCTTACTCTTTTTTCTCCGCCTGAATGCATTCAGTTTCTGAATTTTGGATTGTTGCATTCCATATGTAGTTTTCTGAATTCCTACATGTTGGAATGAGAGATTTTTTTCATTGCTGGTCTACTCTAGCTAGTCTAACGCTAGAAGGAACCATGACTCATTGCCCTCTCATCAGGTGAGAATGAACACCTCATGCTGTCGCAGCATGTTGTGGTTAATTCATTTCATTGCGTCTTCTGAATTTTTCTGTATTTTGTCTTTCTGCTCCTTGAGCAAAATAGTAGCTTACTCCTTCCATCCCAAAATATAGCTATCTAGGAGTGTTTTGGGGTAATTAAGGATTAGAATAAAAAGTCTAAAATACCCCTTATTAATGCATGTACTTAGTATGGGTGGGGTGCGGATCTCAAGGGCTAGCAGGGTGATAGGGCCCACAAAGGATAGTATGGGGAGTAATAAGGTAAAAGTCACTGTAATGCCCTAGCGTTAGGCGTAAAATATTCAAATAAAAACCCTATTCGTGAAAATTTGATTTTAATTGTTGTCATGCTTGTGTGCCAGATCTCAATTCCTCTAACCCTGAAATCTAGTTTCTACGTTTGTGACCCCCACTCCCTTTCTCCAAAATTCAGTCCAAGAATATGTACCGCATCCATCCTTGTTTCCTCCCAAATTTTGGCTCAAGCAAAAATCAATTCAATGCCTCCCCTGATCCAAAAAAAAAAATTAAATTACTAAACTTCCTGTGCACTGCAAGCCTCCCTTCCTCGGCCATCCCCTGCCCTCAGCCTGGTTGGCATGTTTGCTACCCGTCCCACTCACCCTTCTCCCCCGCACTGTCACACAGGTGACACGTGCGCCGAGCGAGAGGAGAGATTCTCTCTCTCACTCTGCTTCTCACTCTATCTCTCTTTCTCCTTCACACTCGCGCAATGCAAAAGCTGGCTGCCGTTGCCGATTTCAAATCCCCGCCGGACCACCTCGGATGCTCTCGGTTCTCCCCCACGCTCGCCTGCCGTGGCCGACCAAGAGGATGGCCGCCGTCAATCGCCTACACGATGACCGATGTGTCTCAACCGCCTCCAACCAGCCTCGCCGCTTTTTGCTGTCACCTTAACACGCGTCATCCCGGGTCCGCGCCAAAACCAGACAACCGCAATGCCCGGGTGCGACACTCGTCCTCCATTGTCTGTGGAGGAAGGCAAAAGCCCTTTTACCCGTCCCTGCCTTTCTCCTTTCTCCCAATCGCCGGCCCGCTCTCTCCTTGGTGTCTGCTATAGCGGCCCGCTGATGGCAAGACCCAACCGGCCTCCCCACCTGACCTGCCAGCAAGGCCACCCCATGGGAAATCCCTCACTCTCCTCCGCTCCCTACCACCACCAGGGACTATAAAAACCTGCGTGCTGCCCGTTTCCCTTCCCGAATACCTCTTCTCCGCCAT